>VZTB01004701.1:74279-84934 GCA_013397245.1 Thryothorus ludovicianus
CATAGATTTACAAAAGAATTGAAATCTAAGTTCAAAGCATTATCTTCAATCCTTCCATTTAAAATCAAACTTCTTTCTTACTGACTTCAAGAGTTAAGTTTTATCATCAACTGAAATAGTTTTTATAGAGTCTTACAATGTCGAAAGGTTAATCTGATCGGAGTTCTGTATTGGGAAGGCAACCCGCTGTGCTTCTCTGCTGCCACATGGTCTCTGCTACCATCATGTCAGCCTTGTGCTGCAGAGGTGTTGAGACTGAGAAAAAAACCTGCAGCCAATGTTTTTGTCCTTTTTTACCTGCAGTAAAGTTGGTTTAAAGTAGCTGAGCCGACAGAGTTCATTGTGAGCCATGCTGAGGCTGCTGCGATCCCCAGCCATGTGGCCGCTCTCCATCCTGGGGCTGCTCCTGGCCTCGGAGTCCTTCCCAGCCTCAGAGCCCGGTGGGCTCCCCAGTGAGAGGCTCAGCAGCTCTCTCACCACCCCTCCGGGAACAGGAAAATCTCAGCAGAGCCAGGGAGAGCAGATCAGCCCAGGCCCAGCCATCTCGGGCCAAACGGGCTGGTTCAGACTCCTCTCAGCCCGTGCCCACAGCCTCCTCCTGAGGCCAGAAGAGAAGTGAGTCCCCCTCCACTTTTTTTTGTCTTAAGAATGTGTATTTACAAAAAAATGTAACAGCCTTTCATTGGTTTTATTGAACAATGTCAACCTACGACAGGGAGGATCTGAAAGCTGGACTTCCTGGTATTTTTCTCGGTCTGGCTTCACTCCTACCTGAAGTCTCATGGGTAGTACCCACACACTCAGACTCCTGAAAATCAGCATTATTACAGCTTCAACATGAAAAAATATGTTAGATCTTGGCAGTATTTCTAGACACTCTGCTCAGCATTCAGGAAGAGAAAGCTCTGGCATGTGTTATGGAAACATTCATATTTCTTACTTAAGAAGGAAATTGGCCTTTTTAGACTCTGTATGATGTTAATATCACAGAATCACAGAATCAGAATTATTAGTGTTGGAAGTGACTTCTGGAGATCATCCCATCCAACTCCCCAAAGGCTGTCACCTAAGACTAAGGAGGAATGCATCCAGGGGGTGTTTGGAATGCCTGCAGAGAAGTAAGCTACACAATCTCCCCAGGCAGCCTGTTACAGTGCTCTGTCACTCTCAAGGTAAATAAATTTTTCTGCATGTTGAGCTGGAATTTCTTGTGTTTTAGTTTATGGTTGTTTCTCCTTGTCCTGTCACTGGGCACCGCTGAAAAGAATCTAGCATCATCCGCTTCAGACTAACATTTAAAATATTTTTATGTGTTAATTAGATTCCCTCTCAGTCTTCTCTTCTCTAGACTAAACAGGCCCAGCTCTCAGTCTTTCCTCATGACAGAGATGCTCCAGAGCCCAAATCATCCTTGTTGCTCTCTACTCAACCCTTTCCAGTACCTCCTTTTATTTTTCACTGAGGAGCCCAGGACTACAAAAAAAGAACAAGCCCCAAACTGGAAACAGAACTCCAGATGTAACTTTACCAGGGCTGAGTAAAAAGGGGAGAATCTACTCCCTTGACCTGCTGGCCACACTCCTCCCAGTGCCCTCTAAGGTACTTATGGCCAACTTGTACCACAACAAGGCTCCCAAGTCCTTCTCCACAGAGCTGTTCTCCAACAGGTCAGCCCCAGCCTGTGTTGGTGCTTAGTGTTATTCTTCCCCTGGTTCAGGATCCTGCATTTGCCCTCGTGGGCATGGCTCATTATGTTTCTCTCCACCCAACTCTCCAGCCTATCAAGGTCTAGCTGAATGGCAGCACAGCCTTCAGGTGTACCAGCCGCTCCTCCTGATTTCGTGTCATCAGCAAACTAGCTGAGGGTACATTATGTAGTTTAAGCTGAGGGCACATTATATGGATTTCAGTGGGCCATCTCGAAAGTGTGTGATGGCCACGCTCCAGAATGACTGAGGTATTTGTCTTATTTGGATATCTCCAGCACAGTTGTACAAACCCAGCTCAGATTTCACTGAGAGACAGCAGATAGAAAGCAACGCACCCATGAGTTGGTGCTGTTATGGATGTAACTGAAGGAAAGGATTTATCAGTTTCTCATGTGGTATGAATTGATACAGCTTCAGCATCCTACCAAATATATAAACCACACAAAAAAAAAAAAAACCAAGAAGAACAACAACACCTAAAAACCAAGCAATTATAGTAAATTGGGATGATGTTTTATGACTGGGACATCCAGCTGTTAGGAACTGTACTGAAAACACACCTTACTGTGTGGAATGGAAATCATCTATAATGACTTTCAGTCATCTTTTTCTCACTGTAGAATTAAATGAACAGTTTAGAGATGACAAGAATTACATGTCCTCAGCAATTCCACGAGCTGGAGCAGAAGGAATCAATAATAATCCCCTGAGTTCCAAAAGTTATTCTACTGAAATATACCAGAGTATCCATATCTTTCCAGAAAAAGAAAAAAAAAAAGATTGCTACCTATGGGAAAACAAACAAACAAAAAGGAAATCCCACTGTGAGAAAGAATGCAGAAGTTGGTAAAGATATTATATTTTCTTACAAGTTACATGTTACACTTCAATCAATTAAAGTAAAATATTGTTTTTATTTCTTGCAATCTAAAATATTTGAGCAGCTAAAATTTTCATTTAGTTCTTTTGTGTCTGTATTTTTGTAAAAATATATTTAGTTCAAGATTATCTGTGTTATTGTATAAAGTTGCAATTTTATTTCAAAAAGAGCTTATACAGCAGCAGCCGTTTTGTTAAATTGTATGCACCATAGAAACTGTTGCTGTCAATATTTTAATATCAGTTAGACTGAACCAGACTAAGAAAATCCCAAACATGTCATTCTAAGCAGATGGTTGTCATAGATTGCACACAATCTCTAAGAGTTACAATGCAAGTTTATGCAGCTTGATACACTATAAACAACTCCTGTGAATAAATGCTGATTGAAATAAGCCTTGGGTAACACTAAAGGAAAATAATTCATTTTTATTATTTTCCTTATTCGCAAGATGTTTTTAACATTTCTAGATGCATGACAAATAGCCTGCCAAAGTCTGTGTTCCCATTTTTTCACCAAGAGTGAAAAAACAATCTTCTCGCCACAGCAGGGCTGTTGAAAGCATTTATTCAGGCTGGCAATAGAAAGTATAAGTTTGAAAAAAAAATTAAAAAGAAGTGCAAGAAAATAAATGGCTTTCTGAAATTTAACATAAGGCATTGTCACTGTGTTTCGTCGCTTACTTTCTGAATTGTAGGAGTAATTGCAGAAACAGCTCTGTAAAGGTAACAGAGGTCAAATACATGACCATGGAGTTTGCGTCTCCTAAACAGATGCATTAACTTTCAGGGAATTTAAGTAATTGTTTCCATCATAAGGAGGCAAGAGAATTTTGGTGAAAAGCCATGTAGTAATAACACATTCTTTAGAAGACTTTGTTCATCTACTTAACTATAAAAAATATTGACTCTCATTTTCTCAACTACTACCATTTCTATGCATTCCAGGAATCTTCTGGATTTATTACAACTTGCTGCGCTACTTTTTCAGGAGTTGTGGGGGTGTTTTGTAGCTGTAACCAGGAGGCCTCATCAATAACCTCCCCTTGATCAGGGGCCTGTAAGGACACTGGCCACAATGGTCCTTTTGTTGCCCTGGTCTCTAATTCTTACCCAAAACCTTTTAAGCTGCTCAGGGCTGTTCTTCAGAAATAAGTCTTCACAATCTCTCCGACTTCTGATGTAGAGAGTAACTTCTCCACCCTTTCTTCCTCTTGCACCCTTTTGGAACAGACTTTAGCTGTTGACATCTACATTCCAGTTATGGAAATCTTGTTACTAATTCTTGGTAATGGCAACCAGGTCACAGATATTCAGCAGCACAGTGGCCCCCATTTCCTCCTGTTTGCTGCCCATGTTGTACGCAAAGTTAAATGCTTCTCTTAAGACTTTTCTCAACCTTTGCTGCCATCCAGTTTGTTTCTAAGACTCATTCATGATGTAAGCATGGAATGAATCTGTCTAATGTCAAATGATACAAGGCAGAACTTATCATGCTCAGTAGCCTTCAGAGTGTTGGGATGATTGAATAAAGTGTTTAAACAGAATTAATGCAAGACCCAGCACTGTTTAGGCAAGCAGAGCTCAGAAATGTATCCACTACATTCTGCTCTGCACAGCTGTGTACTCTTCACCTAATGCAGTTCTTCTGCTCCAGTACCTGTGCTCATCTTGGGCAGACACACAATAAACTCAAGTAGTAAAATTACAGAGAAACAAATGGTAAAATATGTACTGCAGAAAGACAAAAATGCTAGGAAAATCAGAGAAAATTATCTTTATTTTTGTGTCTTTGTTATGGTTTTAAATATTTATACGTGGTAAAAGCAATAATCTAAACCTGAAGGGTATCTCTATTTGCCTTATGGAATATTTCCAAAAGTGATTGTTTTTGTCTGGTTGTTTTGTGTATGGCATAGTTTCCTTGACTGCCTTGAGCTGTTTTTAATAGATGGATAATCTTGTGAATACCAGCTCCAATGAGTATTAACATTTTCATTTGTATTGCTTTTCTCCTATTTTACTGAAGACATCAAGTTTATAACAAGGATGATGAAAGTATTGATCAGTCATAAGTTTCTATTTAAAAAACCACACTTCATAGTGTCTGGAATAAACACATTCTCCATAAATCTACTGAAAAAAGATAGGGACACTGAACACCTTACAGAACAGGATTTCAGTATGTGCACTGGTTCAGAAATGGCCTTTAAAATTCTGCTATTGTTGTTGCCGCAAGGCAGCTAACATGTAACATATAAGAAGAATGTCCCAATTCTGGGTCTCGGGTAGACTTTACACAGACAAAGTGCAACTACAGTTTTCTGCCCTATTTCCTCTCAAATTCTATAATAAATCATAAATAGAAATAAACCAAAGCTCATCAGTCTCTGTTTCCTCTGAAGCTAAAAGTATTCATCCCTGCTGTGTGAAGCTGTGTGCAGAAGGTACAGAAAAGGGTAAGGAATGGATTAGATGAAAGAATTTGTGAATGTCCTGGTTCTGGCAGGAGCCAGGAGGGGCATGGCCAGGACCCCAAGTTTTCTCTATATCACTTCATGCCATTTCTGTGTTCAGGGAAAGGGAGTCCCTTGCCAGTGAGGTAGCCTGGCAGGGTCAGGTGGTGTTGGGGGTTCCACATGGTATAGTGGTGAGCACTTGTGTGTGAATCATTCACCTCCTGTACACTTCAGTTCTGGATATTGGTACTGTTACTGTTCATTTTCTCATCCCAATGGTGTTTCCAGTAAATTATTCCTATAACAGCCTGTGATACCTTTGGTCCTTCCAACCATCCTCTCCAGCTCACCACCAGAGGGGAGGAACAAGGAATGAGCAAACAGTGCACTGTTTGGGGTGTTTCAGTGGGAACACTGAACACGAAGTACATTCCTAAACCACGACAGTGAACCATGTCCATAGAATACTGATTAGCAAAATGGACTATTTTCTCATGTGCACTGCACAGTCTACCAATTGATTTACCCCAAACTGTCAATATGACTATGATATTTATTGTGCAGTTCTGTTCAAAAGTCTGTCATTTAAACACCTACAAGTAGGCAAACTGCCAGAAAATGAGGCTATCAGAGTTGGAGCTAACTTTATGAACTGAGAAGAGTATACACAGCATATGATTTAAATAAATTTACCCATAAGGATGCAGAAAATTGATGTTATATTTCCTGGATATTTTTTTTTCAATCATTTAAAGTACCCACATGGCTAAAGAAGAGCTTAATTTACATAGGAGTTTAAAACATCAGGTCCTGAAGCTTTTTCTCCAGAGAGTTTCTTTATATAATTACTGTGCAAAGCCTCTCATTTTTCTGTAGTTCCCAAGCCTTCAGAATAAAAGGCACTGGCATATGTGTCCACGTATTTGTTGAAAGAACTTCATAGGAACTACTAAAATGCCATAACTAGGTATAAATAGCTTAGGTATAGTAAAATAAACAAATTAATGCTTTGGTTCCTCTTAGATCAGAACCTCTAAATTTTGCTCTTAATAACTAAATGGTGAAGTGAACAATGACTTGAGTTTGGTGACCCTCAAGTAGATTCAGATGAATATAAATGATCTAAAGTTCTAATATTTTTTTAGACCTTCTAAAGGATCTTGCAAACTTTTTGCCTTTCACAGCTGAGATGGAAATCCAAAGATAAAATATTCCCAGTGGCCTTTCATTATTTTCCCTAACTTTCTTGATAGATCATTCATATACAAAGTAAAGAAGACTAAAGGGTTTACATCTAAGCAAAAAGACATTTCTGAGAATGGGTCTTACTAGTAAAACACTCTAAAGTCTAAGAAGTTTCTGAAGCTGAAAAAACGAACAAAAAGCAATTGCAATATCTCAAATTCCCTCATTTTCCTATTTCCATTTAGTAGTGAAGATTTGTCAAGCCATTTATCTTTGCAGATGGACAGATCATTGCTGCATCATCCTGCTTGTGATATGTTTTCTCATGTGCATATTCTACTTTCATTCCATGGTGTTTCATATATCTCTTTTTTGATCTGCGTTACCCTAATTGCAGGATTCTCCAAAATGTTTGCAAAATTTAAAAAAAATAGAGATGTTCTAGCAAAATATTGGTATTTATTACTTTTCCTTCTTGAGCTATTTGTCACATTGCCTTCTGTACCTCCTGCAATTCTAAATTATATACTGGAAAGACAAATGGCGTTTGGAAGCAATATTGGGGTTTATATCAATATGCCTGTCTGCAAATTACATATGCACAATATATGTGAATAGAGATTCACCAGGTTCATTAGATCCATGTTTTCAGCTTTGATACTTGCTTCTGCAGCCTATTGTCTTTCTAGATAACTTCTTTGCACATTCTTTAAGACTGTGAAGCAAGACGAGTTTTACACTTCAGTAACATTCAGAACACAACACTGATTCTGATATTGATATTTCAATGCTGTTGGTATGACCAGTGTGTACAAACATCAGATAATGTCCTGAATATAAGCATTTCATAGGCATACTGAATGATATAAACATAAAGCCCTGTATAAAGATCCACAGGTCTGAGCACAGCTGAGTAATAAAACTTAATTTTCATTAAGTCCTGTCAAAGCAGCAGAAATATTTTTTTTCTAATTGTTCAACTTAGTACTATTAACACTAAACTTTAAATTTCTTAGAATATGCCCTAGTTCTCTAGGATCCTTTACACTATCATATTTTCCCCCGTCTCAGCGGCTATGATGTGTTTTAGATATAGTACTTGCAAATGAGGTTCTGCAAAAGAACCAGCTCTTAGTGCAAATAAGCCATAGAAAACTTTTCTCCTATGATCTCAGCTAATGATAGCTCAGGCAGATTGAAGACACATCTTAGGTGATGGTTTTACCAGTAGCCTGATGGATTAAGAGATTTTTCAGGCAGGTACCACTGGAGGTTGTAAAAAGCCCGTTGAGTTTTCAACTCCTCCCACACTGATGAGAGCTGCTGTATCACTTTCCTTCATGGTTCTTCCATACCACAATACAACCAGAGAAAAATTCCTCACAAAGACAGCACACATTTTTTCAATGTTTTACTTTGTCTAAAGGTATATTAGCTTTATTTTTCTGAAAAACACCCTTGTGTCATATCTGATTCAAGCTCTTTTTTACCAAGAAGACTACTTTCTATATTAAGATTTCTCAGAAAATGCATGGAGGCATTTTATTTTGTCTTTAACAGAGAGAACTCTTAAAAGGCTTCAACAGAGTCTAACTGGTAAAAGTAACACTGTCAAAATGTAGTCACAGACTGATTGCATTAGTACACTTTTAGATAATTTCTACATGTCATGATACTAATTGTTGGCTAGGCGAGGATCTGATATCCTTGGAGAATGGCTATAAATATATGTAAAGAAAAATGTTATACATTGAGAATATAGAGAAACACTTAATGTCCACTAGTGAAAGCAATCATAGATGGATAAACACTAATCTTTATTCTTCAGTTAAATTAAGAGGAAACTAATTAATAATTATTTCATATCCTTATTTACTGAAAGTCTGTTTTATGAACACTGAAAATGATGGAGTAGACTCATTCAATTGACATTTACACTAGAAATGGCACATTGTCCTGTCTCTGATGTGTATGATAAAGACAGGAAAAGCAAAATATTGGCAATGTTGATAATATTTTTAAGGGAATTTTAATTTTGGAAGGATGGAATTATTTCAACATGCTAGTTCTTGTACTGAAAGAGTACATATTGATGATCCTGCTGTAGATTTGGGGATCAATATCTTCCAATCAATGATCAATTAAAGCTTCTTGGTACTGTAGTGAATGAGTTAAGGAAGAGAATAGCATCTGCTGTTCTAAATTCTATATTAACAATCTACAATACAGATTATCTGCAGTAGAGAATATATGTATCAAAGACTGCCTAAAAACAGAATATTGAAGGTTTCTTCCTCCTGTGCCATAAAGTCTAAAAGAGAAAAGGATGAGAAGAGGCAGCTTGCTTGTTCTCTCACTTGCAGAATAATTTTTGAGTGTTTTATTTATCAAAGAGGTTTCAAGACAATATACATATTAAAAAAAATCACTACCAAATAGTTTTAATATATATATTCATTGATCCTACACATTAGGTAAGATCTTTTTGGAAACACTAATTTGGCTTTTACTCTTAAATGCCAGTGTAGAAGTTTAATCACTTCATAGATTAAATTAAGTCTTAGATTATGATGTGATCTAGTCTGTGTAGCATCATGGCATGAACTAGATCTTCTTGCTACAGACAAATATTAGGATTTGCTTGGGTAAACTCTTTATGTAATATTCAGCTAGAAGGCAGTGCTAAAAACAATTCTGTTATGGCACCTTACTTCAATAAGGTTGAAAAAAAAAATCAACTATGAGGCAGTACAACTAAATATAAGTAGGATTTGCTCTATGCATGTTTTAAAGTCACAATGGACAAAGCTCACTCCCGATTTTCAATCTCCTCCACATTCCTTGTGCATTCATACTAATTTAATCAGTGACCAGGGTGTGTAAACAGTGAATAATGGAGCCCTTTAAAACTAATCTCCCCAGCTGAATGCTGGTGACAGAAGGGGAAACAGGAGGCTTACACTGCAGATGAACCAGAATTCAGCGTTATTCAGCAAAATTACACCAGGGATAAATAATTTGATTGCTCTAATTAAAAAACCAAAAATATCAAAATGTAAAAATGGCAGTAAAAAACTTTGTGTATGCACAGAGGATGGAAAGTTATTATTTATGTGGTTAGTAAATTAATCACAGATACTACATAGACTGTATAAGTTCATCTCTGAAGTTTATAAAAAAAGTAGAAATGCAAATATCTATGAGGAAGAGAACATAGAAAAAGGATGAATATCTATATGAATAAGGAATATCTGTACAAAATGATCCTACATGCTGAAGAATCTTTAAAGTTTCCTTCCTTCACCATAAAAAATATTGCCAAACTATGGAGTTGACTGTCCAAGGAAGTGTGGGAGGCACTACCCATAGAGGTATACAAGAAAAAACTCTGTGGTATGTGCTATAGTCTAGTTGATAAGGTGGTGATCTGCTAGGGTTTGAACATGATGATTTTGAAGGTCTGCTCCAACCTAAATGTTTCTGTGATTCTTTGCTTATATTTAACAGGAAACAAGGAGATCATAATTTATAATCACATTAGAATTTGGAAGTTCCTTTATTGAAAAGATTCTTCACTATATAAATAGTAAAATTTTGACTGACCAAGAGAGGAAAAAATCTTTCTTTGTAATAAAAAAATAATTCAGAGACTGATTCCATAATTTGAAATTAATTGTAAGAGCATAGAATTGATTCCAGGGAATTTCCGTTTATTAGAGGACACATCAGGTCTCTAGTTCAATGCTCTGCTCGTTGACCTGGTTGCTGTGTTCTATCCCATGGGATCTGGAAGCCCTCCAAGGAGGGATTGGGCCAACTGACCCACCATTATGACTGGGAGAAATCTCTTTGTTTTCAGCCCCTCTGTCCCTGCCCAGCTTTGTGCTGAACAGAGCACAGGACCTTCTTCTCCCCAGTCCCATTAGCACTTCTGCCAGGGCTCTGCCTGCCTAGGACACGGATGTGCAGTGCTGTTAGCCCAAGTACTTGGAGGTTCCCTCAGCTTCTTGCACTTGCCAGTCCTGGTCTCAGGGAAAGGCAAATCTTATCCTCACATGTATTGACCAAGCACAAGGATTCAATATTTTTTCTGACTGAGTTGTTAATGATGCCCCAGATATTTAGCAATTTTTATGGTATGCAATGTATAAAATAAGCTAAAATTAATTATTTACATATGAATTAAAAAAAAAGTATAATTCTCATAAATAAAGGGTGTTTGGCCATCTGCCCTGTCAGTTAGCAGGCTTTTCCAGTAGAGAAAATTCTGATATACGTGGTGCAAGACAGATCAAGCCTTGTAGTGTGATACTATTCCTGTGAGAGACACACCAGGAAAGAGGCAATGTGCTGCTGTGCTGGTAGGTGTGCTTGGGGTTATATATATTTTTTTCATATATTCATATATTTATATGTAAAATTA
>VZTB01004701.1:85032-97170 GCA_013397245.1 Thryothorus ludovicianus
TAGCTGACTGTTCTGGAGCAGGCTGCAAGCATTCAGATAAATTTCCAGGTCTTCTCTGAATTCATCCACCTGCTGAAAATGCCTGCAGGATACATAGTGTCACTTCCTCTGGTCTCAAGAATTATGCAGAAATCCAGAGAGAAAATGAAAGTACAGGTGGAAAGATAGGGGAGCAGAGAAGTGAGAGGCACCAAGCTGTTTTTTTCTTTTTCTTTTTCTTTTTCTTTTTCTTTTTCTTTTTCTTTTTCTTTTTCTTTTTCTTTTTCTTTTTCTTTTTCTTTTTCTTTTTCTTTTTCTTTTTCTTTTTCTTTTTCTTTTTCTTTTTCTTTTTCTTTTTCTTTTTCTTTTTCTTTTTCTTTTTCTTCTCTCTTTCTCTTTCTCTCTTTCTCTTTTTCATATAATAATGCAAAATAATAAATTAACACTACAGCAATATTTATAAATGCAAAGGGTAGTTATTTTTCATGATCATAAGAATTAATATTAGTAGCAGTAGGTCTCATCCATAGCCACTGCTGCTGTACAACTCCAAACAGAGAATAAGCCTTGAAATCTGATTGTCTTGTTAAAAAGGCTCTATTAAGAACCTATAAAACAATTTACATTACTTAATCTTTTGAATTCAGGTGAGATTGTAAACAATGATAGTCATTAACTCTGGGTGCATAATATAATGAGAATGCCTGATGCATTCAGTTAAGAGCCAAGTGGGTCCATATACCTTTTCTATTAAAAAAATGTTATAAAAATAGTAAACAAGTTATATAGCAGGTGAGGCTAACAGTTTATTGTTCTGGAAAATATATTGTTTCATTATGTAAATTAGCCTGCAACACGAAAGAACCTCAGGAAATTCCATCTCAGGATTAAAGCATGAGGAATTGGACTATAGCTTAAGCTGCAAGTTTACAACAAAACATGTGGGAAATTCAGTGCAAATTCTTCATCCCATGGGCAAATATCCAAACAATGTGTGACGTGTTTGCACTGATAAACTGAGCAAAACTTTCCCTCTTACCGCTTTTTCAATCAGGGATGCATTTTATCAGCTTCATTTCCAGTGAAAATGAGATAATGAGAAGTTTGAAAAGAAGAAATACACAATAAAATATAGATACATAAAATATTCCTGGGTGGGGAGGGGCATTATACAGCCAGTATTTCAGTAATGAGTCCCTAACACATTTTGAAAGGTATGCCCATTGAATACTGCATCCAACTGGAAGTACAAAGCTTTCTTAAATTCATTTTCAGAATCAGATAAATGGAGACACATAAAAAGAGGCAAATATAAATTTTGAAATAGATATTTCTGAAATTTATCATGCTTCGGAAGTAAAATGAAAAAATAAGTTAAATTTAGGGCGAATGAAGCATAAAACTTATTTTAAAGCATATTTTATGCTCAAAATACACAAGATAATACTTTTTCAAAGAATTCCAGTTTGTGATTCCTGTAAATCATTGGCTGAGACCTACAAATGACAATCATCACAAGTATAAAAATCTTCTCATTTTTTCTTTGCCACTTACTTTTAGAGAGAACAAGGAGAACTAAAATACAATGAAGCATTACACGTAGAAAAATGAGTTTTCTTCACTAGGGGAGAATTGATATTAAGTTTTAAACAGTGACAATATTTTTATGACAGTGGAATGATAAATAGAAAGGTAATCAGCTGGTAAACCACTAAATTGTGATTTTATGAACTGTGAATTTGATCCACAGGCAGTTCAAATAAATAATCTTTGAAGTCAAATTCATGAGTCTTAATTCAAAAGCATGTAGAAACATTCTTACTTGTTTTATTTTTTCTATTCACCATACAGTTGGAACATGCATCATATTTAGGAAGAAGCTGTTCATAGAAAGGATGATTAGATATTAGAACGGGCTCCCTAAGGAGGTAGAGGGGTTACTGTTCCCGGAGGTGTTTAAGGAAGCACTGGATGTGGCACTGTGTGCCCCAGCCTTACTGAGATGATGGTGTTCAGTCATAATATGGACTTGAGGTATTTTCCAACCTAAGTGATTCTGTGATTTTGCGATTCTGTGAGATGTTATTCACTTCTCATCTAAGATACATCCCAAGCTAGAACAACAAGCACAGCAACACTTTCAGAACTGGAGACTAAAGAACAGGAAAATAAACTTTTGCAGAGAAGGAGGTTAAACATGTCTGAAGGAGTGTTGGTTCCTACTGTATAGACTTCATTTAGTTTTATAGTACTCATATTGGTAAGGTGCACATTCAAGTTAAAGTAATGGAAATGTTTAGAAATTATGGTGAAAGCTAAGAAACCAAAAAAGAGGTTTCAATAAACCTAACAATTCAGTAGATTTGGTTCAGGGCAGAGCACTGGGAAATTAAATTGTATCAATTTTGTGTTTCAAGTTGTAGAAATTTATTACACTACTAAATGTCATAGATCTGTTAGTATAACTTTAATTAATATTTGATTAGTACAGCTATCTTCAAGAAAAGAACAATGCTTTTGAGACTAACAGCTACTGTGTATTGCAGATCAGTATCTTACGATGGCCAGTACGCCTAAAGGGAAATGTGTCAGATGGCAGTTAGCTTTAAATTTCTGTGATCTCTGGTACGGAGCTACTGCTGCGGAAATGGGCTTCCCTCACTCTTCAATTCATATCCACCTGTTTGTTCCTTTCTACACTACAATTTCCTAGCCTCATTTTCTCAGTCCACCATTCATGTATGTGTAACTACTTGCTTTTTATATGTTCATCTGTGAAAAATACTGGGAAAAAAAAAAGTGATAAAGGTGAAAAATTCATTGCCACTGATCTACAGCAGACACCTGCTGTGAATAATGTTTGATTTACTTGAGACTTTAACTAGTCTCCTTTGTGAATACTGTAAGCAAGTATTTTTAGTTGAAAAATTGAAAAAGTGCAGCTGCAACTCTTATCCATAAATACAATTGATCATCCATTTCAAAATTTTAAGCACGTGAAGACTAGAAAATTCAGAAAATATAATAAAAACTGTTAACTGTTTTCACACAGTATACAGTTCTGATTCAAACTTTTTTGCAACAGAATGGCTTTGAGGTGGAAAAAATCCAAATAAGGATTTATATGTCCAATAAGATAAGTAATCAGAACAGAAGTTAATGAAGGAAAAAGTCTCTCTGGTTTCCACTAATAAATCTGGAACTGGCCACTCTCAGAGATTATATCAGACAAGTAAATCCCGAATTTCATGATAAGGCTCATTACTTAAATCTCTTAGTATTCTCTGAACTGCCATAAATGGACAAGTACTCTGTCAGCAGGTTGTCATCTCTAGTATTGCTGGACTCTTGCTCCTTGTAAACTGCCAGCAGGATCTGGAATGCCACAACACTCTTAGAATTGAGTGATTCTTAATGACAACACATAGATACCAGAAATGGTGTTAAAAGTGTTACAAAATTAAAGATCGCTCAGGTGTGTTGTAGAGGCCAGAAAACATCCTGCTTCATATAACAAAACCAACTTGGAGTCATCATATTATACAACCTGCCCTGTTTGACTCCTGTTAGAACTGCTGATAGGTTGATAGCAATGTTGAAAGCAGATGAAGCTGATAGTTCACATCAGAGTTCAACTTAGTGCACAGAATATCAGACATAGGCATTTATCTGGGATACGGAAAACTCATTATCCACTTCTGCTATCTGGAGTAGGTATCGGACCCAATTTTATTAATCTTTTGCAGAGTTTCACAACCAGACATGCAGAAAGTTATTCCTGTGTTTCTCTTCTCTGGTTTAACAAACAGTTAATTTTATTTCCCAGTTCAATAGGTGACATTTATTGAAGATGATCCAACAACTGTTCCAAAATCAAGTGGGCTTCTGAATTTTAACCCTAAACTTCTATACTTCATTAGGCCCAAGGTATGATCAAGGGAGGAGGATTTTTTCCTCATTTTTAACTTATGATTCTGAAAATTTTCTTCATGCTGCATATTTCAATTTTATCTTTCAGCAGATAGATCTTTTAAATTATATGAAGCTATAATCTCTATTACCAAGGCATTTTGGTTTTTTTATCTTGATGCTTCTTACATAATATTTTTGGAGGTAGAGAGTGCTGCTTTGTTTCTTTTTTCCTTCACTGTTTTTAAGTATTTAGGTTTTTTTGTCTCCAAATGACAAGACAATGTCAGATGAATTTTAAAGATGATAGAAATAATCACATTTTCATGCTAATTTATTTAATGCAAAATCTGACTTCTCTTCATAGAATAGCTGTGTTAGCTTCTGTTTTACTTAGCAGGCCAATGAAAAAATAATTCATAAAAATCATTTACTGTTTAAAACTTTTGAATAAAACATGCTAACCTTGTCATACTAAGTGACAGATAGAAATGTCACCATTGTTTGTCTTGGACAAATAATCTATGTACTTTATGTATAATTCATCTGATCTTTAAGAATGTTTAACAATATTGAATTTGGATACATTTCAATGCTATGGTGCATCAAATCCCTTTATCAATTTACATCTGCACCTCATCAAATTAAGTCTATGTCTAGATCACTGTAGCTCCATGTTAACCCTCATAGATTTACAGGTTGTTTTTTTTAATAGCAGAGAGACACTGACATTACCCAGTTATACAATCCTACATCCCCCTTGTGGCCTTCTTGCTACCAGTCTAAATTTGAGAACCCACAACAAACTGGGGTAGTGTATCCATCACTGTGGCGTTAGCTTCAGAGACGCTTATCTAGTAGTTTTCTTGTTTCAGAGCCATCAGGTTCTAAAAAGGGATTGAAACTACTGTACAGATAAGATTTAAATCTCTTGACCAATCCCCTTCTAAAACTTCCTGCACAACAAACTTGAGAAAAAACAAATCTGAGAACAAAGTCTCTTGAGTTGCAAGGCGACGGAAATACGTTACATAGTAAAATTCACACACATATTCATATGCATAGGGATATGTACATACACTGATGCTTGCAGAGTCCTGCTGGTTCTCCTCAGCCTCAGAAAGGAAAACATCTGAGCCTAGCAGTTTTTAAGATACCATTTTTGTGGGAAGTACGAGCCCTGTACTCTCCATTTTGCATCAAATCAGAGCCAACACTTAGGAACAGAACATAAGGATTACAGATGGATATTTCTAAAGTAGAGTGATTTTTTTTCCTTGAGATACCCAGTTGCTGTTAAGTAAGAAGGCTGAAGGTTTTATGTAACAAAAGCAGTTAATAAAAATAGGTTCTCTTTTTTTCCCATGCTTAACAGTTTTCATGATGAATATAACAATGCACAGGTATGCACAAGCACGAAGGCTGGCAAGTAGGGTGGAATCTCTGTTGTGGTTAACAATGTTTTTTCTAAAACCATTTTTCCACGAATAGGCTTTGAATTTGATTAAAACGTGCAACCTCATGATGTTTCAAATTCTCTGATGCCAAAACCAAAGAAACAAAAGAATGTAAATCTGCAAAGAAGTACTGCCCTGTGTCTTCAGAGATTTTTTTTGCCTTCTCATTGATGGAGAAAATATTTGCGTATCAAAAGGGTTGTACCTCCAGGTACCAGTCTTTTAGATGACAGGGAACTAGCATATGAAAGAAGTTCTTAACTCTTACCACCAAACTTTTCGAAGTAGCATGAATTATCTTTTATTTTACTAAAGTGCATTCTGCTTCTATATAAAGGAAAGAAAGAAACTAAGAAGAAATAAAGCTTTATTGTTTGGGGGCTTTATTTTCCCCAATCATACACAAAACTGTGTATACTGTGAGGCTTACTTAGGTTTGTGCTCTGGTTTGAAAAGCAAAACCAGTGAGAAACTCCAAGTGAGAAAATACAATTTATTAGGAAAAGGGAAAATAAAATGAAAAGGAAACAAAATACATGCAATAAGGAAAAAGAAAATGACTGACAGAGTCAGAATACAACCTGACACCCTGCTGGTCAGGATGTTGGTACCAGTCCAGTTGCAATGGTGGCTGTAGCCCTCCTGGAGTAGCAATTGTGGCTCTCTTGAAGTAGTGGTCCTGGAGAAAAGGTGCAACCCTCTGCTGAAAGTCCAGTGGTGATGGATGGGCCTGTTCTTCCTCTGGGAGTCCAGTGGAAAGGCTGCCTTGGTGCTCCAAGTCTCAGGGTTTTATCCAGGTAGAGGGGCTTGGTTCCCCCCCTGGCTGGAGCATTTCCCAATGGGATGATGGAAGTTTATCAGTGGACTCAATGGCCCATTAGCAGAAGACCTATCCCTGGAGGGAGGATGGGCCATGGAGGAGATAAGGAAACTGCTCTTGATGGTTTCTTATCAGCTGGCTTATCAACAGAAGATCACATCACTACCCCCATCCCAGCTCTAACGAATGGTAATAGAATAACACACCCATGATTATATTTTACACTGCAACCTATGACAGTTTGACCCTCATTACCGGACACCAATACATTTCATCTAGAAATAGCTCTGCACCAGGAAAATCTCAGTAGTTCTTCAAGTTTCCCAGAGTCAATAGCCCACTTTTGGAAACATTTTTCTTTAGTGTTATTATTATATATAAGCCAGCACCAGCAGGTGAGCAAAAATGGATGTTTACAAGTACGGATGAAGAAGCAGTATCTATATTTACTACCACCAAAGGAAAATAAAGAAGCAAATAAAATAAAAAACTCTTTTTTTTTTAAATGAAATCTTATCAAACTAGTAAAGCAAGTGTTGTAACCTATCTAACAGAGTAACAAGGAGGGAGAGAGAATAGCAAGGATTATTTTCATATGCCTCTTTCCTACATATTTGTTTCAATCTTCCATCCAGAAATAAACTCACTTGAATTTGAAAAGCTGAGATATTAGCTGTTGAAAGGTTTCTTACGCTTCTATTTTGACATATCTAAGACTATGGAACAGTAAGAAGAGAACTTATAATTGGAAATCAAGTCCTTGGTGTATCAAGGACCTCAGAATCACAAGTATTCCTTAATGCAAACTGGACAACAAAATAATCCAACTTGGTTCTGAAACCTTAAATATATAAGGATCAGCAAGATATCATTTCTCTCTTCTTTTTTCCAAAGTTTGTTTTGATTTGCAGCCAGGATACATGAAGGCTGCCAGAAATCCTAATACCTCTGAATTATGGAGCTGGTGTTTGCTGATCTGGGCAAACTTAAAACCAGAAGGTGAAGGTGAAGGAAAGAGAATATTTCTGAATATAAATTTAGATGTGACTGCAAGTCTGTATGGGTCATCTGCAGGCATATAAACAGACATGGAAAATTACTCTTACATTTCACGCAAAATCTGATCTTGAGTGATCTTGGATTTCCAGTACTCTCTGGTCTTTTAAAATTTTTAATTAAAGACTCTACATTTAAGTCCAGAACAGAAATTAATTATTCCAGTTGAGATTATCTTACCTGTCTGAACATAAGCATACTAAATAAAGTAACTCTGAGATGAGTGAACCATTACACTTTATTATTTAGCAGTCACATCCAAGTTAAAAGATGAAATAGTAAAAGATGAAGACCATCTGTAACAACAAATGATTGTTTTTATTGTACTGTAAAGAACTAAGATTCGGAAAACTAAATCAGACAGCTTTATTAATTTTATTTTTATCACAATAATTTGCATGTCTTTCCTGTCATAAAATACCTCACATGCTAGACTGCTTTATTTTAATCAGTATTAACACATTTTTCCACAACAGATCAATAGAAGATAGAGCCAGCTCATTATAAAATGCTAAAATCATTGTCAACAATTCTATTCCTAAGAGATATTTTGGATGGGCTAGTTTCCTTTATAAAGAGATCATACTATGGTTCTTTGTCAGGAGAAATCTCAGACATTCAACCAGCCATCTTTTAGCAATTTAATAGGAATAGAAAACCATATGAGTAACAATGTATTAACAAATTTTGATTGGAACCTCAAGATGTAATTATTGTAACTTGAAATAAGAGTGATATTCTTACATTGCTTGCAATTATATTGTCTTCAAAAATAAAAGATCAAAACAGATGGAGTTTTTTTTAGTTAGTTTTAATTGTTTCAGTATTAGGTTTCTCCTAATGATATACTGTAATCACCATATCCTTGAAAATTATCTCTGCCTCTAAGGAAGCATCACATAAAAATTTTACCTATAAAAACTCAACATCTATAATATTAATAACAGTACCAATGGGTATCTGAATCAAATTTAATAATTGGAAAATACTAGCTCAAATACAATTGGGTTTTAACTATGAGTTTTATGAAGGGCTATAAAGTAGAAGTTAGTATTTCAATTAATTTCTTGGAATTTTTGTCAAAACTTCTGCTAAGGCTGGCAGAAACAAATTTGAAAGTGGAAGACTTATTTTCTAAGCATAGTATGTAGATAGCAATATATACACATATGGCATAAGAAATAATTAAGGCCTTAATGTTCTGAGAAAATAATGCTGCCTAGATTTAAAGAAAATAACCTTCTTCTAGGGATTATTGCTCATAACACTTTACCTTTACCATCTGCACCAGTACAGAACACAGATCGATGTATATACATGTAGAAATGTATATTCTGAGTCATGTGAGGAAGAAACCCTCCTACACTGGTCTTTTCTCTTTTTCTTTTTTTTTTTTTTCTTTTTCCTTTTATTTTCTTTTTTCTTTGATTTCTTTATCTCATTCACATTACTCAGCAGTTTGCTTGGATAAAGGCACAAAGAAATTAGTAAGAATTTCCTTCAAGAAATGAATGAGAAAGGCAAAGAGAAAAGAGGAGAGAATCACTATATTTCTTCATTCAGACAGAGCAACTCAGTGACCTCAAAATTCTCTAGAGTCTGTGAGGGTAAATTTAAGCAATTAATCTGAGGAAAAGTACCTTATTTTCTCTTTCTCCTGCAGCTGGCAATTTGTATAGAAAAACACTGCCCTAGAGAAAAAGAGAAAAATTACCAGAAATACTTAAAACATGTAGCAAAGAAAGATTTCAGAAATGAGGGCTGTCCTGAGTCTGATCCCGAGATGGTGCACCCTCAGCTAAGGCCATGCTTGGTGTCATAAGCATCCTAGAAAATTGAAAAAAAAAGAAAACTTTACAAACCATGGCCAACTGTTCATATGAACACTTTCTTTAAAAATATAAAATTTTTTACTGAGAGGCATATCCATTTTTATTACCCATAAAAATAATAATTATTTTTTCTCCAAAGGTTGGCCAGCTTTTGAGCCTATTACCCAAACATTTATGTTTGGACATTCTTGGCAAGATTTAGCTTTTCATCTCAAGATATTATCAAAATATTAAATCTAGTTCTTTGTATGGGAGGGGAACAGGTCAGGGAGTACTATAACCCTTTACTAGGTGAAATGATAACTCAAAATTCCTCACTGCAGTTGTATGATTCTCAGTCAGATTAATTTTTAATTCTTTAATTTTGTAAAGGACAAATCTTAAAAGTAATTTTTCCATCTTCTACAATGTATAAAATATAAAAAAATGCTGTGATCATCAATCAAACAGCCATTATTACATTCTGCTCTTGGTTCAAATTCAAATAGCTCAATGCTGAGTAAGTAATGGTTCTATAAAGAATTCCAGATATGTACTCTTTCACTATCCCGTTAAAATAGCAATGGTCAGGATATATTTCCTTTAAAAGAAGCCATATAATTCACATTAAAAATCATATATTTATGCAATGTATACTTAACACATCCTGAAATACAAGAAGAAAACAAATGTACAGATACATCTTACATCTTTTCTACATATATAACATGTTTTTAACATAGGTCTTTAACAAGAGTCAATTAAATTATTTCAAATCAACATAGATATGCAGACAGAGTTTGGGCATGAGGTTTTGAAATGGAGAATGATTTCTGATTAATTTTCTCATATTGTCCTAGGGTGATGTTATGATGTTTGTATCCCCATTTGTGTGTGCTACTTTTGCTGGATATCATGTTCTGTGCCTTTAAGACTGTTTCAGAAGGGTGAATGTTTTGTTTTGGTTTTTTTTTGCTATCAACCTCTCCCCCAAGGCCGGCAGGAGACACAGACGGGCAATACCTGGTGCTGTTTTGCTTTTTGCTTGCTTTTGCTTTTCGCTCTTGCTCTTGCTTCTGCTTGCTCTGGCTCCTGCTATTTAGCTAGTTTAGCTAAACAGTCCAAATTCTTCCTGGACTGTTTCTCCTTTCCTTTCTGGACCTACTCGAACCTGCTCCGGACTGGGACCTGGGGACATCGGAGGTCTACAGCAGCTGCCCCAGCGCCGGAAGGATTGACAACCGAGTGACCACCCCCGAGAGATTTTGGTTCTGAATTTGTCATCTTTTTCAGAACACTGAAAGACTGGTACCACCTAGTATTGTTCATTTTGTGTGCTGGGGGGGGTGTGCTGTGTCTGTTAAATAAACAGGTCCTTTCCACCAGTCTCCGAGGAATTCTTCCCGGACTGGTGGGGGGGAGGGGCCGTGTATGGGTTTGTTTTCTGGAGGGCCCCCCTTTGGAGTCTCTCTCCCAGATTTGCCCTAAACCAGGACACCTCTATAAAAAATACACAGCACAAACAGAAGAGTGAGGAGCAGTCTGTTTTCAGTATAGCTGTAGTTGACTTTATAAGGAGCAAACACGTTATCCCAGTTTTGCCATGGACTTCCTCAGAGCACTATGAAGATATGAATTATGCTGTGCAAGAACATGGTTTTGGCTTTCCATGGGATTTCTTTTCTATTATTTGCTTCTCAAATGTTGCAGTCCAGCTCAAATTTTTTCAGACTCTTGTTACCTGCCATGCTTTTTGCCGCCCTTTCCCAGACAACTGTAGATTTTTCCAGCTAAAGCTGCTTACAGTATCTAATTTAAAAATACATGCAGGGAAAGAAATGTTATTTACAGAGGATACTGCTTTATGTCCTTCATAAAGAAGCACTAGTAATTACAGACACACACACACAAACACTCCAACAGCTGGTTATCATCCAACAACTGTTCTACAGTGATTTGCCCATTAGCAGGTACACAAACATAATTAAAGGTCTGCATTCTTTCAGCCATAAGGAAAAATTAGAAGCTCTCTTGTCAGTCCATTGAGGACTTATTTCAGAATTTATAAATCCTATGTTCTTCTTTGGTAGTGTGCTTTAAAGAAAAGCAAGAAAATTAGCAGCCTGATATGAAGGAGCCGTCAAGAAAAAAATACCAAATCGGAAGGTTATTTAATAGAACATTAAGTAGGCTTAAAATCGTTTCTTACACCTCTCCATAGTGATTACACAGTTGGCCCTTCACATGTCACTTTTACAGGTTGGCAAATACATTCTACCAAGAAAAGGTTATCCACAAAATTTATTAATAATCAACTTGATTAGTAATTTCAACACTGATATGTTAAAGATCTATGATTTCATCCTTACAATACTTTATTATTTCATTTCCTTTATAATTTATGACACTCTTTTCATAACAATTAAAAACATCTGTGTAGAAAACTGTATTAGATTAGGTTTTTATAAGCATTTTAGCTGACATGGGGACTCAGACTTTTTAGACAAAGTTGCACTAGAACTTATATGATGTCAGCAGAAAAGCCCTAGGGGGAGTCTAACTCTTCAGATAGTTTCAGAAAAATAAAATATTGAGATATTTGTTAACAAAGATTTTTTTTCTAAACCAATTTGCACAGATTGTTTTTCAAAGAATAAGGTTTTTTTCTCTTTATTTTCAAAATACCCTGATCTGCTGGCCTACACACATGCAAACAAATAAGCTCTCTAAAATCACTTCTAATGGATTGGAAAGGGTCTATATTTGGACATTTATGAAATAAAATTAATTGTTTGGTTTAGACTAAAAATAAATTTAACTTGGTTTAGACCAAAAAAATACACTCTCACTGGCTTTATGAATATAATCGGTGCTTAATTCAGAGATCAAAACTTCAAATAGTTAGCAGAAAAAGTGTCTTATCTCAAGGTATTCTGGTGAGTTGCCTTCAGAGAACTCTGTGAAATTATACTTTTCCTCATGCTAGTTTCAAATTTTTTTCATTTACAAGTAAAAGGACTTTCTATAGATGACATAAGATGCTAAAAGATTTTAAATTCTTGTAATAAACAATAAAAATTGACGAACTGTTATGGATGAATCTCCA
>VZTB01004702.1:10239-22366 GCA_013397245.1 Thryothorus ludovicianus
AAAGAGGGAGGGAGAAAGAGGGAGGGAGAAAGAGAAGAGATAACTGGCTGTGCTCTAAGAAACCTCAACCAATTTGAAGATTAATTTTAATTCATATTTCCCTTTGCTGGCAATTCCTCCCTGCAAACAAAAGCCAGACCTTGCTGCCCAAGGCCAGCTTTCCCCTGCACTCACCAGGTTGGTGAAATAATATCCATCCTCTCCAGTCATGAGCCTGCTGGGGTTGCAGAAACGAGTGATGTACTGGATGTTGGACTGCAGGCGTGGGGGGTTCCCCTTGAGCACGATGTAAATCAGGGTGGGCAGGAAATCATCAGCAGAGGCTGGCTCATTTTTGGTGATTTTGATGGCATTGAAGATGTGCTTGCTGCATTTGGTGATGCAGGCCAGTTTATCCCGAGGGACACGCTTGGAGTCCATCTCAATGATATCTGGGAGGGGGGGAAATGGCAAAAAAATCATCCCAAATTACAGAAAATTGTAGTAATCAGGCAGTGAGTAAGCAGGATTTGCTGGGCAGTATTGATATTGCATCATTTCTGTCTGTGGGGAAGTGTTTCAAGTAGATCAGCTAAGCCTAAACACATCCAGGTGCAAAAAATCCCTGCTCCACAGATGAAATTCCAAACCCACAAAGATCCCTGCACATTTCACAGCCTGCCCCCCACCCTGTGATGACACACAATAAGCAAGAGAGGTGAAATTTCAAGCTGTAAATACAGAATTCATCACTCACAAACCTGTAATTGCCTTTACAACCATGTCAGAGACTTCAGGGATTTCCTCACTGACAGGAACACACAGCATCTGGGGAGTCACCCAGTGCAAAGCCCTGCACAGGGAAAAAAGGGTTAAACTCTTCAGAGCCAGTGACATCCAGGTGTGTGAAACCAGCTGCTTCCCAAAGTCAGGGCACAAGGAATGCTTTGTGTGAGTCAGGCATTATTCCAGCCATAAACCAGTTTATTCCACTGAAGTAATTTATTTTCAGAGGAAGTATTTCCTTTTTTCAAAGATTTTTTTTGGCTGTAATTTAACAAAAGCAAATTTTCCCAGTGTAGTGGTTGTCATTATCCCACCTATTAATTCTTTCTGTCTTTTAATTAAAATGGTTTGAACCCTTAACAAGGCATTTTCCTGTGCAAAGCACAAAGTTTTTAACGTGGTTGATTCAGAGCTCATTTAGAGAATTAGGGATTACTCAATTATTTTTCCTTTCAAGCCTCACCTGATCCTTTTTTGGACAGCAAGGTCTTTCTTCTCATCATCAGTTGTCTCAGGGCAAAAAACATATTTATACTGTCGAGTCATGATGTATTTCTCAACCTCATCCATTGCCTTCTCCACTTTTTCAGGGGGCACTGAAAGGGACAAATCCCACAAATGAAATCTTCCAGGGCTCTTTTTTTTAATCCCAATATCATCAAATTAATATTACTCATTCAAGCCAACCTGAGCTCCTAAATGGATATAACGGGAAGCAAAAATAAAATGGGGAGAGTTTAAAAGAAAGCTGCAAAAACCAAATATTTAGACAGCAAAACTTGCTAGAGGGAATTCTAACCCTGGAAGCAGAATTCCCAGCGTTTTCTGCTTTAACAGAAAACTCAAGAGGCTTTAGTTTGGCAGCTCTGCTTTTGGGGCAGGAAGGTGACAGAGAAGAAGTTGGTACCTTTCCAACGTGTCTGCAGCCTGTCTGCCACGTTCTGGTAGAAGTCCTGGGCACACTCAGATTGTTCCTCAATGCTCAAATCCTGCAGGAGAACAGGGAGTGAGAGTGAGGAGCTGGCAGCAGCACCTCCTGCTCTGCTTTAAGGCAAGGGTCCAGCTGCTGTCACAGTCTGAGAATGCAGAGGTGTCATCAGAGGGGCTTAGAGTGGCTCGATTTTGTTTAAAAATAGGAGAAGCCAACACTAATGAGTGAAAGATTTGTGTTTATTTGTGGATAAATGGGTATTAGCACAGGTGCAATGGCTTTTTTCCCCTGAGGAGCACTGACAAAACAACTCAGACTGAGCAAAATGTTTGTCCCTGTTTAACCTCTGATTTTTAAAAGGCAATTTATAGTCTATAAAACCCCCAAGAATATCAATTATTTGAAGGAACATCTCTTCAGCAGACATTTCTGATGATAAAGTTACCACTGTGAATATATTCCACAGTATTTGTGAAACAATACTGGCTTTTGCTGACTGAGCTCCTGAAGAACATAACAGAGGTTTGAAGGTTTAAAATTAACTTAATTAGGGCAATTTTCATTGCTAAATGAAACCATATACCAAAAAAAGTGGGGGGAAAACTTGATTTCTGCATTCTCCAAGGCCAAAAACTGGATATTTTCCTGAACACAAGTCTCAGCTCTTGCTGAGAATGGATTTTAGGCCTAGTTTATGTGTAGTAAAATATTCCCATGTTTTGAGAGGGCTGAAGTAGGAAATGAGGAACACCTTCAGTGCTTGAGGCCAAAAATAAACCCAGGCTGTCCTCACAAACTCTGTGCTCAGAATGAACAGATCTAAGAGGAAAGAAATAAAAATTCAAGAGGATTTCAAAGCAGAGAGAATGTAAGATTCTATGAGAACTTGAGAGGAGATAATCTGAGGAACTAAATAGGAAAGGGAGGGAAAAACGTTGTGCTGGATTCTGACTCATTCCAACCATAGGTGGCACCACAGACTGATTAATATTTCAAGAACATTGAATTTTTTTAAAATGGAAAATGAAGATGTAACACTTATTGCGTATTTTAAAAAAGCAGCACAGTCAAATTCCCCTTCCCCAATAAAAGGAGAGGGGTGTGTTGATGCTGAATTATCTTTAGAAGTTTTCAGGCTCAAGTTGTCTCATCCCTGGGAGTGTCCAAGGCCAGGCTGGATGGGGTTTGCAGCAACCTGGGACTGTGGAAGGTGTCCTTGCCCATGGAACCAGAAGATCTTTAATTTCCTTCCAACCCAAACCACCCTGTGATATCTAAAAACTCACCAGGTGATCTTACATAATTTCCACAAGTCATATGAATGTAGAATATTGCTGAACACACTCATTTAGTGGGATTTAGTCAGGACTAATTTATGGGGTTTGAAGGATCCTTTGGTCCACCAAAAAGAAAATGCATCCAGATCTTAATTTGATTAATCCAATCATCTGCCACACGCTCCAGAAAATCCAAACTGCTGCAAAAATTGCAGCATTTCCTCCCTGTGCCCTCCAATTCCCCCATTTCATTGAGGCAAGAGGCACCCAGAGCTCACCCTTTTATGGCTCATGGTGTCCAGAAAGAGTTTGCATTGCTTGTAGATATCCTGGCCAGGCTTCTGGTAGGTCCTGATGAATTCTATGAACTCCTTGGACACTCGGTCTGTCTCGATGCTGGCCTGCCTGTGGATGCCAGGGCTGGGAGCCTTGGCCTCCTGGATCTCTGCAGGCAAAATTCAGGGCACAGCAGATCAGGTTTTTACACTTTCAGAAAGGTTTTAGCATTTTTGAGTCTGTTTTGTGGTTTTTTTTTTCAGCTGTGCAGACCATTGGTCATTTATTTCTCAGGCTTTGCCAGGGAAATGCTGGATATTATTCAACAGAGCAATAATTATTGAACACAAGTCCAGGAAAATTGAGTACCCCACTGGAGAGGAACATTTAGGGCCACACCCCATTGACACTAATGGCCTTTTTATATCAGAAGTGACAGCAGCTTAGGGCTGCTTTTGGGTTTTACAGCCACTCCCAGGCCAGACAGCTCCACTGAAAGTTTCCAGCAGGGATTCTGCAGATTCCCAAAGATAATGGGGTGGTGTTCCCACTCTCCACACTCCTTGTATCAACACAAGAGGCTCCCGAGCAGCTCAGGGCATCCTGCTCAAGGCACACTCACTGCAGGCTGCACCCAGGGGGCTTTCCCACAAGAACACCTGATTTTCCAAATTCCAGGTCAATTGTGCTGCTCCAATACCTTCACCCACCTTTCAGCTTGCCAGCCAACGCTGTTGGAAATGGAGGGATTGAACAGAGGTGGTGGGAATGAACGTGGTGAGAGGCAAGCAGCAGAGAGACAGAAAACATGAAAATATTCACAGTCAGCATGAGACAAACACGGCTTCCAACCTGAAAACACTTCACATGCACACAAATCCTGCCTCCAACAAGCATGCACAACTCCAAAGGAAAAAGAAAGGAATGGGATTCGTATGTTTAAGTTGGTTTAATTTAATTTTGAGGGAGCTCAGTGGGGTTTTTTTATGGTTATTTGTTCTAGAAGAGACCAAGCACTAGAGAAAATGCAAAGCTGTGTCACCCAGTGAGCACCAAACTCTGCTCCTGGGCCAAAGCTCACACTGCAGCACAGGGAATAACTTGGCCAGGCACCACCAGAGCACCTCTGCTATTTCAGTGCCCAGAGCAGAAAAGGGTTTGCAAATATTTAAATTCCAACTGCAGCAATTAAGATAGAGAGTGCAAATCCAACTCCTTTCCAGGGATGCTTTTCCAGAGGGGATTTCCTTCCTTTATACCTAAAATTCACTGCACAAATCCCAAATCCTACACAGGATCCCAGCTGAAGGGGGGGGGCAATAATTAAACTTGTCACATTTAACATTAGAGAAACAGAAAGTTTATTTGGAAATAAATAAAGGCAGAATTATGAGATGTTTCTTCCATGATTAACCACTGATCTCATTTCACAGTACAGCTGAAGGTTTGTTTACTTACTTCAACAATGAGTTCACTCTTTTATAAAAATAATTATAAAAAACGAGTCTCATTTTACTATTTGACCTTAAGGAATGTGAACATTATTTTTTCAGTCACAAATTCAAGCTACATTGTTGTTTAGTTACTAGAGAGATGTAGTCAACTCAGGCAGATTAATATCAAGTATTAAAAACTGAATGTTAATTAGAATGAACTTTTAATGAGTTACACCAGGAATTACTTGCAGTTGCAGCTTTATTAATCTCTGAGCTGAAATCCAGACTTAAGGTAAATTAATCTGCACTGATTGCCAAGGGCTGCAGGAACAAATGAACTTCCAGCAACAAACTGTCCTCAGGTTTGTCCTGTGCTCTCAGAGAATTCAATCCAACTCAAAAAGAAGCTGATTACAGCCAAGAAATTCCAACCAAGTTGGAATAACTTCCAAACAAGTTAAAGAGAACCCAGCAGAGGAAAATGCCACAAGGCCAGGAGCGAGCATGGGGAGAGTTCAGGAAGGATCAGCTTCACAAAGAATAAACAAAATTCATATTTCAATTTTTCTACAGGAAAGGCACTTGTCACAGCAGAACAGAGCACTCCAGGGATTCACTATGGTTGTGCCATGGCCAGGGAGCCCAGTGCAGGCCTGGAATGTGGGACAGGGGCTGGCAGCAGCTCTGTGACACAGCCCTCCAGCACCTCCCTGCAGCTTAATAATCAGCTGCTGTTTCTTTAGGCAGCAGGACGAGTCAGGATTGCAAACAAACAGGGGAGGATGAGCTCTTAAAGCTCTTTGCATCAAGGGGTTTGGTGTCCTTTTGGTTTAAATGAAACCAGTGTCTCCTGTAGATGGGAAATTTTCTTCTTGGTTTATGTAGAGAAATGCTTGGAGAATGCCAAAGATCTCCAAGTGCCAACTTCAGTAGTTTCAACTCATAATAATCAGATTTGTAACAGCAACCTGGAATTCTCTCTCTCTTTCTTTTTAAAAATAAAAACACAAAGCAGCACGAGATCCAGATAATTCTTACAAAATTCTCATTCTTTTGATCCTAATCCTAAGGTGGATCTCAAAGAAGTTTCAGCTTTGCTCCTATGACTCCCTGCTAAAAAGCAAAGGATTTGTTCAGAGATTCAACATCTCCTCAGGATGCTGGACTTGCTTTTTTTGCCATCTTCATGTTGAAGAGCACGAGTTACAACTGGCACAACCCTAGTTTGTGTTTAGCAAAGCCCAACTAAGAGCCAAGCTTACTAAAACCAGGCAGACAGCTTGCCCAGGCTGTGCAAGCTTCACAAGGGGGAAGCTTTACCTTCAGAAGGGGAAGCCAGTTCCCAGGAGGGAGTAAAAATCTCCTTCAAATCCCTGAGAATGTTATCAGCATTTCTCTCCCTCCCAAGCTGTCCTTGCTTAGGGGTTTTCTCTTGAGCTGCTGAAATAAAAAGGCCAAAGCAAGCAGGGCACCGAGAGCAGGAGCGTGGCAGGACAGGTGGTGAAGGGGTAAAAAAAAGAAAAGATGGAAAGTGAGAAGAATGAACACTAAAAAAAAAATATAAAAATGTTTAACACAGGTGAATGATTGCCTCACGTAGCCAGCTGCTGCCATGCACCAGGACACTCTAACCAGAAAAATGCTGAATTTCAAATCAAGAAAACACATAATCTCTAGGGTTAAGACAGACTAATGTTGCTTTTCCTGCTGGAATTGCTCCTGCCCAGGCCAGCATTCCCCAGCTCTCACCTGTGTGAGCCATTGCTATGCAAAGCCAGCAGTGCCATTCCCCATTCCTGCTTGGAGCACATTGTGCACCACAAACAGCCAGGCAGCCCCCAAGCTGAGACCCCCAGCCCACAGAAACCCTGCCAGCCTCACACCCCCCTGCTCACACACACAATCCCCTCTCTGCTGTCACTCTGGCACCTGAGGCTGTATCTCAGGCTCCTCTCACACTCACACTCAGACAGTTTGTTGGGGTCACTGACAGCCAGCACCTCCTCTGCTGCTCACCCCAGCAGGAATCCCAGCCCTAAAGCCTGGTGTGACACCAGGGCTGGCTCAGGGATTTCACTGGAATGTGTGCCAGAGGAACAAGGAATGTCCCCTCAGCAGGGCAGTGCCACCAGGAACACGTTTACACTGTTTAGTGGAAGAATTCCTGTCAAATCCCATCCAAACA
Source organism: Thryothorus ludovicianus (assembly GCA_013397245.1). Classification (NCBI taxonomy): domain Eukaryota; kingdom Metazoa; phylum Chordata; class Aves; order Passeriformes; family Certhiidae; genus Thryothorus; species Thryothorus ludovicianus. The sequence goes on from VZTB01004702.1 coordinate 17,110, forward strand.
CAGTTTAGCAGTGCACTGCCCCATTTAACAGATTCTCTGGCATCACTCACATTTCTCTGTGATTTCAGTAACTATCACTCTCCAGAAACATCACTGTTCCAGCTTTGGAAAGTCAAAGCACAGAGCATTAATCTGCCTTTTAGAGCAACACATCTGCCAAAAACTTTTCATTTTAAAATGCTCAGAAGCATGAAAAAGCAAAGGAGAGTTACCCTTCTTAGCTCCTGCTCTGGAGGAAGCAGTGAAGAATTTCTTCACAGTAGTGACCTTTCTTGTTTTCTCATTGGTTTTCTTCTCCTCAAACTTTGAGAAGGTCAGGGACTGTGCCCCTTGGGTGCTCTGGCTGCTGGCATAGGCTTCCTCCTCCTCACGCTGGAGCCTGGAGACAGAAAAACACAGCTCTGATTTGAGGGCTCAGAAACAGGACAAACGAGCTGATTTCCTGTGCAATCATCAATTAATTACTCATCTGACAGGTTAATTCTTCCCTCTGCCTATCTGCCTTCACTACAGGACACCCTCCCCTTCCATGCTGCAGTGGTGAAAGGGAGGGAAAGCTCAGGGTTAAACAGGGAGGTCAAAAGGGAGGAGACTGAGGTTTGCCCCCCTCCTGTCACTCTGAATTCCCTAAAGGCACAGGGGGGGATTTCCTGCAGCAGAGTCACTGCCTTCCTCCCTGCCTCACACTGAGTCCCACAACCTGTTACCTCAGGCAGTCCTTCCCCACCTTACAAAAGCAAAATAGCCTGTCCCAGTCTCAGGAATATTTGGGGAAATAGATATTGTTGTCATGATCTGCTTTGGTAATAAATATCTGCCTGAATGGATGAGGCCAAGTTTGAAAGATCGAGTTTTTAATCTGAAGTAGAGGAGGGCAAACTCAGCAATCCTGTAACCTTTTTTCCTCCCATGCAGGAGGATTCAAACAGGTTACATTATATCACCCTGCCAGATTCTGGAGGCTGAGCAATTGTCTTTAACCATCCCTCCAGCTCGGGATGGGCCATAAATAGTCTGGGATCTGCAATCTCCTGAGGCAGGAATTGTATCTTATCAGTGCTGACAAGCCTGGCTGTTCACAAACAATCACAGCATCTCCCAGTCTTCATTAGAGAATTCCTTAAATACCCCAATTGGTTTTAGAGGTGACCCAAGACTGGCAGTGTAACTACCTGCCCCAATAATAAAGTTTTTATTAACTGTCTCAGACATTTATGGCAGAGGAAAACAATGACATGACCTCTGTGCTGCTCCCTCTGAAAACACACCTTCCATTTTCAGGGCCTAGCATTCATCACAGGAGGAAAACCAGATTGGCTTGCAGAAAATAAGTGATTAGACAATTACCTAAATTAGCAAAGCTAAAGCTTTGATGTTCTTGGGCTTAAGCCTGCAGTTTAAAAGAATGACCACAGACAAGACTAAAACCAGTTTTTAATCAGCAGGAGGAATATAAAACCATGGTGCTGCCTATACCCAAGAAAATAACTGCCAGAGGTTATTAAATATCTCCAGAGGGCACTAAATCAAATTGTCCTTTCAACCTTTGTAACTGCTAGACAGACATACAGATTTGCATATGCAAATTAGGTAAAAGTAATCATTGGGAGCTTGGGCACTGTTTACATTTGCTCCTCCCCAGATTTTCTTTCCAAATCTCTTACACTAGAACATCACAAATATCCATCTTTGCATCCAAAGGGAGAATTCCTGCTGGAGAGGTCAGATTGGGAGATTTGTGATGAACCTGAGCCACAGCAAACAGAGGGAAGGGAAGGGAAGGGAAGGGAAGGGAAGGGGGTTCTTTACCGCTCTGCCAGCTCCCAGTCCTCTTGAATCTGCTTCTGCCTGGCCTTGTGGTATTCCTCCCTCCAGCACTTGGAGCAGAAGCCCTGCCAAGCAGGATTGCCATAGTAACCACAGCCCTTCTTGCACAGCAGCTCCGACTGATCCACGTGGATCCCCCTGCGCTCCGACTTCAGGTTCATCTTCCTCCTGGCGCAAGAGGAGAAGGGTTACAGACACCCAGGGGGCAGCAGCCTGCTAGGAATCATTTCTGAGGGTTTGCCTTCAGAAAGGAGCCACCTGCCTGAATTATTTAACAGCTCCATAGCAACCCAATGAACGCCAGGGGAGGAAGGGCAGGGTTACACAACCAGGAGCCCCAAAGCCAGGGGCAGCACCAGCACATCTGTGACCCTCACAGAGCTCCAGAGAGTGTCCCAGGGCAGCAGTGACAGCCCCAGAGCCAGGGGACAAAGGTTTAAGACACATCTGTGCAGTGACAGCCTCACAGTCAGGGGACAAATTGCCAAGGCACATCTCTGTAGGGCTGTGACCCTCACACAGCTCAAGAAAGAGCCCCAGGGCAGCAGTGACAGTCCCACAGTCAGGGGACAAATTGCCAAAGCACATCTGTGCAGGGCTGTGACCCTCACAGAGCTCCAGAAAGTGCCCTCAGGGCAGCAGTGACAGTTTCACAGCCAGGGGACAAAGGTTTGAGCCACATCTGTGCAGTGACAGCCCCAGAGCCAGGGGGACACAGCCCAAGGCTCTGCTTCCCCCAGCACGTTGTTCCAACAGTCACAGGCACAAACCAATGGGGAAAAAACAGAAATAAAGTTCCAAAACCCAACAAAGGGAGCACATATTGTGCTCTGAGACCGTGTGCCTGCAGAGCCACACTGGTGAGGCTTCAGGGATCTGTGGCCTCCAAAGTTGTCCCCAATCAGAGCTGGCACATCCCCATTTCCCCCAAGCTCTGCCACAGCTCCATCAAATGCCTCCCTGCACCCAGCACAGCTCTCTGGAGGTTTATATTTAGTGACTGCAACAAAAAGATTCTCCTGCCCACACCAGCACGGTGCCAGGGCTGTGCTGGAGCAGGCAGGGAGCATCCAGCCCCCCTTTCCAGAGAGCATCCCCCATCCCAGCTCCCTGCTCCTCATGGGAAATGCTGGAGTCGTTCCAGGAGAAAAGCAGCACAGCAAGGTCAAGGTGTCATTCTCCAAATATAAAATAAATGTTAAAGTATTGGCAATGGGGAGTGCAATATTGACAAACACTGACAGCAGAAGTGGCACAGAGAGGTTTTGTCCAGGAAATCCAGCCCCTGCCATTCCAGAGGGGCCACGAATGGAATGTGAGAGGAAAAGGGATTTTCTCAAACTGAGAACATCAGTAACTGAGTCAGAGTAAGCTCTTCCCCTGAAATTCCACCCCAAACATGGAATCTGCACAAATGTCACAGAGTTTTCCACTGCAGGAAGTTCCAGCTCTTTTGTTCCAGGCTCAATTATCCATTTTAAAAGACTGATAATGTTTAACATTTCCCATTAATCTAATCAAGTTATTTTAAGCAAAGTAACAGGAAACACACGATTTTCTCTGAGGGGGGAACAAATTAAATATTCCATCTTATCTACGTGAATATTAAGATTTCCTCCACTTTTCTATTTTTGAAAGAAATAATGAGTTTCTAAAAATAACCTAAAAATAGTTTCATTGTAGAGACATGCATATTAAAGCAATCAATTTCTTAATGACAGAATTTATAGCTATGTGTTCTCATTTTTATAGATGGGAAAGCAGCTGAATACTTTCTTTTCTTTCCCACTGAAAAGTCTGACACACAATACTGTGCTGCTGCAGAGCAAAATGGGGAAAAAAAAACCAACAATATTTTAAATATTTGAGAGCTTTACTTCATTTCCCATATGCAGAAATAACTGAGAAACATAAATAGGTTGCTTTCACAAAAAGTTTTTGGTTCCATTTGCTGACGTCTCAAGGAAGGTCTGTGTGGGAGCTCCTGGGTGCCAACACCTCTGAGCCCAGAAATGAAATTTTTAGTGAATGTCAGCTGCACAGCCTGGGCAGGAATTGCATTTTGGAAGGATTTGCACACTCAGGCCATTCCCAGGGCGTCACTCATGTCCTTGAGCAACAATTCTGAAAAGAAAAGGGAAGCAAAAGCCTGAAATTCTTCACTGATTCAGTTTCAAGACCACTTCCTACAAGCAGAAGCTGCAGCAGCATTTTGGCCAGACCTCTATTGCAGGTGCCTGTCCTAGGAAAAAATGCTATAAATACACAGTAAATGTTTAATTGTCATTTATGTGAAGCTGAGCAGTCAATGTTTTCACTGTAAACCACAAAGACACAATAAATAAAAACATTCTCTGCCACAAACTGCCCAGAATTTTATAGGGAGGAAATAAAACCCTATAAAATCCTGTCACCCACCAGGACAGAGTTACAACTCTGGAGTTGCAATAACTCCAAGAATTCAGGTGTCTCTTCTTATTCAAAAGCCCCATATTCCAGACTCTAATTTGAAAATGAAAGCAGAATGAAATACCTGGCCCTGCTTCTCTCCCACCCCAACAGCTGAAACCACAGCCTGGTTTCTCTGCCACCTGGGCACTTCCACCCAAAATTCACCTTTGTGTGCCCACAGAGCTTCACCCCAACGGTGTCACCACTCCCTCTGGCACCCTGAGTGTCCACAAAACCAAAAATAAATTCTGTTCAGCCTCCCAGCTCAGCAGCTTTGCCCGGGCTGAGCAAAGCAGAGTTGTTGGAAGCCAGGACATTCCTCTGACTGCCCTGGAGGATTCCAGACCTTGGCACAGAGTCAAAGACACCTGTGCCTTTGATTTTAGCCCATGGAAAGAATTCCCAACTTTGTGTGAAGAGTTACAAGCCACAAGAGTTTGAGTAGAGTAATAGCTAGTGTGTCACAGGGTGAAAAAGCAGATTTTGGGTTTGTTAGAATGGAATTTAAGTGAAGATGGAGGATCCTTGTGGTTTTTAGGCTTCTTTTTTCTCTTGCTCCATGTTCTGCTGTGTTGGTGGCACTGTTTGATTGGTTTGGACTAACACAGGTGACAGGTATTGGAAAATTATTAAATAAAGCACAGGTAGCTTTGAGTATAAAAAACAAACACCACGCCAAGGGCAGGCAGTGTGCCATGGACTGACCTGCCAGGCAGAGAATGTGAGAGGGAAGGAAAAATAAACAACCTTGAAACCAGGGCCGAGGACTCCCAGCTCCTTCTTTGGGCTCGAGGCAGGGAATAAAGGACTTTTAATATCTCAGGAGCCATTTCTGCAGCCCAGAAACCCAGCCCAGAGTCAGGAGCCCTCTGTGCCTCCGGGTGCTGGCAGTGCCACCAGCTCAGGGCTGGGGACAAAGGAGTCACCCTGAGCCCAGGAGGGGTCACAGGCTGCACACACAGCTCTGGCTTTTGGCTCT
>VZTB01004702.1:29177-43091 GCA_013397245.1 Thryothorus ludovicianus
GTGAGGGGGAACCGGGGGCTGAGTGGCACCGGGCGGTGTGAGGGGCACCGGGGGCTGTGAGTGGCACTGGGGGCTGTGAGGGGCACCGGGGCTGTCACAGCCGCTGTGCACACACCCGCAGAGCCTCTCCTCAGCGTTTTGTTTCCTACCCCTCCCGGCCTGAATTCCCTCACTGCAGCCTCCCCTCCTTCTCCAGACCCCGCTCCGGCTCCTCAGGGCTCCCAGGCCCGGCCTGGCCCCACACGAGTACCCCAGAGCTGCCTTTGGGAAATATAAAAATACCCGCTGCTATTGCAAACGCCTCTTTCCTTGCTCGGTTACACTGTGATGTGTGCTGGTTTCCATCTCTTTTTGTTTTTTCCCTTTTCTCAGCACCGACATCCCACTTGAGACCGGGAGCGCTTCAGCAGGACAGATGGACAGCAGGGAAATTACTTCAGAACAAGGTGGAAATTCTTCTGAACACAGGCAGGAAGGTTCTTTCTGAGCACTGCAGAAGCAGGGGCAGCTGCTGGGAGCTGTGCTCTGTCACGGGAATGGTTTGTCATGGTTTGGTTGGAATGATCTGATCCCCGAGCAGACAGCACACACTGCTCAGGAGCTGATGCTAAATGACTAAATGCCCTTAAAACAGCCCGTGACAGAGATTCCTGTCTTAATTTTCATTTGCATTCAAGCAAAGCACACTCAAATCCCAGGGAAGGTGAGGAAAAGCACTGCAGTGGCTGCAGACCAGATGAGCCAGAATTCCAACAGTTTTCAGTATCATCATCTTTTATTGCACAACACAGCCTTTATATCCACATTTTCTTCTATGTGTTTTAAATAAAAAACATACAGACTACACGTTACCTGAACTGAAAAGTCAAAAGTATTAAGAAATAATACACTGCAGTACTCACAGTATTGAACATCACACGTCAACACAATTATTAACAAAACACATTTGGAGATAATTCCAAACCCTGATTGTGAGCATCCAGGCTGGATTTTCAAAGGCATTACGGGTTACAATGCATAGACACATACAATTTATAATTCAGCAAAACAAAATCCATTTATAAAAGTCACAGTGAAAGTGGAGGTAAACTTATACTAAGCTTGTGTAAGTAAAATGACTATGAACTGCTGTTCTGGAAAGTGATTTCCAGTTAGAGAATTATATACAGGAGATAATAACAGAACAGAATTATCCTCTGAAATCAGCTTATTTGCAGAAAGATAATCAAAGACTGCAGGGTTGGTTTTTTGTTGATTTGTTTGGGGTTTTTTTTATAGCCCAAAACTTAGCACTATCCTTGGTCCTCTGTGCTGTGTATGAAAAACCTAAAAACATCCTCAGGGCTCAGTAATAAAGGGAATGCTAAAAAATGGGTCTTGTCATGTTTTTGTTCACAGCAATGTAAAAAACAGTTAACAATTCTAATTTTAAATAAATATCCCTCAACTGTCCCACCCTTCCGACAATATTCAAATGGACAGGAGACCATTTACTGCTGGCAAACACAGATTTGGGAGTGGAAAAGTGGCTTTGTAGATGATCAAGAGGCAAAAAAAGCTAAGGGAGCACAGAAAAATAGGTATTAGCAAAAGACTGCCCAGATATAAAAGAAAAATCCTAAAGGAAAAAAAAACCCAACAGTATTCCATAGTTTAGTGATACAATTGGATACAAAAATCCTCTCAAACATGGATTTAGTAGATCAGCCACTCCCAGTTTTTGTTGCAAATGTAGAATTTCAGAAGCCACAGGCCCAGAAAAGACTCACGTTACATAACCCAGTTTTTAGATTACATTCCCCTGCCATCCACCTGCACAATTCTTCTGCTTCTGCCAAAAAATGAGCACAGGTTGGGCAAGAGCAGCTAAATCCTTGTAAACAAAGAGTGCTTGGAACAATCCAAATACTGTGAACCTGAACAAATCACAAATCCCAGCACTAATTACAGCTGGTGGGCTTAAATTCATATTTTCCTTTCCAGTATTGCACTTAATGTCTGCAGGAAAATGAGAGCTCTGATTAAGACACAGCTGATACAGACCAAGATTTTAATTTTCTCTTTTTGGTTGGGTTGCCTTCCTTAATTATTTAAGCAATGAACAGGAAAAAGTGACAAAATCCCAGTGTGTGTGTATTAAGGAGTCACAAAAACGACTGAAAAAAGGAATTTTGTCATCACAGCTTCTCCTGAACAACAGCAGGGAAATTCCTAAAGCCAAACCAGAAAACACACTGTGAAAATCAAATTGTGACTCATTTCTGCAAGGAGTGCTGGAATTCCAATCAGAGTTCTGTAAATATATTTATGGGAAGTAGTAAAAAAAAAAAACCCACTGGAAATTCCAGTAAAACTGTGATTCTCGTTGTAATCTTGATATTGTAAATCTGAAATTGTAAATATCTGGAATTCTGAACGTCTGAAAATCCTGAACTTAAATACCTGAAAGTGCACAAGCAGCCAAAACTTTGTAAGGCTCAGCTTTAAGATGTTATTTAATTTTATAAGAAATTGTGGTTTGCAGTTTAGATTCCCTGGAAAGAAAGAAAGAAGAAATGAAGGCAGCAAAGAAACGAAGCAAAACTTCCTCTCCTTGCAGGGAAACTTTAATCTCAGTTTAACTTTTAATCCTGGGCTGCCAAAAGCCTGTAACAGCAAGGCCATTATTTCAGGAAACAATTGAAATAAATTTAGATTTAGATCCAAATGTGCAGAACTCCCTCTATTCAAATTTCTCTCTGCCCTTGAAACTCAGCGCTTGGCACAGATCCTGTGTGAGGGTTGAGCAGGGAGACACCCACCTCAAGATTTCATTCCTAAATTCAATATCTAGAAGGGTGACAAGGCAAAAAAAAAGAGTATCTTTCTTTTATGCAAGACAATGGGATCCTTAAGTTCTTAGAATTATTTTAAAAATTGCCTCAGAAACCTGAGAGTTTTGATCACTGTCATTAATGTTTCTTAAGAATTTTGGTCAGATGTTTAATTAAGTGATATTCTTGGATTAATTAATCCAGTGGAATGCAAAATGCAAGTATTTACTTTTTCTCTCTCTTTAAGATTATTTTGAAGCCCTTTCAAGCAGGCTGGACTTTTCTGTACCTCACAAAACAATTAAATTTTCAGACTTCTCCCTCAGTTTTGGGCTGAATTCAGTCATTAAAATTTGGGATGTGGTTGCTCGTGTCACAAGTACAAAAATGACTTTCTGAAGAAAATATGTCTCTGCAGTGGCTGCCTCTTCCAGCATGGAAAGAAATTTCCTACTGCTTTAGAGTGGAGAAGTATCTGAACATGAATTTTGAATTTTGTTTTTCCTTCTATGGCACCAAGAAGGGTCAACAAGAAGGATAAAATTAAGATTTAATAGTCTGAAAAAGGTGAGGTGAAGGAAGCACTTGTCTAATATCATCTGACTTTAAGTCTAAAATAAAGTTTAATATCACAGAATGTAAAAAGAGTCAGTAATAAAATAATATACATTAAATATTTCTCTTACTACTGCTAATAGGAACATACAGACAGGTTTTTCTCATTTACCAAAAGCCTTTGTAAATGACCTGATTCTAAAGAGCTTTTTGTTGTAGATATTGTAAACATTTAGGATTTCTAAGGCTAAAAACAGGCACAAGTCTTCCATGAACAGTTATTATTCCTAAAAGCATTAAGGAATATATTCCAGATCTGCTATTCCTTTTGATAACAACGGAAATAATTGAAGTGTAACATTATAATTCACAACGTAGATTCTTAATTAAAAAGAAATACAGCTTAACCCTGACAACAATTAATAATATATAGGGAATACTCTTATTTTTTCTTTTTTTTTTCTTTTTTTTTTTTTTTTTTTTAGTTATCTAGTACATCAAAATGACATTTCCAGAATCTTTGTGCTGGGTGTGACTCAAATTTTATAAAGTTGAAGGAGGAACTAAAACATTTCTAAGAGGGTAAAACTGTAACGTCAGCTTTAGTAGCACCCCAGATTCCCAGAAATGCAGGAAAAATCTGCAATTCCCTCCCGAAGCCACGGGCTTGGTGGCACCTTTCACAGATGTTCAGCCACTCCCCTCCACCCTTTCCTTGAGGTGATTTTGTTTTGTGCCTCGTTAAGGTACCTGAGCCAACAGTCTCATTTCAGGCTGGTTTTTTTCAAGTTTCCAGAGGTTTTCCCAACCCCTGCCAGCAGGCTGATCCCAAGGAAGAGGAGCAACTGCTGAGAACATCTGTCCTCCAGGAGACCTTCCACCCTTCACTGTGCCACCACTCACCAGATTCTGAAAGAACATCTGTCCTCCAGGAGACCTTCCACCCTTCACTGTGCCACCACTCACCAGCTGATCCTGAAAGAACATCTGTCCTCCAGGAGTCCTTTCATCCCTTGGCTCTGTCACACTCACCACCAGCAGGTGATTTTGAAAGGACATCTGTCCCCCAGGAGTCCTTCCACCTCTCACTGTGCCACCACAGCTCACACCAGGTGATCCTGAAAGGACCTTTATACTCTAGGTGTGCCAGCACACCCACCAGCAAGTGATCCTGAAAGAACATCTGTCCTCCAGGAGTCCTTTCATCCCTTGGCTCTGCCACAACTCACACCAGGTGATCTTGAAAGGACATTTGTCCTCTTGGAGTCCTTCCACCTCTCACTGTGCCACCACAGCTCACCAGCAGGCAATTTTGAGAGGNGCACACCCAGCAGCAAGTGATTCTGAAAGAACATCTGTCCTCCAGGAGTCCTTTCACCCCTTGGCTCTGTCACACTCACCACCAGGTGATTCTCAAAGAACGTTTGTCCTCCTGGAGTCCTCTCAGCCCTCGCTGTGCCACCACAGCTCACCAGCAGTCGATTCTGAAAGGACATGTGTCCTCTAGAGGTCCTTTCACCCTTTGCTCTGCCACAGCTCACCAGCAGATGATTCTGAAAGGACATCTGTCCTCTTGGAGTCCTTTCACCCCTCGCTGTGCCACCACAGCTCACCAGCAGGTGATTCTGAAAGGAATCTGTCCTCTTGGAGTCCTTTCACCTTTTGTTCTGCCAGAGCTCAGCACCAGGTGATCTTGAAAGAACATGTGTCCTCTAGGAATCCTCTCAGCCCTCGCTGTGCCACCACAGCTCACCAGCAGGTGATTCTGAAAGGAATCTGTCCTCTTGGAGTCCTTTCCCCTTTTGTTCTGCCAGAGCTCAGCACCAGGTGATCCTGAAAGGACATGTGTCCTCTAGAAGTCCTTCCACCCTTTGCTCTGCCACAGCTCAGCACCAGGTGATCCTGAAAGGACATGTGTCCTCTAGAAGTCCTTCCACCCTTTGCTCTGCCACCACACCCTCCAGCAGGCGATCCTGAAAGGACACGTGTCCTCTTTGAGTCCTGTCCCCCTGCGCTCTGCCGCGCTGCCCAGGCAGTGACCCCTCAGGCACAGCCGTGCCCGGGCGGGCCCCGTGAGCCTGTTTCATGGGACCACCAGGTGATCTTGAACTCGTAGATGGGGCGCTTGCAGTAGTAGTGGTTGACCAGGTGCTTGTCGCAGACGCCGATGCACTGGTGGTCCACGGCGATGCCGCGCGCCGACAGGTCGCTGACGATGCAGTGCAGCAGGTCGTACACGTCAGCCACGGCCTCCCAGGGCCCGAAGGACACGTCCACCTCGCAGTGGTGCTCAAAGAGCTTGGCCTCGCTCTCGCTGCGCTCGAAGCGCAGGGAGTTGAAGTGGGGGCACTCGTAGGGGGTGATGGGCATCTCCTCCTTGAACACGCACACCTTGAGCTTGGCAAACCTGGCCTTCCTCTGCATGGCCCGCAGCTTGGCGATCTCGATGATCCGCTCCAGGTGGTCTGCACAAAGAGACACAGGCCTCAGGCCTCACCCCTCACCTCATGTTCTCAGCGTGATATTGTGATAGATTGTCACCTCTATTACAATATCAGCAGCACGGAGCGAAGCACAGAGTAATCAAAGCACTCTCGGTTATCTGGTGAACTTGGTGGCATGGTTATATGCCCAAGGTACCTGGCCTCACTACACGGCCAAGGTTATTCAGCTGCAAGTCCTGAGAGAACAAATGCAGACAAACCCTCTCATTTAATAACATTAAATTTTATTATTATTAATCATTACAGCCTAATCTTGCTCCCTTTTAAGCACAGAAATCCACACCCTGGGATGCAGCAGGATGTGGGGGTCTCAAAGATCCAAACAGCACCAAAAAATACAGAATAAACTTCCCATCAGCAATGTGATCAGTCTGGGAGCTGAGAGCAGACTGAATGGATGTAGAGACCTCAAAGATCCAAACAGCACAAAAAATAAGGAATAAACTTCCCAGCTGCAATGGGATCAGTCTGGGATCTGAGAGCAGACTGAATGGATGTGGAGACCTCAAAGATCCAAACAGCACGAAAATACAGAATAAACTTCCCAGCTGCAACGGGATCAGTCTGGGAATTGAGAGCAGACTGAATGGATGTGGAGACCTCAAAGATCCAAACACCATGAAAAATACAGAATAAACTTCCCAGCTGCAATGGGATCAGCCTGGGAGCTGAGAGCAGACTGAAAGCACAAGGTTTAACACTGGAATCCCACTAGAAGAAACAGTCAGTGCTACTTGATTTATTTACCTTTGTAATATGGCATTAGGCCCAGGAAAGCTTGTCTAACTTTTTCTCCTTTAAGAGGCTGGATATCCTCTAGATTGTCTAGCAAGGGTCCTATGGAATAATACTGAGCTTCCTTGTACACTGACCTCACTCGCTCTTGGGGGGGCAGGTCACCAGATCGTAGGAAGTTTAGTATGTCTCTAAAGAAAAAAAAAAAAAGGGCAAAAATANAAAGCACAGAGTAAACAAAGCACTCTCAGATATCTGGTGAACTCGGTGGCATGCCCAAGGTACCTGGCCTCACTACACGGCCAAGGTTATTCAGCTGCAAGTCCTGAGAGAACAAATGCAGACAAACTCTCTCATTTAATAACATTAAATGTTATTATTATTAATCATTACAGCCTAATCTTGCTCCCTTTTAAGCACAGAAATCCACACCCTGGGATGCAGCAGGATGTGGGGGTCTCAAAGATCCAAACAGCACCAAAAAATACAGAATAAACTTCCCATCAGCAATGTGATCAGTCTGGGAGCTGAGAGCAGACTGAATGGATGTAGAGACCTCAAAGATCCAAACAGCACAAAAAATAAGGAATAAACTTCCCAGCTGCAATGGGATCAGTCTGGGATCTGAGAGCAGACTGAATGGATGTGGAGACCTCAAAGATCCAAACAGCACGAAAATACAGAATAAACTTCCCAGCTGCAACGGGATCAGTCTGGGAATTGAGAGCAGACTGAATGGATGTGGAGACCTCAAAGATCCAAACACCATGAAAAATACAGAATAAACTTCCCAGCTGCAATGGGATCAGCCTGGGAGCTGAGAGCAGACTGAAAGCACAAGGTTTAACACTGGAATCCCACTAGAAGAAACAGTCAGTGCTACTTGATTTATTTACCTTTGTAATATGGCATTAGGCCCAGGAAAGCTTGTCTAACTTTTTCTCCTTTAAGAGGCTGGATATCCTCTAGATTGTCTAGCAAGGGTCCTATGGAATAATACTGAGCTTCCTTGTACACTGACCTCACTCGCTCTTGGGGGGGCAGGTCACCAGATCGTAGGAAGTTTAGTATGTCTCTAAAGAAAAAAAAAAAAAGGGCAAAAATATCATTAACAAACACATTTCTGCCAAAACTGCTGCAGGTGGGAAAGGAGAGGAAATGCTGGATGTCCATTGTTTGCTCTGTTGAGACAGTAACTGAAATTAATGAGCCATATTCCCAACATTTGTTTGTAGAACCACTTGCAGGTTTCCAAGCCATCATTTCACATTTTGCCTCAGTTGATGTCAAAACTCATTTGAAAAAAATATTAGTGGGTTTTAAACCAAACATTGAATGTGGAGGAAACCATTTATAACACAGAAGAGGCCAGTGTTTCATGGGAAAGAGATTGTGGTCACTGCATTTCAAATTTAGGTCTGAAACAAAATAAACTTTTGTGTTTTCCCAGAGAATCACATTCTGGGCATTTTATTGCACACAGATCCAGCTGAATGGAGGGGACATCTGCAAAGGAGATTTCTCACCACAGATCAGGACCATTTACAGAATAATAATCAGAATTTTTTTAAAAGAGAGAGAACATTTCCTTGCAGTTCAGCAACAGGATCTTTTGACAGGGAAAGAAACCACTTTGTAAGTATGAACCAACAAAACCCTTATCAAATAAACAAAAAAATCACTTTATCAAGTGTTAACTGAGAAAACCTTATCAAATAAAAGAAGCATTACTGCAATTTTAGAATGACAAATACAGCACGTGTTAACCTGGCTCTCTGTTCCAGCTCAGTTTTCAATTCAGGTTGATAACATCACAAATTGATTGATTTTCCAACAATTACGTCATTTAAACACACAATTATTTTAGAATAAATACAGTGGCTTAATCTATCTCTGTCCCAGATTATGGTACAACCCAAAAGTTGAAAATAATTCAATGCTCCTCTGTTGAAGACAATAAGGAAATGTCTCTGGAGGAGCAGCAAGAAATTTGGGATAAATTGCAATGTGTGCTTTGGGCAAAGACCTGAACCCATGAACACTGATCACCTTTTTTAGCAATCTCACCCCAGTTCAAACAGAGCATTCATAATCATAGTTTAATTAAAAATAAAATAAAAGCTGAGCACTTAGGAAGGAATCCTGGAGGTGAAGGAATATGGCACTACCAACAAAAATAATTTGGAAAAAAAAATTCTTTAAAGGCTTGTGCATTTTTTTAGCAGTTTAAAGATTGAAAACATTGTAATTTTGGCTGTGTAAGAATCCTGGATTCATTCCTTCCTCCTTACAGATATTGAAGATCAATTAAAACCCAGTGTTGTACAAAGGGGTTTCCTATGTAAAGGAAACTTCTTTAAACCATCAAAGCAACCTTATACCTTGAAAGGAGATACTCTGGGGGAGACAATGCACAAACTCAAAGCATTTCTTGTTTTTCCTTTCCCATTGCACAACCAAGAGTTTTTAACTGCAGTTACTCCTGTGATGCTTTGAAGGCATGTAACGCTGAACGCCGCGCAAACATAAATTAACTCTAAGGGGAAAAAAAACCTGTTGGAAGTTTAAAAAGGACTTCCCAAGCTTGCCCTGAGGGTCTGTACGTACCCAAAGTAGGTGCCATCCCTGTCGATGAAGTACCTGCCCTCGGCATCCGTGGGGATGTAGTGCCTGCCGCTGAACATGGCTGCCAGCATGGTGTCCTCGTAGCGGCGCAGCGTGGACAGTCTGGTGGTGAAAAACATCCCCCCCACGTTCAGCGGCACGACTTCGGGGAACTGCAAAGCAACGGGACAGCAGGCACTCGGTCACCATCCCCTCTGCAGGTGACAAAGGGCACAGCTTCCAAAAGGCGCGGGGTGAGAGCGCGGATCCTGCTACTTTAGAGAGACCTGCTCAGCGCTGAGGGGTAAAAATCGGGATGCTATGGCTGCTGGGAGTGGTTTAATTGTAGCTGGGAATCTGAAACAGCAGAAATCGTTCAGATGGAACGGCAGGTATTTGAGATGTTAATGCCTCCTCTTAGCTCTTATGGTGAAAAGAAAGAATAAAACAAAAACCCCTCCCCAGTCTAACACAGAGAGAATAAAAACGGGAAGAAATCTCAGTCAGCCCTGCTGGTTCCTTTACACAATCAGACTACACTATACACTGAAAAACAACTTGTATTTCTTACAACAGACCTAAAATCTTACTATGACACCCCAGGATGCCTAAAGCACCAGAATAAAAACTTAATTCCAAACCTGGACTCAAGTCCAAACCTGGATGGAACTTGTAAGTAAAGCTGCCGAGCTGCTCAAATAAATTCAGGAGGCACCGTTTTATTCAGGCAGGTTGAGTGAGCTGGGTGTCCACAAGGAAATCCCGAATTCCTCAGCACCTGGGCAGCCTGTGACCATCCCCGTCTCAGGTGAGCTCTTACCTGCTGAGGCAGCAGAGGTAGCGCTTGTCCTGCCTGGGTGGCGGTGGGAGTGGCCGGCTCTTGGAAATCATCCTCAGCATCCGAGCTCGACATGGCATCATCCGGGGTGGCACTCACTTTGTTCTGCCCCGTGACTACCACCATCCCTCTGGCTCTGCGGAGCAGCTCTGCTGGGTAGGAGGCCGTGGCAGTGCTGAAGGGAGACCCAAATTAATCACCTAAATTACCCCAACCACCACGGCGCTTCCTGCAGCGGCAGCGTTATCCCCGGGCAAAGGAGGAGCCGGAATGCCGAGGAGAGGCTGCGGGAGGGGATGCCCAAATCCCCGGGACAGGCTGCGGGTGGGGATGCCCAAATCCCCGGGAGAGGATGCGGGTGGGGATGCCCAAATCCCCGGGAGAGGATGCGGGTGGGGATGCCCAAATCCCCGGGACAGGCTGCGGGTGGGGATGCCCAGATCCCCGGGACAGGCTGCGGGTGGGGATGCCGCTGGCAGCGCTGCTCCAAGGCCCTCCAGGCGCGGAGCCGCTGGCAGGGGCCGGGACGAGCCCGGCATTCATTGGCTGCACGGTGCAGGGAGCGATTGGCTCCGGCGAGGCTTTGCACGGAAATGTCATTTGCTGGAGAATTTGGGTGGCCGCTGTCGCAGCCTGTCCCTCGCCAGGGGCGGGATGCGGGGACGCGTCCGTGCCACATTGGTGACAGCCGGCTCTGTCCGTCACCTTCAGCCGCTCGCTCCCATTCTGTGGGAGGGCTCGGCTGGGCTGGAATTCCCTGGGAAATGGGAAAATCGGGATTTCGCAGGCGTTTCCCTGCCCGCTGCATCACACCACACGCTAAGATTTAACCATCGCACCACACAAATATTTAACTCTCCTCAAGGCGCTGCTGATTATCAATTGAATTTAACACCTACAACTCTTCTCGGTCCACCCTCGGCGGGAGACTGGGGATGCACTGAGCAACCCCACGATAAAAATAATAATTGAAGGAGCAGAGCAGCAAAGAGCAGCCCCGCTGCTCTCCCTGCACTGCATTATGTAAAATCCCTGTTTCAGGATGTCTCCAGCAGCATCACAGCTCCCTAACAAAGACATTCCACTACCAGAGGCTTTATCTACCTCCAAACCTTCTCTCAAATCAAATCTATAGAAAATAATGATATTATTTATAAAATACAGAAAGAGGAGCGTTGTTTGCACAAGTATATCTGGCACATTTATCTCTTAGGGAAAGGATGCTTCCCCTCAGAATCAGCTAGAAAAAATGACAAAACATTTCCAAAACCTGCCTTAGTAATTCTGCTAACAGTCATTGTGCACACAGATCTCAGCTCTTAAAGGAAATATTGAGTTGAGAGTGAGCCCAGACAGACCTGGGATGCTCCTGAGCAAAACAGGTACTTTAGAGAGACCTGCTCAGACATCCAGTTCCACATTCTGTGGGAGGGTCCAGAGCCTTCTTTCCCCAAAATCTGGAGATGAACTCCAGATCCTGTTTAACACCCTAATAAACACAGATTAATAGTGAGGTTCCAAACATTTTTGTTTAGGCTGCAGCTCATTAAGAGGGTTGGCTCAGCTCAGAGAGGGATTTAATTTCTCTCTCTACAGTCCATAATCATTTTTGCACCCCAGTCCAATGCACAGGCAGATAAATAAGGATGGAAGTGCTTCTGAAGGGCCACACCCTATCAATAATTTTAATATTTGTCCTAAAACATTTATTTTGACATCATCAATTATCCAAACAACTCAACTCTGCCTCACAGATAAAGAAGAGACACAATATAAATGAAAGATTGTTTTGCTAGGGATTCCTTTAAGGAATTAAGCAAATTATCAGCCAGAAAGAGCTTGCAGAACAACATTTATAAGATGCACAGTCAAAAATTGAGGGTGAGCCTGTATTTACTGTGAATATATTATTTATAATGCTGCCACTTGACACCAGTGCTTTGGCTGCTATTTCTAGTTCCCTTTAGAGGACTCAAAACAACACAAGATTGACCAAAAATGTGTTCTCTGTCTGCATTTTTCAAGGATGTCCCATAGATTTCACTAAAATGGAGTGCAGAGTGAACAAACAACATTCACTCCATTAAATATATCAGCATTATTGACCACAGAATGGGTTTTTGGGGTGAGTTCATCCATTTGGCACTGCACCAAAAAGGGTCTGGGCCTCTTTCCTAACAGAGCTAGAGGCCTGAGAAAAAGAGATTTTCCTCCCTCTTTGATAATCTCCTGCAATATGACACCAAGGTTGGAGAAAGCAAGCCATGAGACAGCATTCCCTGTGATCTGTGAGGAGTACCAACCTTCTCTGCCATTGGAACATCCACACCAAGCAAGCCCTCAGCAAGGAGGCTCAGCAGAGCATGCTGAGAGCAGGAGTTTGAGAACAGGCAATGAACAGACAGTGACTGACAAGCTGAACCTGTTTTCTGATGGTAAAAGGGGAGTGCAGTCCCTCTCCTGCTCAGCTTCACGCAGGGAGCAGTGAAACACAGCTGTGCTGGCTGGAGCAGGGTCCTCCTGCAAGAAAAGCAGAACTTAATCACTGCATTTCAAGAAGGACACACATCCATGTGAATCCCAGAGGAGTTTGGGTTGAACTGGACCTTAAAGATCATCCAGTTCCACCCCCCTGCCTTGCCCACAGACCAGGATGCTCCAAGGCCCATCCAAACCTGGGCTGATCCTTTTCTTTGCACCTAAAGCACATGCAGTAATTATTGTTACATCTGTCATTAAATTTACAGAAATTGTTTATTTAAACAAAGCAAATGCCTCCATTTCACTTTCAAATACATCTAGTCTAGATCAACTGATAGTTAATAGCAAAATACCAATAAACAAAATTATCATTAAATCAAATATTTGGTTGAACCACACATCAGCAGCATCCAACTCCACAGAAATGGCTCCTTCCAGTCCTTCCAGCTGTCATTTAACAGCAGGGATTGCTTTGCTGGGGACAGCTCAGACATTGTCCTACACCCAGCAAAGGAAGCTCAGTGAATGGACTGGCCCTGCCAGTTTGGCTTCATTCCCCAGGGAGTGACAGCAACCCTTGAATTGGCCTTGATGCTAAGATTTATAAAAGCTTTTCTTATAAAGGCTCTGCTGGTCCCTCAACTTCTCCATATTGGTTTAAACAACTTTTTCTTAAATACCTTCTGAGGTTTGCACCAGTGTTGGCAAAGTCACAAACCCCAAAAAGTTACATACCCACAAAAATGACATAAGGGTTATACAGTCAAAGGCTTTTCCATCAAGGTTCTGATGTGTGAACCCATCACAGGAGTCCCACACAAACTCCTGCTCCAAGGTAATTCTTTGGGATGTGCTTTTCTAGGGAAGATACCAACTGGATTGTTAGAAGGCTCCCTCTTTTTAAAGAGAAACTGGGGTAGGATGAGACCTGATTTAGCAGGATCTGCATCACCAACTTCAGGAGACACAGATGACTGAAAGGTTTGTGTGAGCACAGAGGGAAAAGACACAGCATCCTGTAAATCCCAATGAATCTGTGTGAGAACAGCAAAGAAACACCCTGGAAGAGAGGCTGGGATCTCTGAGCCGCAATAAACTCTGTTATATATCGGGATGGAGAACCCTGGACTGTAAAATCCCAACACCTCTGCTCACAAACAGCACGGAGTGTGACCGAAGGGCAGCGAAACTCAGCTTCTGCAGGGCGGGCAGGAGCGGGCTCCATCAGTGACACTGCAGGAGGGACAGGGCAGCGGGGACACCGGGATGGGGCCGGCAGTGACCAGCAGGGACACCGGGCCGGGGCTGGCACTGACCAGCGGGGACACCGGGCTGGGGCTGGCACTGACCAGCGGGGACACCGGGCCGGGGCTGGCACTGACCA
>VZTB01004707.1:7670-63805 GCA_013397245.1 Thryothorus ludovicianus
AGAAATATTTGGATTGACTCCCTTAACTTTTCAACCTTTGTCACTTCTTTAATAAAACCTCAAAATGTCATTCATGCAGGTTTGAACTTCCCTCTTGAGGATGTGAATGCAGTATTGATAGGAAAATTACAGACTGCTCCATCAACTGAAGATAGCATCCATATTTTACAGACAACATCTCAGATTATATTCTACAATTCAGAATCTTTAAGCACTTTTATTTATTTTTCAATATAGATGATGTTACACAGAGTTACAGGAAGTTGTATACACCCCGATTTCTCTTTGGTTATGTTGTCTATCAGAAAATGAATATCAGTAGTTATGAATAGCCCAAATAATTATGAATAAAAAAAAAAAAGAAGTCTTGTTTCCTAAAAAAGTAATTTATGTCACTCCTTAATAAGATGGTAATATATTGTTATTAACTTCATCAAATTAAGGACACTAAAATGTAAAGTTTTAACTTTTTTACTGTTTAAAAGCAAGATATATGCTGGTATTCTGGTCCTATTTTCAATGTTAATCAGTATAATCAAATTTTCCAAATTTTAGAGGAGCCTTGTGCTTGAAACTGCAACTCTCCTCTTATATGACCTTAGCTTAGTTTAATGGGCTTTCTGATTGATAATGTACATGATTTTACTACTAGGTTTCTGGTTTAAATTAATTCCATGTTAGTTGTGACTAAAAGTCATTGCTATCTGATAGATGTTCTGTGTTACTGTTCCTGAAGAATGAGTTATGGGGCTTTATCTATCCACAGTAGATGAAAGCAAACAGGTGTCTCCATCATTAAACCACCAACCTCAAATATTAGCATTCTTCTTGGTGTTGTAAGATGTGAAAAGCATCAAAATTCAGATCTTCCTCCTTCCATTGAAGCAATGCAGCTGTTATTTGATAATAATTGTTTTGTATTGAAAGCATATGTGACTCCATGTCCATGATGACTTTCGCTGTAAATGGTCTAAAAATAATCATAATATTCATTGTATCAGTATAAACATTTATTAGGTTGAATAAGAAATTTTAGTTGGATTACCAGATCTGACAGAATTTCTGATGAAAGGACTTATTTTCAAATGTTAATACTTGTTTAAGAAAGTTATATTTAAAAGACTCTTGCAATTGGTTTCATCAGAATAACTTTTTATCATTCATTGAAAAATTGCTATAATATTAAAAAAAATTTTTGGAGTAAAGCAAATTTAAATTTCTGTCTTCTAATATTCTGCAAAAAGCACTTACTTTATTCTATGTCATTTTAAGAAATTTTGTTACCTACTTTTTCACAGTGTCTGGTTGAAACCAGGTAGGTCATCTCCCTCTATAACCTGACTGGTTCTGGGTAAACATATGCAAGCTTTAAATTTAACTTTACGTTCTTCAGCCATTATGTCTTCAGCCATTATCATTCAGGTTATTTGCCATTGGTGGGCCATGAAGACAGCCCCAATAGAATCATAGAATAGTTTAGGTTGGAAGTGACATTAAGGATCATCCTATTCCACCCTCTGCCATTGGCAGGGAGATCTTCTTCACAACCAGGTTGCTCAAAGCTCCATCCAGCCTGGAATCAAACACTTCCAAGGATGGGACGTGCACAGTATAAGTAGCTTTTTACAATATTCTAGTGATACTTGATATTCAATTAAGCATGAAAAGAAAGTATGACTTATGAATGATAACACAGTATAATTTGGCTTTGTCTTTCCATCAAGAAAGGCTTTTTTTCTTTAGAGAAAGGCTAAATTAAAAAAATAAGTAAGTCATGATTGGCAAATTAAATTATTTTACAGAGCAATGCATTACATTAAAATCCTTCACAATTCCAGTCATTCAAACTCCAGCTGTGCCTCCGTAATAAAATAGAGTAGTAAAATTGAAGACAGAGGCACATTTGATTAATATATGTTCTGTAAACTGTGATACTGCATACCATGAAAAGCCATAAAATATATTAAAAAGAAAAAAAAATGGAATAACCAACAGAACAACTGAAAATGAGCAGAAAATCAAAAACTGGTGTTATCCAAGCCCTGTCAACTGTTCTGTGCAGTCGAGTTCCCTCCACCAATGTTGTAAGGAACACAAAACACTTAATCAAGGAGAATTATTTCACTAAGCTTCTAAAATTTTAGGAAAACTTGGTGCCTAAGCAAAAAACACAAGCATATCCATAGAATTAGTCAGTATGTGCTATATTCACTCTATGTTTCTCTTGGACCGTTCCTCCTTTTAGTTCAATTACTTCATTTATTGTCATAAACTGAAAATTATGTAAAATATACACCCCATTTTTCAGGACAACCAGAACTTAAGCAATAGCCTAAAGACAAAAATATATTATCTGGATATCAAGTTTTTGGGTATTCAGTACTTTTTTTGGCCAAATTTCTCGATGTATGGTAATGTATGATAGGATTTCTTATATTAAAGCAAAATTTTCACTGAATTTAACTGGATTTCTGATTGTTTAGTTAATCACCATGCAACAACTCTCAAGGCCTTCTCTGTTACTTTTTCTGCTCCCCCATTAAAAGTATTAGTGTTTCACAAATAACTGCCAAATTACTTTCACATCAAAGATATGAAACAAAAATTTTGGTCTTTTTAAGTCTGAGGTAAAAGAATTGTATTACAGGTATGCTGATATGTAGAGTTTATCTTTTTTTAGAAATGTAGTGATCTTATTTGCCAATTAAAAAGGAAAAGAAAAGTTTGTTTTTTCCTTAGGACTCCTTTCTACAAATATTTTTATTTCATAGGAAAATAGAAAATCAAATTGCAGTAATTCTATCGCTAGTGTTACACAGTATGATCTGATGTGAATTTGAAACAACAAAGAAATATGTGTAAAAATTACAGGTAAGAATATACCTGTATGTAAGAATTTATCCTAATGTTTAAAATAAATCTTATCATAATAAGACAAAAAGATGTTAAAAAGGAATAAATAATACAAATACAATTAAATGCAAAGTATGTCTAGAGAGACATATTTTTAATGTTCAGAAACTGATATTTTTGGGCCATCATACTGCATTGCTTTTTGTCATGCGAATTTCAGATAAACAAAGTTAATAACATTGATTTTACGATTGTTACTTGTATTCAATTGCAATAAAACTATGACACTGTGCACTTTGTGACCATTTGCATTGGTCACAAAGAAGTTCAGCAAAAGTAAAAATGGTTAATTACATCCTATAAAAATTATAATAAAATTCTTATTTAGAGCAATAGTTTTTTGAGTTAGTATTATTTTTCATTAAAAAACCCAAAGCAAAAAATATTTGAATGTGTTTTGTTCGTCATCCATCTCTGCATCTCCATATAAATCCCTGAATGAGGGAAATTTTTCTAAGAAGCCCCAGCTGTCTCCTGCCATGATTGTGAGCTACATTCAAATGCACTCAGAACTCTCTTTCAAGTCAGGGAGAGTTTTGCACACAATTTTAAAGGCATTATATAGTTTAGAGGTCACTTTTTTATAAGGAATAGCATCATACTAGGAGAGCTTAACAGAATGAACAGGGCTTTCAACAAGACAAAACTTGAGCCACTATTCAGTAAGCTCTAACAGTCAATATTTCTGACTTACTGTGGGGTATCTTTTGCTATTTTCAGCACCACAGTTTGAATTGATCATATTGAACCCTGGATTCTTTGAATGTCCTGAAAGTAGAAATAAGCATCACTTATTTCTACTTTCACTTATGTAATATTTTATGGCAACAACACTCCTCGCCTTAATTTCTTGTGTCAGCTGTCCCACTCCTTTCATAATGACATAATTAAGAATCTACATTTATTTATGTAAGCTTTTCTTGATGAAGTAAAAATGTAAGAGTTAAAATATTTTCTATCTTTTAAACAAAATAATAGAAGATGTGGTTATTTATTGACCAAAAATGATATATTATAAAATTTAATATCAGGAAAGCCATCAGAAAGGAACAAATTAATTGGCATATTGTGACTCATGGTAAGATATATGATGACCATAAAAAGAAGTAATCACAGTCCACAACTGCAGAAATGCTATAGTCAGATAAATGGACTGAGCAATTGTTAGAAACAGGTATTAAATCTCACACCATACAAAGAAGAGCTCCTATTATTGATGAAATATTCAGCAAATCTTCATTCTGCAAGGTGGCAAGCACCTGCTGAGAGCAGGCCTTGCCTTCAGATGTGCTCTCACTGAAGCTAACAGAAAAGCTTTTTAAAGACTTGGACATTCCTTCAAGGTACAAATTTGTGCTAAAGGATAGGTGGGCATGATATCTTCCAGACATCTAATTTATCTGGCGGTATGCCACCTTACTATGTGTTGTCTATGAATCCTATCTCTGTGTGCTACAATGAGAAATAAAAAAGAAATGAGCCTGGAGACAATGCACAAAGCATACCAAATATTGTTTGCTGCTACAGAACACAATTTAGAGAAAGAGAAAGAAAGAAAGAAAGAGAGAAAGAAAGAAAGAGAGAAAGAGAGAGAGAGAAAGAGAGAAAGAAAAAAGAACGAGAGAAAGAGAGAGAGAGAGAAAGAAAGAGAGAAAGAGAGAGAAAGAAAGAGAGAAAGAGAGAAAGAGAGAAAGAGAGAAAGAGAGAAAGAAAGAGAGAAAGAAAGAGAGAAAGAAAGAGAGAAAGAAAGAGAGAAAGAAAGAAAGAGAGAAAGAAAGAAAGAAAGAAAGAAAGAAAGAAAGAAAGAAAGAAAGAAAGAAAGAAAGAAAGAAAGAAAGAAAGAAAGAAAGAAAGAAAGAAAGAAAGAAAGAAAGAAAGAAAGAAAGAAAGAAAGAAAGAAAGAGAAAATGGTTTTGAGAATTTGGAACATAATTTTTCTGAGAACTCCCTGCACACCTTGAACCAATACTTACCTGGTAAGGCACTGAATAAAAACTCTTCCAGTGAATCTCATTCCAAGCTTTTATGATATTTTTGCTGTTTACTGTAAAGTACCAAATTTGGGATCTTGAGGAAACAAAGTCATCTAACCTTTTCTAATCTTGTTTGTACCATAAGACACCATCTGTACCACAGTGCAGCCAAGCACACTGACCACATGGCCAGTGAATGCTATTTTTCCTTTGTTGTAGAAACAAAGAGCACGACAATTTTTTACTTTGTTACTATTCATTAGGAGCCAAAGTGTCCACTTAGTCTTTAAAATTTACTTGCCATTTTTGAACTAATATATTGATTTTACAAAAGTATAGAGGTCAGAAAAACATATGGAGACATTCATGTCTTCATAATAGTTTATTGGGTGAATCTGGGGAAAAGGCTACTGTAGAAGAATACATAGATGGTCTGTTTCCTTATGAATAAGAATTTCTTTATTTTAAAATCTAGTTCTCAAGGACTGTTAAGACAAGCAAAGAAAAAATATTTGCCAAATATCTCAGGAATCAAAAATATGCTAGCATTTGTATCAGAGACTGTAATTCCAAAGAGTAAAAAATATATTACATTTTTTAAAAGACCAGCAGCTGATATCATGAATTATATCTTTCTTATTTCCTTTAATCCTTTGAGATGAAAATATAAAAATTTTCCTTTTTCTCTTTTCTTCAAATCAGACTCAGATATGACAGTCAATTTACCTTCCAGCCTCTATGAAATATAAGTAAATAGTAATTTACCTGTTGTGCAACAAATTGAACCATATTCCAGATTTTTTTGTAGGAATGGCTATCTGACTTTTTGACAGGTAAAAGTATACTGCATCACATTAATACTATTCAGGTTCTGTGTTAGAGTTTTGCATGCAGAAGTAATTGGAGATTCTTTAGAAGTATGTGTCCTAGCATGAGATAGATAAACAAGTAGCTGCATTACCGTGTGAAAAAAAGAATATGTATCTACTTAATAACAAGAATCTCTTTAAACTGTTCCAGGTTCAGTCAGTAAAAAAATATGTTTGAACTGTGTTAATACATTGTTTAGAAATAGGACCCAACAAGAAGCACATACAAATTAGGTGAAACAACTCACAATCATTCCCATAAGCTTATATATTTGAAGAACTCCATTATCACACCTTCTGTCCTTTTAATTTATCATGCAGATATCAAAATAAAAACAAACCCTCTTTTAATAAGTTATTAAACTGGATATTTTGGAAGAGCCTTAAACAGCAATACCTTTCATTTGTATCTTCATATAGGAAGAAGTATTCACATAGAGACTCTGACAGTAGGACACTGATGAAACTGTACTTCCAGTGGGCAGGGAATTGAATGCTGATTTAGGCAAAATTAATCTGAATTCCATTTTATATCCATGTGTAGTCATGTCTTTGATTCTTAAGCAGAGGGGCAGATATCAACCCCTTCATTTCCATGACCAGTGACAAGACTTGAGGAAACAGCTTGAAGCTGAGAGGGGAGGTTTAGGCTGGAGGTCAGGAAAAGGTTTTTCATCCAGAGGGTGACTGAGCACCGGAACTGATTCCCCAGGGAAGTGGTCACAGCACCAAGCCTGGCTGAGTTCAAGAAGGGTCTGGACAAGGCTCTCATGCACATGGTGTGATTCTTGGTGATGGTCCTGCACAGGGCCAGGAGATAGACTCAGTGATTCCAATGAGTACCTTCCAACTCAGCATATTCTGCTGTTATGATTCTATTCTACTTCCTGATTAGCACACTCTTTCTCATCTCCATGCGTGGTTCCTTTTACATAAAGATTTGTCTGAATAGTATGGCTTGTTGTAGGCATACAGATCTTGTTATTAAGGCAGAATGTGTGCAAATTGAATCCAGAAAAATGAGGTCAATAGTGCTTCTGAGTTTCACTGTGCACAGAAAACTCAATTGTTAAGACTATATTTAGAAAGCTGAGAAACTCATGAGAACATACTGTCTCTGAATAAATCAATACCAAATTTCCTTTTCTTTAGTCTAGGTTTGAAATTTTTAGCTTTCCTTTATCACTTTATCATCTGCTCTGCCACAGAAAATATTATTCATATGAAGTGTATATATATCTATATCTCTCTCTATATATATTTGTAAAGGTTTTAAGTTTTCAATATACGCTCTTTCCCTAAGTAAACATCCTTTCAGTGATGATCAATTTGGCCTCATTAAGGTCAGAGT
Organism: Thryothorus ludovicianus; assembly: GCA_013397245.1. Classification (NCBI taxonomy): domain Eukaryota; kingdom Metazoa; phylum Chordata; class Aves; order Passeriformes; family Certhiidae; genus Thryothorus; species Thryothorus ludovicianus. The sequence continues at coordinate 14,777 of VZTB01004707.1, forward strand.
AACTGCACCACAAGGATGAACTGAAGTCAGTAATCAGGCTAAGTTAAGTAATGCAGTATGAGAGAGACCTGTTTGAAGTCAAGGAAACAATGTCAGCTCCCAAAAGTCAAATCTGTTTGAGTCAGTGAGCATTCTTGGTCCTGTCATCTTGCATTTTTCCTCTTCTCTATCTATGCTTATCTTATCTTTTTCTTTCTTTGATAGACATGTGTACATGTACTGGCCATTCATTGTTATTTTGCTGTAATCTGCCTCAAGGGTCTCTATTAAAAAGAACCTCAGTTACCCTGCCTTCAAGGGGTGGGCTTATTAATTACAAAGGCATGTAAACAAATAGTGGTGTGCTCCTTGCACTAGGAGGAGAAGGCAAAGTGCATTCCAATTCATCCCTCAGAAGAACGATATCCTGCATGTAGATCATAAGCTAATATGTGTTAAAAAAACCCAGGAAGAAAATTATCTTGTACATATTGCCAGAGCCTTGAGATCTTTTCTTAATTATTCACATTCTTGTTTTACTTATGAGGAAGGAAATACATATTTTCAAGTCCATAAAACTATTTTCTTATATAATCTATTATAAATATATCACTTAACACTAAGAGACTTGATTTCTTGCTAGTGATACCACCTAATTATTTCTCCACAAATCTCTCTAGACTCACAGAGTACTTGTGCAGACTTTGTAGCTTTATAGTCATTGTAGCACAATACTAAATTATTTTATGTAGCCAGGACAGTTATGTGCTTGTGGTCGGTTGACCCCAGCTGGTAGCTAAGCTGGAGTCATTGGTCGTGCCATTCCTGTGGGATGAGGGAGACAACTAGAACAACAAAAGTGAGGCAAAACCAGTTTAGCAGATAAAGCAAAGATATCTCTGTAAGCGAGGAAAAATAAGGAATTCTTTCAAAGCTTAGCAGCAAATAATATTTTTTTTGTTTATATATGGGCACAAATGCAAAAGTTTTTAAAGAATGTGTTGCTTGAACCTCTCTAACCATTCGGTGTCAATATGTCAGATCATTCAACAATTAGAGGAAGGTATCAACAAACTCAAAGCTGAAGGAAGATCATAATGAGATGGTCTGTTTAGTTAGCTGAGTCTTGCTCCATTGTAGAAAGGACTTTTGGAAATAGGCATGTATGTCTTGATTGTCATCATTATCATCATAGTATTTGTGCCTTGTCTAGTTCGGTATATCCGACAGTGGTTTGGCAAAGTGGTGAAAGCAGTTTTCATGGTTCAAACAGGAGGGGGAGATGTTAGAACCCAGGACACAGAGGATTTCAAACTTACTGTGCTAACATGAATGATCCTCAAAAATATACCGCATTTGACCTAAGACCCTGAGAAAGGCTTCCTAAACTGAGTGATAGTATTGAGTCTGTGCATGTATAGCTGAGTAGAGGTGTGTTATATCCCAGAGTGATAAATTTAGAATTTAAGATAGCTAGTTAAAATAATATATATGTAACATGATGGATGATTTAGAGTGTAGTCTTCTTCTTTTACTTCTTCTCAAATTTGAAATATTTCGTATGATTAGTTAAGAAATTTCACAGTGTGGGACATAGGTGACTGGTTATTGAATTTAAAGTTAAAATAAATTTATTGGCATCTCATAATTGGGTAGTTAAAGCTTAAATGATCTTGAAGCTTCTCTCCGTGATCTCCATTTTAGCCTTATTAACAAAACATGTAAAAACACTCATAGCCAGTGGAGCTGTAATTTAAATAACAATAAGCAATGAAGCCCAAAGACAAACTCAGCCTCCTGTGTTTTTAATCTTAACTTGAAAAGAAGAACCTAAAAGAATAAAGGAGTTTCCCACACTTAACATCAGTAGGCATATGATCAATCTATTCCAGGAAACCAGCATCTTAGCATGGTAAAATTACTTGTTAAGTCAAGCAGTAGAACTATGAAAATATCACCTTCCTCCTCCTTTCCATGAGCTCTTATACTTGAGTACAATGTCATGTGATATGGAATATCCCTTTGACCTTGCTTATCAGTTCCAGTTCCCCTTCCCAAAATCTTGCCTGCTTGCTGAGGAGGGTGGTGAAAAGGCATCCCAGCCAGGCACAAGACAGTGGGAGGGACACTGAGGAAGCCTCAGCCCTGGGCATCAGGCACATCCGTGGGCACAGTCTGGGGAAAGTCTCAGCTTGAGCCAAAGAGTAAGCCCAGCCCAGCAGGGCCCATGGCCAGACAGGGCAGGGCTGTGGGGGCTGGAGGCCAGCTCTGACAGAGCTTCATGGGCCCAGCAACATCAGCTGACACCCCCAGGGGATGATGAGGGGTGTCAGGTGTGAGCAGTGGGGCAAGGCACTGAACAGGGACACTGTGTCCTAGCACTGCTCTTGAGACACTGATAAAAGTTGTCTCTGCAGGTAATTTCATTCTTTCATTAATTATTTTAACCATAATTTGAAGAATGTATCTTTTTCCTTTATTATCAATATATGCTGCCTTGTGTCAAAGCTGCCTTTTCTTTTGTCATGGAGCTGCCATGAAAGATTTCTTTTTGCCCTGAATTTGAAATCAGTGTAATTCTGTAAATACATATCATATTAGGTATTTTATGTTATCTGTTCTATATTCTGCTCTACCTACATGTTACATCTAGTGTGTTTCTGTGATGGGTTGATGCTGCCTGGCTGCCAAATTCCCTCTCAGCCACTCTTTCACTCTCCTTCCTCACAAGGGCAGGGGAGAAAATGAGATGAAAAAGCTCATGAGTTCACATAAAAACATAGAAGTCCCTTGTCAGCTACTGTCATGAGCAAATAAGATTTGACTTGGGGTCTTCCCACATGCTTAAAAGGGATCTCTGCTCTAGTGCCTGGAGTACTAACTCTCCAATTTCTTCTCTCACCTTGGTGTTGCCTCTTTTTTATTTCTCCTCATTCTTTTTGATTCTGTCATCCCTCTATTATCCAACATTTTTTGCCCATTTTTTTATTATGTTGTCCTGAAGCCACTACCATGACATCTGTGGGCTCAGCTGTGTCCCATGGTGGGAGGGGGGGTGTCAACTTGAACCAGCTGAGTCCAGCATGGGGCAGTCCCAGGCCCCACTGCCACCATCTTGCTACACCCTCTACACTGAGTTTTATTTAACTTTCCATCAAAGACTTATTAAGTTTAAGTTGTAAGGATATTGTTTGAAAGAATATTAAGCCAAATAGTCTCCAATGAATTTCAGAATGAAAATATGATAAGAGAGGAAGAAAGAAAATATATTACCTTCCCTGGATACTAACATTATTCTTGTTATTCTTATATTCATAATTATTTTCTGCCTCAGTGTCTCTAAAGTATCAGAGAAATACAAAGGGAAATCAGTCTAATTAATAGCTGTAGTATGCATATACAGAATAAATACCTAACAGAAGGTTAAAGAACAGAGGAGAAGGAATCAAAACTATGAGCCAACACAAAAGAATTTAAAAAACTGCCAAAGAAGCAAGGTCAATAAACTATCAACAAAAATAAATGCATATGCTTTCCTCTAAAATGCCTTTTACTTCTCTAAATTGCAAAATTTTTTTTTTTTTTTTTATTCTCTCACTGTTCTCTGCATTTTCTCTAACTTTCTAAGCCTGAAGACAATACAATATTGTTTCTATCCTCTTGCTGTTCCCATACACTGGGTAACATCCTACTGCTCGTAAGTCAGTGGGAATGCTATTACCTCTCATTCCTAAAATCTATCCTGTAACAATCTAGGTGCCTAATGCTTGGTGACACCATTTAATATACTTTCTTTTCCACAGTCATTTCTTTTCTATACAAATATATTTTCTTATTTATACAACTGTGACATCAACACTAACAAATGCAGTTTTGGTGTAGTCTGTTTTGGGTACTTGCAATCTTCTACACAACACATTCTGTGATGGTTTCAGTAGAAAAATAAACCAATAAACTAATTATTGTGAGAAAGATCTTTGAATTATTTTGGTTTGATGAATACTGAACTTTCTAACAAACTCATTCATTGAAGACTTGATCAATAAAAGCGGGAATTTTAAATGTTTGTCAATATTTTTCACAGAAAGAAATAAAATACATAGGAGTTTAATAAAGAGGATAACACAATTTAAATAACATTTGCACTCAGATAAGATTGACAAAATATTGCAATCTAGAAATTATTGTTTTGCTTTTATTCAAAGTAATTTTATAAATATTCCTCTTGGTAACTGCTTTAGGAGAAAAAAAATACTTAGACCTAGAAATACTGGATATGATGAAAAAGAGAGAGGAAGAGGACATATTCCTCTCCACAACAAAATGGACATCCTCCTAAGCTAAATATGCTAAGATAATAAAAAGAAAGAGTTTAAAGGCATAAAAATATATTAACAAACCACAGGAGATTATTTTCTCCAAAAGTAATTTTTCTTATGGCTATACTACCACTTTCAAGAAATTATTAGAACATACATTTATAGATTTTTAATATAAAAGATAGTATAAACAGACAACATATAAATACAATTTTTAATAGCTTTAATATCATATTAACACTCTGTTAGCAGCTAGAACAAGAGAACTAAAAAGAAGAGGTATCCAATTCTATATGTCAGTGTTATATATGAGAGAACACTGTATGCCTCTATTTTTCAGAGTGTGACAGAAAGGAAAAGTAAAGATGCATTGTCACTCATGTCTGCAAACACACACACATAAACAAGAAAGGGTAGTCATGTAAAGGGGCCTAGAAACAGCTAATTTTAGCAGCCTATACAATTTGCACAAATTGGGATCACAGATGCAAGATATTTAGTTTCATCCAGGACTGTGTGACCGTGTCAAACTCAAAACACAATGATATATATTATCAGATAACTTACAACAACAATTATGAATTATTCTGTTGATGTAAATTAACACTTGAGAATAAAATCCTTGCAAGTAACAGATGCAACCATCAGAGAAAACAAACATAATCATATTTAGGCTGAGCATTAGATTTAGATTTGTCCATAAAAATACTGTTATGTGTTGCTAGTAAGAGTCCACATCTGTGCTTCTAAGTCTACTCTTTAATGTATGCAAACCTAAAGAATGCTTTCTGCTTTTCAGTTCTGTTTTTTATAATGAATGGTACTCTGACTTCATAATAAAAAAACATCATGGAATTTTCAGAAATGTATTGAACATAATATATGTAAGAAAATATGGAAAAGAAAGTTGAAAGCTGTTCTACATTTGCACTGGAATACCAATCTCTGTTATAGAATAGCTTTTTACTCTGTCAAACATTGATCACTCTAAATGGGAGTAATTTTCTGCGAAGATGATGTGATAGTAAAGAAAGGAGGTGATACAGGACTCTGAGAGACATGGAGCCCATAAATCTTGTTCCTTGCAAATTGGCTATTTAATAATGGAGATACTTAACTGAGAAGTACTGCTTTGTAAAACCACTTTGATTTATTTTGTATTGCTGCAAAACCAAAGCAGATATGACATTGGCTGAATGGGTAGTATACAGATTTATATATGACATGTCAGCTTTAGTCTACAGACTTAAGATTATACTTTCTTACAGTCTAAAGGCTTCTCACAGTCCTTATGCTGTGTCCATATGTATTTGGTTTAGGTAGCAGAGTTTGATACTAGGGGGTGCTGTGCAGGTCGCTTCCATGCGAAGACACTGGAAATGGATGGAAGTTGTCCCTCTGCAGCCCTTGGAGGTCCATGGTGGAGCTGATAACCACCTGCATCCCAGGGAGAAGCTCATAGTGGAGCAGAAGGATGTTCTCAAAGGAAGGTTTGATCTTGTGAAAGTTCGATCTGTGGAGAGAAGACCAAGCTGGAGCAGTTCATGAGGAACCACAGCCTGTGGCAGGGACTGACATTGGAGAAGTTCATGAACAACTGTATCCCGAAGCAAGAATCTAGGATAATTAAGAGTTGAAAGAGTAGAGTCTAGCAAAAGAGTAGAAACAATGTAGACAAAATATCATTTACTTGACTTAGTTGCATGTAGAAGCAAGACAAGAAAAATATCATTTTGTGGAGATGAAGAAACCGTGAATGACTGCAGCTGGGCTCAAAACTGGCCATGATCTGGTCAGGGGCTTTGGATTGTGCCCAAGGGACAAGTTGTCCCTGTCAGCAAGAGGGAAATAAGAGGTTTCCATGGCAAAGACCACTGACCCATTTCAAATCCCAACGACCCATTTCAAGAAGAGAACTGGGCAAGTGTAGTCAAATTTTAAACTCATTTTAATACAGAGTGAGCATAGGTGGGGTCAGGTAATGAATATGTATAGGCATGTTGGGTGACTTAATGAATATGTACAATTTTTGGAAATAAATGGAGAACCAAGGCTTTGTGAATCCTGCACGTCTTTGAGACATGAGTCTCCTGTGCTCCAGCATTGTCAATAAAACTTACCCTTTCTAACTGTAATTAGTTAAAGAGTTTTTTTCCATACTGCATATTTGCTTCAATCCTATGGGTGAAACCTCATAATTTTATCAGTAGAGTGTAAGGAGAAAGAAGTAGCAGAGATAATATGTTATGAGCTGACCACAACCCCCCCCATTCCTCATCTACACATGCCACTCAGATGGGAGTAGGTAGAAGGGAAGTTGAGCATGAGGAGAAGGAAAGGGGTGGGAGAAAGGTGTTTTTAATACATGGGTTTATTTCTTCATTATCCTGTTTGGAAATACATTAAATTAATTTCCCTAATCTGAGTCATAATTTCTTGTGACAGTATATGGAATGAGTTCTTTGTCCTTATCTTGATGCATAAGCTTTTCATCATATTTTCTCCCCCTCCTGTTGTGAAGTGGAAATGATGGAGTGGATTGGTGGGCACACGGAGGCTAATGGAGTCAATATACCACACCACATAACTGAAAAGTTTTGTTCTTATTATTATTACTACATTCTGCCCCCTTTTTTATTTCTTAATAAGATTTGTTGTAAGAATAAATTTATTAGGAAAATGTTTACTCGCAAGTTATTTGCTCAGCTCAGATGACAATAGAAGAAAGGGCCTCAGTTATTGCAAAAGATTTTTGTGCATGTAAAAATAGATAATACAATCTTCAGTTTGGCTAAAAAGTGATCAAAGAAAGGCTAAGGAGTTGAAAAATCTAAATGTACTGTTCTTTTTTCTCTCATATTTACAGTTATCATTTCTTTTTCTTAATATGATTTGACTGAAAAAGCAAGGATGAGAATGTCCATGTATTTAAGAGAGCTGCAGAATGGATGTAATTTTAGATATTGTTTTGCATCTAGATCACAAAACTGTGTTTTGAAGGGTTCAAAATCCATAAAATAGGTATGATTTAAAAATAATTCTTAGAATTATCATTTAAGTAACTGAAATGCAAAAGATTTACAAAATTGTCCAGTACATAGAGACCTCATTTTGTCAATTTGTCCATGTTCTAAAGTTCCTTCTAAAAATAAGGAGAAGCAATAATGGTCTTTTAAGCCCAACTAATTTGTGCGGCCAGAGATTCTAAGGGTTCTGCCTTATACTTGTTCCTGAAAATAAAGCAGATTGTTCTGGAGCCAATAAAGTATTGTTTCTAAAGATTTACAGTGGTTATATGTCCTGCCTCAGGAACTGATCTGAAAAGCAAAGGACCACAATCATGTGGAAAGCCCAAGGCAAGCAATTCTGGCTCCCCTTGAAATAAACTGAAGGAGTAAAGACAGAAAGAGTGGACAACATATTTTAAATAAGACCTTAGGTGCAAAACTGCTCGCAAGAAATAAATCAAGTAAACCTCAAGGCAAGGACTATTCTGTGTTAAACTGTTTATTCTATTTTTAAGCAAGTCACAGATTATTAAAAAAAATTGAATATTCCCTTAGAACTAATCAAAATTATTATACTATAAACCAAAGATAAATTCTGCTATATTAGGTATAAAAAAACCTACAAAAAAGAAATTATGGCCTGGAATAGAAGGAATTAAACCTAGGCACACTATTCATACAAAAAAGCTGTAGGTTCCTTTTCCTAGTCCCAATACATTTGTCTTGTCGAAGACTTAGATCTGATATCTTTCTATCTCTGATGAGATTCTTTTCCCACTACTATCAGATTCTAAACAGCCTCATAATGGTCTTAGTAACAGTGTGTTGAACACCTCATAGAAAACATTGCCTAAATATCTGAACTCATTTGTTTTCTCAGAATCGAAGATGAATCTGTACATGGTGCATCCCTTTTAGAACTTACTCCCTTTCAGAAAAATTCAGAGTTACTTTGCAAGACATAATTACTTTTCCTTGGTGTCAGACTGAAATATTATAGTTTATGACAAACATTTTCATGAAAGACTTTTGTCTCTNGAATCCTGCACGTCTTTGAGACATGAGTCTCCTGTGCTCCAGCATTGTCAATAAAACTTACCCTTTCTAACTGTAATTAGTTAAAGAGTTTTTTTCCATACTGCATATTTGCTTCAATCCTATGGGTGAAACCTCATAATTTTATCAGTAGAGTGTAAGGAGAAAGAAGTAGCAGAGATAATATGTTATGAGCTGACCACAACCCCCCCCATTCCTCATCTACACATGCCACTCAGATGGGAGTAGGTAGAAGGGAAGTTGAGCATGAGGAGAAGGAAAGGGGTGGGAGAAAGGTGTTTTTAATACATGGGTTTATTTCTTCATTATCCTGTTTGGAAATACATTAAATTAATTTCCCTAATCTGAGTCATAATTTCTTGTGACAGTATATGGAATGAGTTCTTTGTCCTTATCTTGATGCATAAGCTTTTCATCATATTTTCTCCCCCTCCTGTTGTGAAGTGGAAATGATGGAGTGGATTGGTGGGCACACGGAGGCTAATGGAGTCAATATACCACACCACATAACTGAAAAGTTTTGTTCTTATTATTATTACTACATTCTGCCCCCTTTTTTATTTCTTAATAAGATTTGTTGTAAGAATAAATTTATTAGGAAAATGTTTACTCGCAAGTTATTTGCTCAGCTCAGATGACAATAGAAGAAAGGGCCTCAGTTATTGCAAAAGATTTTTGTGCATGTAAAAATAGATAATACAATCTTCAGTTTGGCTAAAAAGTGATCAAAGAAAGGCTAAGGAGTTGAAAAATCTAAATGTACTGTTCTTTTTTCTCTCATATTTACAGTTATCATTTCTTTTTCTTAATATGATTTGACTGAAAAAGCAAGGATGAGAATGTCCATGTATTTAAGAGAGCTGCAGAATGGATGTAATTTTAGATATTGTTTTGCATCTAGATCACAAAACTGTGTTTTGAAGGGTTCAAAATCCATAAAATAGGTATGATTTAAAAATAATTCTTAGAATTATCATTTAAGTAACTGAAATGCAAAAGATTTACAAAACTGTCCAGTACATAGAGACCTCATTTTGTCAATTTGTCCATGTTCTAAAGTTCCTTCTAAAAATAAGGAGAAGCAATAATGGTCTTTTAAGCCCAACTAATTTGTGCGGCCAGAGATTCTAAGGGTTCTGCCTTATACTTGTTCCTGAAAATAAAGCAGATTGTTCTGGAGCCAATAAAGTATTGTTTCTAAAGATTTACAGTGGTTATATGTCCTGCCTCAGGAACTGATCTGAAAAGCAAAGGACCACAATCATGTGGAAAGCCCAAGGCAAGCAATTCTGGCTCCCCTTGAAATAAACTGAAGGAGTAAAGACAGAAAGAGTGGACAACATATTTTAAATAAGACCTTAGGTGCAAAACTGCTCGCAAGAAATAAATCAAGTAAACCTCAAGGCAAGGACTATTCTGTGTTAAACTGTTTATTCTATTTTTAAGCAAGTCACAGATTATTAAAAAAAATTGAATATTCCCTTAGAACTAATCAAAATTATTATACTATAAACCAAAGATAAATTCTGCTATATTAGGTATAAAAAAACCTACAAAAAAGAAATTATGGCCTGGAATAGAAGGAATTAAACCTAGGCACACTATTCATACAAAAAAGCTGTAGGTTCCTTTTCCTAGTCCCAATACATTTGTCTTGTCGAAGACTTAGATCTGATATCTTTCTATCTCTGATGAGATTCTTTTCCCACTACTATCAGATTCTAAACAGCCTCATAATGGTCTTAGTAACAGTGTGTTGAACACCTCATAGAAAACATTGCCTAAATATCTGAACTCATTTGTTTTCTCAGAATCGAAGATGAATCTGTACATGGTGCATCCCTTTTAGAACTTACTCCCTTTCAGAAAAATTCAGAGTTACTTTGCAAGACATAATTACTTTTCCTTGGTGTCAGACTGAAATATTATAGTTTATGACAAACATTTTCATGAAAGACTTTTGTCTCTTATAGCAGGCCCTTCACCCCAGGAACAGCTTATCCACAGCAGAGGGTGTGTCATGGCCCATCAAAGGCCCCCCAAAGGGGTCCCCAGACCCTGCACCAGAGCACCAGAGAAGATGCAGCAAATCCTCAGCGTTGCAAGGGACAGTGTCAGTCAGTCCCCTGTAAGGGAGGCACCTGGGCATTCCCACCTGCCCAAAGCATAAATTAACCCATGGAATTCTGTACTCTGCGGCGTGGTGCAGCGTGTCACAGTGACAGGGGACCCTCACCAGCACGAAGAGCAGATGGAGGGGAGCAACAAGACATTGCTGGGACCCTCAATGGGGTGATACACTTCCACCTAACCCCTGTCATTGTCCCTCAGTCCTCCCACCCCCCACACACACTCCTTCCTTCCTTCCTTCCTTTTTCTTTCTTTCTTTCTTTCTTTCTTTCTTTCTTTCTTTCTTTCTTTCTTTCTTTCTCTGTCTCTCTGCCTCTTTTGCTATTAAACAAAATACATAAATTTTTTGGAACCAACATCTAACCTTATTTGATTTTAATCTAATTTTTGGGTATATTTTGAACCTTCTAAGTTCTTTCGTTTATACACAGAGTCTTAGTTGTCTTTGCTTTTCTGGCTTTAAAACAGATTATAACACATCGGCATGTCACTTAAAAAACAATTCATCTCAATTGATGAATTGAATATCTAATTGATAGGTATCTGGCTTGCAAGAGTTGTCTATGATCTTTTTTCCCAGAGACATCTGTCTCTCCATACTGATTATGGTGAGATCCTGGATAGCAAGTTTAGATTAGATGCCTACATTTTGAAAGTTGAAGAGAGATTATTTTACCTCTTGCTGCCACAAAGGTGCTTTTGTAGTAGTGATATTTCCATAGTGATTTACAAGAATATTAAAAAAACCCATCAACTTTACCTACCTTTTAACTACAGATGCAATTGCATGAAAAGTTAGCTAATGTGATACCAAATCTGAGTGAGAATATCTTAAATTTCAAATGGATTCATGACGAGGGGTCCTTACCTCTGTCAACCACATTCTTTCACCGTCTTGTCATCTTTAGTTGCAAGAGATATTTCTTGCAGATATTGCAAGAATCATATAAAAGTCTCTTCTGGAAGTGACATCTAGAAAATCATCTGATCCAACCATTGTTTAGAAGAAATGCCTTGGATTAGGTCATGCAGCATCAAGCCAATTCTGGAATAATTCCTAGAGGAAAGATTTCACCTGTTCTCTGAGTGACCTAATCCTATGTATAATTGTTTTCATGATAAGGATTTTCTTCTTACATTCAGACAGAATTTTCCCTGAATTAGCTTATGCATTTTCCCTCTTACCCATCAGTATGTTTCTTTCTCCATATCCTCTCTAATTATTTTTAGGTATAGGATGAGTCCCTCTTAGAAGATGCATTCAATCTCATCATCCCAACCATATATAAAGATACTGAATACTAGAAGCGGTATCAATTTCTGAAAAACTTTATTCATGAACAAGTTATTGTTTGGAATATTAAATGCCACCTTTTCAGCCTGGCAATTCAGAGTGTTTTCTATCTGTTTTTTGGTCTTCCTTTCCAATCTGTATCTTGACCAGCTGGCCAACAATAATGTTGTAGGAGACCATGTCAAACGCTTTGATAAAATCGAGATCCACAACATCCACTGTTGTGCCTTCATCCATCAGACATCACAGAAGAAAATGGAGTTGGTCAAGCAAAATTAACCTTTGGAAAATCTGTGTTGTCTTTCCCCATCACTATTTACTCTTTGCTTTGACCTTCATGTACTGGGAATTTTCTTCCATGAGGACCTATTCATTAATTTTCATAGTGACTGATATGATGTTAACTGGCCTGCAGTTTCCTGGATCTTTCTTTTTACCCTGTGTAAAGATGGATGTACTCTTTTCCTTTTCATTGTAAATCAGGATTCCCCTTGGACCCTATAGCCATTTCAGAGATGACAGAATGACTTTGCAAGATGTCATACAAGTCTCTTAGCACTCTGACGTATCCTGTCAGGTCCCTCAGGTGTGTATAAGTCCGAATTGTTCAGATGTTCTCTTGATCATTCTTTGCTCTTTGCTTCATCATTGCTCTTGGCAAAGAGAACTTGGAATTGACCTTAACTGTAAAGATTGAGGCAAGGAGGGCATAAAGTAACTCAACATTTGTATTCTATTTGTGAATAATTTGCTAGTCCCATTCAGAAGTGGATTTACATAGTCCCTACACATGTGCTGTCCACTTATATAGGTAGGGTTCTTTTTATTTTTTTCACTGCTCTTTTAAGTTTGAGCTCCAGCTGAGATTTGGGCCTTTAATGTCACCTGTGAATGCTCAATCACTACTGCTATATACCTCTTTTGGAGCCTTTCCATACTTATTTCTTGTATTGGTTTGTTGGTTTTTGTTTTTGTTTTGTTGTTCGTTTGGGGTATTTTTGGATGTTTTTTGGCAGGGTTTACAGTTGCTTTGTTTTTAGGGTTTTGGTTTGGTTTGGATTTTTCTGCTTATTTTGTTTAGTTTTTCATTTGTTGTTGCTCTTTACTTATTTGGTTTGGTTTTTAAATTCTTTTACTAGCTCTAACCAAGCTGATCTTCATGTTATGCTTGCTCCTCCTCTAGCTGAGTGAGCAGACTGATCCTTTAAGAAAGATGTTTCTGAAATTCTCCCAGTATTCCTTAAATTATTTTCTCTTCATGACAGACTCCCAGGGGTCACCATGTGAAGAGGTTCTGTCATTCTGAAATCCAGGTCTTTAGTCCATTTATTTTCTTCATGGTCTTAAAACTCTGTGATCTCATGGTCATTGCAACCAAGACTGCCATTGATGGTCATGTTTTGAAACAACTCTTCTTTATATTTAGGTCCAAAAGAACGCCACTCCTAGCTGACATATTCATCAACTGAGTGAGGAAGTTGTCCTTGATACATTTCAGAGCTCTCCTGAATTGCTTATGTGCCACTGTATTGTTTTCCCAGCAAATAAAAGTATAGTAACAGTATACCTGAAGTTTTTCATGGGAACTAGAGTGTGCAGTTCTAAGGCTTCTTTGAATTGAGGAAGGTTTTGCCCATCAATCCTTCCTTACTGTGTGGTCTGTACAGAGGCAGCAGATCACTACCACGAGGTATCCATTGATGGTGATTCTTCTGATCTTGACCTGTGCCATTTGACAGACCTGTCCTAATTTTCATATCTAACAGCTATGTTCTTATGTCAAAGCTAGAGAGGAAAGGAGGGGAGTTTCTAGCACTGTGTAATTCCATACCACCCACATCATGGATGAGGTTAAGTAAATGCTTTGTGAAATGTTTGATGCTGATTGAATGCTGCTCTAAAACTTTTGTCAAAGTTCTCAGATTTTATAAAATTGCTGTTAATTTTTTTCTTTTTTATTCCTTTTTTTTTTTTCACCACTTGAGAATATCTTGTTGACATTTCTCCCATGTGTGTAGCTCAGATTACATGAAAACCTGTAAGTCCTCTTTAGTGTCTCATTGAGCAAGGGGGCCTAACAGTGGGGGAAAGGGGAAAGCTTGAATGGATTTAATTTCCTCACTATGTTTCAAACCAGCACACCTTTCACTGGTCTTTCATACAGAAAATGAAGAAGAAGAAAGACTTTCTTCTCTTCTATCCTCTGTCTTTCCCAAGTGGAGTAATGCAAAAGAAGATGATGGGACTAACTTAGTCTCAGAACCTAATTTTCAGGTAGGTACATTTAGCTGAAAAGAATCTCATCTGTAAAATAAGAATGGTTACTCTGATCTACTAGGACACTTAAAAATTAAAGATATCCAATTTCTGAAGAGCCTTTGAGTACTTTTAGCTGCTTTCACCTGTATGGTAGTATCTTGGTTTAAAACAATTTATATGAGGCAGACACTCCAAAAGGAGTGACTTCCTTTTTAGTTTTAACGACACCCTTTCTTCAGTAAGGAGAGACAAATACAAGAAGATATATGAAAAATTGCCTGCTAAACAAAACAAAACAAAACAAAACAAAACAAAACAAAACAAAACAAAACAAAACAAAACAAAACAAAACAAAACAAAACAAAACAAAACTTCCCAAAATAGCTATAATCAAGAAAACAGTAATAATCACTAGATAGAAACATGCTAAACCCCATGGACTCCCTGGGAAAAAAGGAAACAAGATGTGTGGAAGCTGCTCCCCCAGTATGGTGGCCTCCATAGCTGACTGCATCGTCCAGGGGACAAAAACAATGTGGCAGAGAAGCCTCATTCTCCTAATTGTGTGGCAGAGAGATAGAATATGCAGAACATGAGAAAAAACAACACACAGCAACTGAACCTCCATGATAAAAAAACTCCCTCTTCCTCAAACAGCAACCAATGGGAAACAGAAAAAAAAAAAAAAAAGAAAAGAGAAACCTGAGGTGCTATTGCTGTCCAAAACAAGTCAAATGCTGCTGAGCCGTTTGCTCTGTGTCACCAGACAAGGCCTCTCCCAGTGGTGGCAGGTCCATTGACAGTGACAGCTGGAACTGGTGGACTGTGGGTGCAGGAGTCTCATTTTTCCTGGCATGTCTTGAGTGGCTGCAGCGAAGAAAAAGTCCAGAGATAGTGTTTTCCCAGCTCCAGAGAAGGGGTTGCCCTCAGCAATTCTCAAAGGGACTTTTAAAGGACCCTGGCAGCCCCCACCTGCACAAACTCAGATGCAAGAAAATCAAGTTCTGTTTCTGTCCTCTGTGTCTTAAAGTGACCAGTCTGGGACAGACTGGCACAGAAAAAATATTGAATACAATAGACATTTGTTGGGCTACCCAGAACAAGTGGAAAAGAGGAGCTGGCCCATATTTGGACCATAGAAACTGGCCTATTTTATCAATAGAGAGATGAAAATATATGTTGCTGTGTTATCATAGTTACTTCCATTTGATCTACCTGCTTCTTTACAGATTTCTCATGAAAAGGTCACAAAGAGGCTCAGATAATAACTATGTCTGTGTGTCATTCTATGCGGAAAGGTATTATACCACTTCAGTGAACAGATGTGCAGTTTTACTACTGTCTTATTTACAGATTGTCTTATACAGCATTCGTATTTCATTTTAGCTTAATTAAAAGGTTTTGTTTTCACCATTCTGATGAATATTTTCATTTTCTATACAAGCAAAAAAAAAAAAAGTTATGTATGCATAAAAAAAGGAATGAAAATAACCCCACCTTTTATCTGAGACCTGCCATTTAAGTAGGACTTTGACAGCATGGAATAGACTTTATGTTTCCCATGTTTCTTCAAATATGGTTTGAATCAAAGTATTATCTTCCCATGCTTGATAATAATTTCAAATCATGCTAATCTCTAACACAGCAGGTTTTTGATAGCTCTGTGAAACCATAATATCATTGCTTCAGGCAAGGGTGACAGATGTAATCACCTTCTATAATTCATGTTTAATACCTGAGTGACAGAGAGGAATCACATCATGTCCTTGATCCCAAGTCCTCAGCCATGTTATACTACCCACGCCTAGAAAGTACTTGTGAATATTGCGAAACCTATTCCAAATTTAATACTGTTAATAAGATATTTCTATCAGCATAGAAACCAATTCAGCGCAAAGGCATAATTTCTAAAGACAAATATATATGTTTTACAGGATTTTTTTACATTCTTCTAAACTCTTTTCTTCAGTGTCAACATCCAAGAGAGATTTGTTACCCACATTTCACCTGTTCAGAATACTGATAAAAACTGGGAAGTATTTTGACACACGACAGACAATATCTTCATCCTCTAGTTCTTATAATCTGTTTACCTTTTGAAGAGTATCTTTAAACCTAGAGAAAGTTATTTTTTTGTTGTTATTTTAGCATTTTTTTAAAAAGAACAATTGTTTTGAAAAGACACATACTTTAAAAGTGCTATGAAAATTAAATCTGCAAACATATTTACATAATCTAAATTTTATATTTACAATAAATGCATGAGATATATTAGAAAGAACAAATTATTGCCTGTGTCTGAAGGACCTGTACAAATAGAAAAGGTTTCTATACATGTTCATACAGACAGATGTGTGCTCTGACTAGATTCTAAAATGGTTACACATGACTTGTGTCTGTGCATCAGCTTGCAGAGCTGAGCCTGGAAAAACTAAGCTCACAAAGTATATAAATTTCCATATTGTCTGTGTCATCAGACACATTTTTGGTTTCCTTTATTAGATAATGATCAGCTCTATTAGGCACTTAGACATCCCCTAATCTTTTCAAACAACTCCATACTGCTATTATCTTAAGAAAGAAATGCAGCAAGTATAATTTCCATGTCTGTGCAAATGTTCTGTCACTTATTCCACAGCAGTTAAGTCTGATCTGAAATGACACAAATTCTACATTGATGTTATTGTAGGTCCCAAGGAATATGGAAATAACATGACCAAGAGAACTATTCTCAGTAGAGAGTGGTATTATCTGCCAGAACATTTTTGTTAAAACAGTGCCTGAATTATAGATTCATTGATCTTTGTGAGAATATTCATGGGAAGTATAACTAACTTCTTGCTTTATCCTTGTGTGCTCCCTGCCATTAACACTAGGATATATACTTCAACAGATCTTTTAGCTGACCTATTTTAAGGACCTGAGAAACCAAACAAAAGATTTGAGTAGTGAGGTACGAGTGTAGGGAAAACAACCACAGAAAACCCCCACAAAAATACTCAAAAAACCAAAAAACAAATTATTTACTTCCATATAGCCAGAACAAGAAACTGTGGTTAAGTATTTTGCTTTCAAACCATACAAAAGATTTTTAATTAATCTTGTAAAAGAAGGTCACCCGAACAATTTTTTGAAATATTTGTAGGTAAGAATATTGAATGAAGAAAAATATTATATTCCAAGCAAGGGCTAGTATGAAATTTAGCCCACTATATGACATTTCCCATTAAAAAAATAGTTCAGCTTGTATACATGTTACATATCTATAAAATATTTTTGATCGCTACCATTACACATTTATAGAATAAAGGTCCTTCTTATCTCCAGTTTTAAGGAGAAAATGAAGTCAGGCTAATGATAAGAAGAAGATGCCAGCATGATTTAATATGGAAGAGCAGACGGAAGTAATAACATATGCTTCAGTCAAATATGGGTGCATCAGGATTTGTATTTAAACAGAGATTTCGTCCCCAGGAAAAAATGCAATTTTCTTTTTTTTAAATTTTGTTTTGTTTTTTTTTTTTTTGAAAATCAGCTTAAGATGTTTGTAACACTACCAATCAGCTATTAAGTAGAATCATGAATAAGAACTTTCACGTGTTTTACACCGACCTAATGCTAAATCCTATTCATGATAAATGTTCATTTATTTGAAGAGGTTTGGGTTTCCTTAATTTATCCTATGGCAATGGTATTGAATATTGTTAATGGCAAATCTTCGTTTTGTTTTCTTATGTCCAAAACATAAGTTTATAAAATAAATATTCATAAGCTAGATCATACTATGATTATGTGGCAGACTCAGTTAGAAGTCATAACTCTATTACTATTTAATGCAAATCTGCTATGGATGGATCTATATAATTACAATTCTTTTATTTTTTAATTTGTTATTTGTTCTGTGTAATAGCAGAAGCTTCATGATTCCCATTAACAACAAATGGATTTTGTATTCTTCTGCTTTCTAGATCTAAGATGGCTGATTTTACAAGGGAAGAAATATTAAATACTGACTATAAATAACAGCAATTACAGGGTAAAATGAAGTGCTTTGATCATAAAAATAGGAACAGAACTTAGAGTTATAAGAGTGTCCTGAGTACATGCTGAATTGTATCTCCATTCATCTGTTTAGCTCAGAAATAAGTTTTGCACCTTTAAAACTAGATCTGAGTGTGAAGGAGAAGGAGTGGAATGTCTGAGGCAGGACAAAGAGGAAGACTCTTTTTATTGTCTTCTATTTCTTCTATATTCTCTACAATGCAAATTTTGTTAAAAGGCAGAATTTTATAATTACATCAAAAAATAGACATTGTTTTGCAGATTGAGGTGGAAGGACATATGTAAAGTGGATGTTGACCTTCCTATAAAGGAAATACTACTTTATCTAATCTTTATAACTGAAAGATTAGTCTAATTAATCAGTTTATTGTTTTCTTTTAAGATTTAATTTTAGGTTGCAGCAATGGATGATCTGAGAATTTTTTTCTCCTATTATATTACCTATCATATATGCCAGTGAAAAACAGCTTGTGACTCTTGAGCCATAAGTGTTTGTTAGGTCATGAAAGGGAGGCTTTCTGTTTAGGAGGCCAGCATACATCTGGCAGGAGTGTCTTTGATACGTGGCAGTTTTTTTTGTGTTGTGTTGACATAGAGTATTTTATGCCTAGTTCAGAAAGTCTAGAGTGGTACATACTCCACACTTTCACAATTCAACTTTATTCTTTGGAATTCCTTTACATATAGGAAATAATAATAAAAAAGGCAGCCTTCAGTCTATTCTAAGAATGTTATGACAGAGACATAATAAATAATGATTTCTTTTATATTTCTAAATAATGAGAAGTTTAGAAAGACAAGTCACTTGTTAACCAAACTAACATTTTTTTTATATTTTAAAAAATAGCCTGGCTTTTCTTTAAGATCTAGAATTACTTTCATATAAAGAAAAATCTAACCACTATTAGTTTGTTCAAAGGTTCTTTCAGAGAAGAAATGCTGGTCCTGTACATATCTGATAGCATGATGAAATTAAAAAGACAGTAAAATAAAAAGTATACTATAAAATTTTGTAATTAAACCTTAAATACTTTCATGTGTGAATTATTATATAATTAGATCCCTGAAAGTACCTCTAAAAAAGCTTGTCAAGATATTTTTATGAGCCTAAATTACTATTTAAATATTTAATGTTAAAAAACATCTATTAAATGAAGAAATACATGTTAATTTGCTTAGTGAAGGGGGATTTCAGCTTCATGTATTTAGTGACTGGATAAAACAAAAGGTTGGGTGGTATTGTATGCAAAATGGTTATAACATATGGTGTGGTAACATAATAAAATATTCCCCAGGAAATATCAATTGAGTTGCAGAGTCCCAGAGATCTAAAATTTTTGTGCTTTGTTTGTTTGATTGGTTGGTTGATTGGTTGGCTTTGTTTTAATTCCCTCAGACTTTTAGAGCTTTCAGAATCTTTTCAAAGTCCAGACACTTCACATTCTTACATGATCGATATGTTCTTAGAATCAGAATTTTAGTGATTAGACTTCTGTTTGAGAAGTAATCCTCAGTTGTTCTGTCTGGGTATTTTTTTTTTGTGGCTTCTTCTTTTGTATACTTAGTCTCTGGAAGAAACTAAGAAACAAGATTTTTTTTTTAATCTTCAACATCACCCCAGCTTTAAACTAATTTACATTCTCTTTTTTGTTAGCAGTGGATAACATACTTCAGTATTCAAAACATTTCAAATGTTTTCGAGATTTTCATGTATATCTAATACAAGTGATAGCCTGCAGTTTACTGCCTGAGTAGTTTTTAGTGCTGTGAAAAGATGAAAATATCTCTTATTTATTGCTTTTGAAAAATAGCCATCTGTTTAGTAAGGTTTTTCAACTTTGTTCTCTTTGTAAAAGAGTGCCAAGATGATAAGTGAACATTTACATTCAAAGAATAATTGGTAATGCATGCATTAAATTAAGGAAAATATATTTATCTATATATTTACCTATAAAATTTTTATATATCCAAGATTCACAAGTGATGTACAGATTTGCATGTTTAATTCTAAATTATAACACTTTTTTTGCATAACTCATTATCTCTTTTTCATTTTTGAACACAAAAAAACTTTCTTGATGAAGCTTCTTTTATGGAGAGAGTTTAAAAACAAAATTTTTAAATAATGCATTGGGATATTTTCTTGAGTCTATGGTCTCACATTTGAATAAGTTTTTTATGTGGAAACATTGATCATTTTCAGACTTTTACATTTTACTAGTATTTAGTTCTGTCAGAAAAAGTTTTTTTTTTCTGGGCACTAAATATTCAGGAATGTTCAACAATTATTCCCATTTTTGAATTTCCAAAGTTCTTAATATTTACCTTACTCTGTCTTCCTTTACCAGGAATATGGTTTCGTCCTGCAATTAAAAAACTAAAAGTAAACCAAAATTACCTCTAATAGATAATAAGATAAGAATAGAATATGTCAAGTCATCACTACAGAAAAATATTTTATACTACAGGATGCTCATAAAAAATTATAACTGTATGTTAATGTTTTATATGGAAAACATCTCCCTATAGTCTTTGAAATTTCAATTTAGAAAGCTTAAAATCCCTTGAGTAAAGATTTTAAATATTTATCAATGTAGTTCTTATACAATCTTATTAATTCCCCAAGGCTACTGTATTTTGTTAGAATAGGATTTAAAAAGTGAAATGACCTCTTCTATGGCAAGTGAAAATGTTAATTTATACATTTCAGTGTGTTTTGTCAGTTGATATGTGTGTCCCATTTGTGACTGATTTCTTACGCGTGCATTTCACCTGTATTCTGAAGATAATAATTACAGCTCCTAGTGCATACTCGACTGCTAGCATTACTCCCAGAATTTAGAAAGAGATTTTTATCAAGGGTTGTAGAACACTTTTATGATGCTGTTTAAAAGCTGAGTCTATGTTGAATGTAGCATCCCGTCATTCCTATGGTTTCTGAAAATTGTCAGTCATCTAGAAAGTGAAATCTGTAAGAGAACCACATTAGAAACTCACTCATAGTTACAGAACTCTCACAGGACTGCTTGCCTTTGTGCTCCAGTGAGACAGTGTGTCAGTAAAGAACAAAGCATTACAGGAGGTATAACTTTTATGGTTCTTACTGTGCTGGACTCATTGGGGAGGAAGCATGTCTATTCCATGCTAGAAAAGAGATCAATCCAATATAGCAGCACCCAGGGATGTAACATTTATGGGTAACACGTGGGAACTTACATCTCTGACAATCAGCTGACATTTTTGAGACTATGTCCTCAACAGAGAGAGTTGGTAACATTCTCTGGTTCAGAATGTAGGAAACTTGAGATTAACATTGACATTTAAAAAGTTTGCTGAATCAATGGAAAAAAAATTGACCCTAGTTTACATCCATCTTTAGTGTCTTATTTCTTTTGACCAAAAAACATAAATGAAGAATTTGGTTATCAAGAGATATTTCTATTGATTTTTCTTTCTAAGACAAAATAAGTTGTCTTGAAAATTAGCAAGAGTCCAAACACTAAAGAACTAGCCTTGCTGAAATTTGCATAAATATAATGAGTGCAGTGTTATTCTCACTTATTTCTAATGAAATTCTATTATAGTAAATGGATTGATACTGAATAAAACCTCACAGAATTAAGCTCATTGATTCCAAACAAAAGATCTGACAACATTCTTCCTTTGTATGGTGGATTTCTTCAGATTTTTGTACAGTTAATAAGTGAAACAAATTACTATATTTTTAAATAATTATATTGTATAAATAAATTTTATATGTCTGAGATACCAAAAAGTGGCAAAAAGAAAATGAAATAAATAGTTAACAAATATACAAAAAATTATTTTACTTATTACTTAACCCTAATTTAGAGCCTAAAACTCAATAATAAAAGTGGTAGCTCAATCATTGCCCACAAAAAAGGAAATGACTCTGAGATATGCTTTGTGATTATTGCTATTGTACAAATATTCTAAAATTTTTAAACTCTAACGGACACCCATTTTTTCAATATCTAAAAGTATTTTATTTTCTTCCAATTTAGATTCCTAGTTTTATTTTTTCCTGAAGTTAAACAATTTCTCCTTTATTTTCTTTTTTAAGCACATCAAATGGAAATTCTGTTTCTCAAACAAAGCAGGATCTACCTCCTCTTCTGATCTAAAATGCTGAACATTTTTGCAGTTAGTGCATTCACTCTTGATGTGAAATGGAATTTCATCTGCCTTTGCAGTGTGATGAGGCTCAAATTCCCAGATATCACATGCCATACTGTACCTGTGCACTCCAAGTTGTTTATTTCGTGTTTTTCCACTCTTTGTGCCTTACAAAGAACTGCCTGTGTAGAAGTGTTTACACATCACCCTCATTCAGGTGCACTCATCCCCAGAGTAGACATTTTTGCTGTTTCATCAAACATGTAGTTTCCATTTTTGACAGTTAAAGAAGCTTCAAGAGGAAATCTACTAATGATATTCCTAAAGTTTCCAAGCTAGCATACCAGTTTATGGCTGAAGTATTTAAGGACATAAGACTTGAAATCATTCCCACATGGGATTTAAACCAAAAGCATCAATTTCTTACATCATTTAATCTTAAACAGTAAAATAAGCTCTACAAGTTTCCACTTTTCTTTAAGCCTTGCCAATTAATTTGTCTTCCATCATTTGATGTCCTCTTAAAAATGTAATGATACATTTCCCCTCCATAAAAAATGCCTTGATTCTAAAGCACTGCTAAACTTTCTATGCTGCCAATAATAGGAGGCTTTGTTCAAAAACAAGTTTTACCTATTTGGAGTAGTTACTGGCAGGAAATGAGGCATTGTAACAATTTAGACACTTCTAATAACTTTTGAGGAATGGACTAAGTGTTTTAATTTCTAAGTTTCATTTTGGGTTCCTTAATTATGTGTTTAGAGCTGATACTTCAAATTTTCCATGTTTAGCATTCAATGTAAATCAAAGCTTGTCTAAGCAGATTTTTGTCATGTGTCAGTTGAAAGCAGACTAGCAAGCATCTCATCATTAACCAATGCTTTAGTCTATGCAGAGCTCCACTGAAGTAAGTGAGGATTCAGGAGAAGAGACTACTTTTACTGGATAATATGTAAATTTAGGGACTTTATATGACAATTGAAGTTTGAATTATGGTAAGTATTGAGACCAAAATAATATCTGATTTATTTACATAGTCAGAAACAGTGAAAAAGCTTAGCCACAAGGAATTATTGTGGATAAACTGGGTAGGATTCAGACTGCAATATAATCCTCAAAAGCCAGAGGCATAACACATCTATCTCTGAGGTAAGAAAACGGTAACAAGGAAAAGCAAGTAAGATTGCACAGATAGGAGTATAAGAACCAAGATTTAGGAATGCAAGACTATCTTAAATGGAAATGTCATGGACATCTGGTGAGAGGTCATTACTGCATTTCCAACTGTGGTTTTTCATTCAGCAGTACCTTATTATCGATATGAAATTTAATATCGTGTTTTCTTCAGCTGACAATGGCAATATTACATTAGAGAAAAGAACTACAAGATAATTTTTCACTTAGAGAATCAAGGAAAAAACATTATGACTTCTAAATTGTTGTCAGTACCAAAAGCACAAACATCAGAGCACATACATTATTCTGAACAGTTGTCTACAGAGTGATTGATGAAAGACATTTAGAGGATTGCAATTTTCACTGCAATATAGGTCTTCAGCAAGTGAAGTTCAAATAGAGGCAGAAATGAGCAATAATTTAGAGAAAGGAGCTGGCCTGATCTATCATTTGATTTATACAGTGGTGTGTGGATATGTTTATTTCCTGATTTCTCTATCACTATTTACTTTTATAATGAGTTGTATGCTTAAATAATTTGGCCAAAACAGACACAATTACGGCAGCCATTGACCTTCAGTGTATAGAAGGGATTAAAAGGAAGTCTCATCAATATCTGGTGAAGACAATGTATGTATAAGAGCCATGAACATATAAAGCTTTGGGATTCAGTTATTAAACTAATTCCTCAAACTCCAAACTGAAGCAAAACAAACACCAAACCAACCTTACTCAAACAAAATAACAGCCAACCAACCAAAATAAAAAAACCCCAACATAACAAACAAATAAAGTCAACAGGAAAAAAACACAACAAACAACAAAACCACAGAAACAAACATCTCTCATCAATATAAAAAGCTAAATATTTTCCTATTTTTCATGATACTCCAAATTTTACCCAAAAATATAATGCACTTTTTTGGATAATTTGCAAAAATCATAGAATCTTAGAATTATTACATTTGGAAAAGATCTTCAAAATCTTAAAGTCTACCCTTTGAGTGAACACCATTTTGTCAATTAAACCATAACACCAAGTGACACATCCAGTTATTTCTTAAACATTTCCAGAGATGATGGCACCATCACTGCCCTGGGCAGCCCATCCCAATGCCTAAGCATCCTGCCATAGAAGAAATTCTTCCTAATGTCAAACCTAAACCTCCTCTAGCATAGCTTGAGGCTATTTCCTTGTCCAGGAGAAGACACCAAACCCCGCCTTGCTACAGCCTCCTTTCAGGCATTTGAGCAATATGGTCTCCCATGAACCTTTTCTCCAGGCTCAAGAGCCCCACCTCCTTCAGCCACTTTTCACAGGTTTTACTCTCTAAACCTTTTACCTGCTTCATTGTCCTTCTCTGGACTTGCTCCAGCAACACAATGTCCTTCTTGGGACCCAGAAATGGAAAGACGACTTAGGGTGTGGCCTCACCAGTGCTGAGGACAGGGGACAATCACTGTCCTGGTCCTGCTGGTCACATTATTGCTGATACAGGATAGGGTATCACTGACCTTTTTGTCTCCCTGGGCACACTCTGGGTCATATTCAGCCACTGTTTGCCAGCACTCCCAAGTTCTTTTCCACAGGAAGTGGTGGCGTTCCAGGCACTCTGTCCCCAGCCTGTAGCATTGCAAGAGATGGCTGTGACCCAAGTGCTGGACCTGGCACTTTGTCTTCTTGAGTCTCACACTGTTGGCTTCAGCTCATCCATCCGACCATGTCCAGATCCCTGTGAACAACCTCCCTACCCTTCAGCAGGTCAACACTCCTACCCAATTTAGAGTCATCCATGAAGTTTCTGTGTGTATACTAAACCCTTTCATCCAGATCATCAATAAAGACATTAAATAGGACTGTCCCCAGTATAGAGCCTGGTGAGGAACTGGACTCAGTGATCCTTATGAGTCACTTCCGACTCAGGATATATTGTTTCCATGGTTCTAACACCACTGCTCAGCTTGGTCTGCACAAAATTTAATCCTTCTGTTTGTCATTGGTGAAGAGGTTAAATAGCATTCATCTCAGTATGAACCCTTGTGAGACACTTGTTAACTGATCCCCACTGGGAAATAAAGGCATTGTCAGTAACTCTCTGGACACAGCCTTCCAGACAGATCTTAAGCTCAATCAACAGGCTTATCACCTCTTTATCCAAGGATACCACTGGTAGTTATGCTGTCAAGTAAGACTTCTCAGTTTTTGAGCAGGAAATCCAGCAGTGGGTGGTTCCTAGTCACATAATCCAGTATCCGCAGTCCTCAATTCATTCAAGAAACCTGATGGAAGGCTTATGCACTGTTGGTTTGGTTTTTTTCCCTCAAAAGTCCAGTTAATTGCAATCACCCATGAGGACCAGAATTTAATCTCTAGTTTGACTTGCACCAAGCATTGAGTTTGCACAGAAGTATCATAATCTAAAATTTGAATCAGAATGACAGTGGTCAGTCAGAGACAATCACTTCAGGGTTTTACTTATCCAACTTAATTATTTACATTTATCTATTTTTAATTTCATCTATTAGTTTGGAATTTCTTTGTTGGTTTTGATGGGGGTAGTGATTTTCATTGCTTTCCCTTCACCCTTCCTGCCTCTCCCACTTTTGTTACGCGATTTTGCTGTTCTTTTAAACATGGCATTGGACATATTTTTTAAAATCAGCTTGTACAAATAGCTGACTGTGTCCTTGTTTGGTCCCTTTTCCAGAGTATTTAGGGGTAAACAGAAAAAGGTTTCCCTGCTTGGAACCCTGATGAATGACTGATGTTTCCCCTTTCACCAGAATTAAATTAATGATTAAAACAAAGCTGTCTATTTGCCCCACTAAATAAGAAAAAGGACATGTATGTGTTCATCTTTACTTGCAGAAATACCTCTTGGTATCAAAAAATGCATAGCAGAGAATGAAAGAGCAAATATTCATTTCATGTAAATCATGACATAAGAAACCAAAGAGTGTTTTACCAAGTTTGTAGAAATCCATGCTATTACAGGTATATTACAATAAATCCAGTCTTACTCTAAAATAATTAGATGAAATCTGTATGTAAAAAAAAATCTAGCCGTATATAATCTGTACATAATCTGTATAATCCGTATATAATGACTGTTGCTCCCTTTCAATTTTCCACTCTGAAGAATGATATTAATTTCCCAAATAATTAAAATACATAATAATTCTGAAGGATAGAATAAAATTTTACTTTTTCTATATAAATTGTAATTAAATAAGCAACTCAGATCAGATTCCAGCTTAGTGCCAAAAAAAAAAAAGTTAAAAAGGAGTTGAAATCATTTCTCACAGAATGTGTTTACCAAAGTATTCTGAATGTCACAATGAATCAGCAAAAACAAAATATTTTCATCTCAGAAGTACATAATTAATGAGAAAAATATATTTTAAAAATACTCAATGATTGACGTTTTTTTTTTGCGTTTTTTATTTGTGAATAGTATTGATAAGCTTCATTTGCTATGCAATTCAGGACACTTAGAAAATGCATTATCTGCTTAAACTATACAGAATTTCTGCAAATGTAAGGGTGTTTTCATGACTATGCTGCCATCATTGAAGTAACAATTAATTATTCTGCATTGTGAATGCTAGAATTTTGTTAGAATAAGTTCTACAGAGATCTGCTTTGCCCCAGCAGTACCCTCACCAACAGAAGAGTGTGAAAGAATATTAAATGAAAAATATCTAATATTTCATAAAATATGAATTTATTTGTTTTTTAAAAATGTTTAAGTTATAAAGAACAATATTATCGATTAAAATATAAAAAAACAAAAATAAGGAAAAGTAGCTGTTCCAGCATTTCTTTGTTTTATAATCACATAATAAAAATAAATTATCATACTCCATAGTCACATTTTGTTGTGATCTTGATAAGGACCAGTACTGCAGTGGGTACTGAATGGAATAGATGCTAATTAACATTTATATATATTTGATTTGGAAAGAATATATCAGACTTATACCAATAAATGTTGCAATCTATCTAAATTCTGTAACACTTGAAATAGGCTGGAAAACATGATATAAGAGAGAAACTGAATGGCCTTTTATCTTAGCCCAGATAATTGACTTGATTAAACTGTGATTAGAAAAGTTAGACCTTAGCAGCCTGAAGTTTATTAGGCTAATGTTTTAAGATGTGATTTTTATTTTCACAATTACATTTAATATAGACATATATTTCTCTTTTATACAAAAAAGGATAAGGTAAGGGGAATTAGATCCATAATTTTGTTTTAGTCTATGTCATTCATTATATGTTATTATTATCCAAAGGGATATTTAAACTTCATTTTAAAGCATGTATTGAAACAGCCCCATAAGCACTACTATGAATAAGAGTTTGTCAGAATATATATAAACTGGATCTACAATAATTCAGGCATAACATTTTGCTCTACTCAGAAAAAGCCTGGACAAGACCTAAATGTAAATGCTAAACAGAAATACAATGAGCTAATATTATATTCAGTGCTTTTGTCTTTTCACATGCATGTGCCTGTGTATGCACAATGCTCAGTTGCATGGTCTTCAATGCTTACAAATATCTAATACAACAGAACTTATCTTTTTTTTTTTCTTTATAAAAGGATGTAAATCTAAATAAACTTTTCCATCCTTCTCAAAGTTTATCACTCTCAGTGGACTACTCACCAGAGTTGAAGAACTCCTTTTGATTGTGGCAGCAACATTGCTGAATCTTGTTCAATGCTGCGCTTACGCTTCTCCACTACACCCTTGGACTCACCCAGTAGGGCCAATTTTCCTGCATTTCCTTGCATCAATGCTAAGACAATGAATACTGACTAGTACTGCTACCACAATTATCCAAATGATAATAGCTAACTATATAGTATAGCATTTCTTGTGGCACTTTCTCTTCCTTGTTGCCAAAGGGAAATTTCCTAGGTGCCCATACAGCTGAAAATGGCAGAGCTACTAGCTGCATCAAATGACTCTTGGAGTTGGATACTTGCTGTAAAGTCCTTTTTTTCTTCAGAAATCTTGATCAAATATTGGGGTATATATGTAATATATACCAACAACTCTACTGAGAACTGATACAGAGAAATAGTATTTCCTGAAGTACTTTTTCAATGTAGATCTTAGAGAGACCAAATTTTGTCTACTGTTCTGTGGTTGCTGCTCTTTTAAGGTAATAATTGTATTTTAAAAAGCCCTAAAACATATTTAAAGTTGTGGTTTGGGAGAAGTGGGTTATGAGCTTTCTCTCCTCCTCCAATATTTTTATTTATTTCTCAAAGTCATGGGTTTGAACGAATACAATTGCCTCTCGTCTGGGACAAACCTGAAATATGTTGCTCATTTTGCTGTAATCTGGAATATCTATATTAAAGTTCTTCTGTCTTATTAAAATATTTGTTTTGCCTTGTCATCTATTTTGGATTTATATTCATTTTAATAAATGCACATGCATTAAAGTAGTAGGAAAGCAGCTATTGTTGGAAGCCTTGCATTGTCCTTTGACTTTTCTGCTCTGTGTTCCACCATTGCCATGCTATAAATCTTTGGTTGTTCAGTCATTCTCAGGAAAACCCTGTTATCTCTTTGGCATTGGACTGACAATAAATTATATCATATATTACGCTATGGTTAGCAGTGTCCATTAAAGAAAAGATTAAGACCACTATGGATTCTGTGCTTGATATTCTTCATACAGAATGCCAAGAATAATTTTTCAATTATGAACTTATTAATGATAATCCAAAAATACAGTGTATATGACTGATTTACAAACCAATCCTCTTCCTACTTTTTTAAAAGGACCAGATTGACTCTTATGATATACGTTTTCTATTAGCAATGAAATTTTATTTGTCTTAATAGTATAACAATTGTTTCAGCAATACAATTGAATCTGTTCAAATCTCATATGTCAGGAAGGGGATATCCAGTGGGTGATTTAGGTTGATAATAAAGATTACAGAATTATCGTTTACAGAAAATTGTTCAGCTCACTGGTCATAAATTAATGTTAAATATGTCTATTATATAAGAACTTGAGCAAAAAAAGCTATTAACAGGATTATTTTTGCAGGTGATCTATGATTTTTCTAAGTTAGTTTGAGGGTTTTTTTTTTGCGTTTTTGTTTGTTTTGTTGTTGTTGTTGTTGTTGTAGGGAGTTTTATTTAACGATTGCACAATAGGGAAATATTTCTCTGGAATGGCCTGTTCTTTTTTTCAGAGGAGTGTTGATAAAACCAGCAGCAGTATTTGTTTCTAGGAGGAAGGACCACGCCCAGTAACATCCCATTTATGTTTCTCTAAACATTAGTTATGTGTAAAGAAATAAAAAATAGTCTTGTAATAATAGCATAAACCAATAAAACGATATGGACTAGAGGAGACTACTAGGGCTTATCTGGTCCAAATCCATAATGAGAGCAGGATCTGCTTAGATCGGACTGCCTGGGACTTTGTCCAACTGTGTGAGGCTAGCAGCTAAAGGATTTATCTAAAACATTTTCCTTCATATATTCCTAATTTAAATGTTACAGTTATATCTATGGGACTCAATCTTCCCCCAGTTTTTTTCTCTTTCAAAATTTCTAATTTCTTTATGGCTTGAACCTGTCAACAGACTTCAATTAACTTCACATCTTCAACAGGATTTCATGGTAATCTATGAAATTAATTTTTCACAGTGTCATGAGCCTATCTGATCCTTATTTTCATACTCAGTAATTAATATTCCCTTCTGAAGAAGGAGATGTATAAGAAGAGAACTATGAAGCCAGCAGAAATTAATATGCTGTATCTAGTGCTTCAGGATTAAAAGCAGATTCCCTAAGAGTGGGCAGAGTTTCTCTGCATCAAGCAAGCATGACATAATGACCACTGGTATTTATATCCATGTTGAAGCCACACTGTTCACAGAGATATTTTTCCAGGGTTAATTTTAACCTTTTGGCTGGTAGTGTACATGTATCATCAGGCTGTGCCCCCATTGTGCAACCTACACAGATCTTATCCCTAATATCAGATACTAAATACCCGTATTCCAATGATGAAAAGACAGAGCTGATTGGGGTAGGGATTTTATGGCCCAAAGGGATCACACCAGATAGGCAAGGATAACAGATGCTTATTGGTCCTGTTAACATTTTCATATCTGAAGAGTCCTAATTGTCTAGCATAGGAAAAAGCTCAGTAGCAAAATGGGGTGAATTATTGCACTAAATAGCTGCTGCATCCTCCATCCCCTTTGCCAGGGGAGTGAGGTCTCTCTGCTGGATTCTCTCCTTATCCATCCCCATGGGCACAAAGGGCTATGATTTGTAGGCATGTCTGTGTCTGGGGGTGTCAGCTGCTCTCCAGCTGGGCCATCCCAGAGGAGAAGCTGGAGCAGAGGAGGCAGCACTCACTGTCACTGACACAGGCTTTAAACCAGTGACACCCAGCTCAGGGCCAGCAGCACACACAGCCATGGCATGCCTCTGATAAGAGCAGACATCATATTTACAAACATATTTACAGACTCCACCATCAGTCCTGCTTATCAGGACTCATTGCAAGTGAAGAGGCAGATTTCTACTGGCTGCATGTTTCATTGTGAGACAGCAGTCCAGGGATCATAGTCTTGACAATAGAGTGAGGGGACTAAATATTGATTACTTAAGTATTCATCTTTTTTCAGCATACACTTTTCCCTCCACATTACTGTTCTCTTTAAAAAGGAGGCACATTGTAAGAAGTCAGTAAGAAAACATTAAGAAGGCTTTACCATGTGCCCACTGAATACACTTCAGAGATGATGCCTTAAACAGTCAGTTAGCAATGGTTTTACCAAAAAGGAACCGTGAAACATATTTCTCCCATTCAGACAAGGGTACTAAATGGTCAAGCTTTTTTTTCTACTTTATATCCACAAGGGTTTTGTTCAACAGAGTTTCTCCTGTTTGGTTCCACGTAGTTACTTACATGCATTCAGCAGAATTTATAAAATTCTACCTTTACTTTGAAGTGTTTTATTCTCCTTGGAAGGATCTAAGTGTCGATACAAATGCAAGATCACTGAGGAGGCACAAGAGGTTTTCTGCTGAGTAACATCAAGATTGCTCTGCATGCTTTTCCATAGCATGCACTTCACAGCGTTACACCTGTATGTGTAACAATATAAATAAAAATTTATGCTGCACATAAAAAGTTGGAAGATATAGGACACTGGATGTATTGTAATAAGGAGTGAGGGGAGCAATTAGAGTGGATGGTAAAATAGCAGAGGAGTTAAATTAATTTTTTTGCATCCATCTTTACTATCTAGGGAAATCACTCTTCCAAGGACACTTTTCATGGGAAATTACACTGTGGCCTTAGCAAAATGATAGCCTCCGAGGAGGAAGTTATAGAGCAACTTAAAAAATTAAGTGTAGTAAATCACTAAAACCAGATAATATTCATTTGAGGGTTGTGAAGGAAATTAACTGTGAAATAGAGAAGTTACTGGCAAAGATGTGCAGTGTATCATTAAAAAAGGAACAAATCCACAGGCAAAAAGTAATTTTGATGGTTCTTGGCTTTGGAAAAACCTAGACTTTCTATAGTTTTTTTATCGTAATGGCTGGAAGAACCCCTAAGTAGTGTAAGTACTTGGGGCTGAAAGTAATCTTCTACTAAAGAAGTTCTTTACCACATGCTGTACACCACATACAGTTCAAATTCATCACACTGTAGAGATACTGAAAATATAATCCTATCATCAAAAGCTGTCCAATAAAAATAATTCCACTGAAGGTTTCTGATTGTGTAAAACTTAGTATTGAAGCACAGAAAATTTGCAAAATTACAGTGTCATCTTCTATATCATATTCAAAAATATTTATCTTTTAGTGTAAGATAGAAAAAAATGACAAAACAAAGAAAAACAAAATAAAAAGCTTTCTTAATTTAAATTGTTAACTAAAAACTTAGAACTACTGATGCACAGTTGAAGATCAATAGGAATGAGGCATCTTTTGGAAAATCAGGTTATTTGTTGAAAAATTGCATTTTCATAGTCTTTAAAATTACAAAATTTAGGTTTTATTTCCTGTATGGTTTTTGCATGTATATGTTTGGTTTCCTTTCTTTTTTCTCCAAATCCACTAGAATTTGCCCTTTAATTCAATAGTTTAAGAGGTTGTAATGTATAATGTCCCAGGGCTTGGGAAAAGTTTTAGATTTCCTCTTCTGCCATCTACTTCTGTAGATTTGAATTCTGCCTTTTTAAGACTATCCTATTAAATCACCAGCATGAAACCGAAAGCCTAAAATAAATGAACTGAGCCACTGTTGGGGTGCTTTTTTCCTCCACAGGGTCCCATTGTTTAAAATAGGAATTTAAATAAGAATGCATTGTTAAGAGCCACCTAAATAGTGACTTAGTCTCAAACTGAATTCCAGTATTGATTTTTCATTTCCAATAAACGTATTTACTTTTGGAGCATTTTACAAAGGAAAATGCACTGCAGTTTCTCTTAGTTTTTTTTTTAACTATGTCTAGTTCTATGCTGCGATTTCTATTATTTTGACTACTTTTGCTAAGACTAGGTAATAAAACAGGACATCAGAAAGTACCAAACCAGAGGCCCACATACAATGCATCACTTGCCAGTTGCAATTAAAAACCACCCTTTCAAAGAAACCGCTACAGCAGTGGAAGCAGTCAAACAAAAATAGAAACCCAACAAAAAACCTGCCAAAATTCACAAAGCAGAAGTGGTGCCACTTAAGATTGTTAAGAGATATTAGGAAAAAAGCTGTCTTTCCCAGGTGCTCTGATCCCTCCTGCCTGGCCACACAGCCCAGGACAATGCCCTGGGGACCTGAGCATGTGAGGAACGCAGCTGTTTCTTCCCTGTGTGCAGATTCAATGAGTAGTGAGGATGTGCATGTGTCTCAGAGGCACACCCATAGAGGACACTGTCATGACTGGTCACATAGATTACCACAAACAAGGTGTTGTTTTCAATAACACCTAAATACATAAACACAGATAGCCATTTCCCCTCCTTCTGTAGGGCTGGCAGAGAGAGACAGAAGTGCACATAAAACACTTCTGGTTCACAAGCACATACATTGATGTGCCTTGAGCACAGGATCTACGTCCATCTGTCACTGCTGCCCAGAATCCTAGACCCTCCTACCTGTCCCGTGTGTCCCTTACTCACTGGTCAGTCCATTTCTGTACTCTCTAGCAAACACAGCGCTCAAGTGTCCCTGAGCATACCAGCATGGACTATTGCCAGCTACTCAGCCTGACCAGAATCAAAGTTGCTGTTCCACAAAGTGGTGCTTTTAGGTTCTGGCTAGCCCGTTAATTTGTGTAATTGACTGGGTTTCTTGTTTTTTTCTCCATATTTGTTTTGGAATGTCTGTGTGCTGCCTTTGATACTGTCTCCAATAAGAATTCTCCAGGAGAAGCTGGCAGCCCACAGCTTGGAATGAGCACTCTTTCACTGGCTTAAAACTGGCTGGATGACCAGGCCCAGAGGGTGATGGTGAATGGTGCTGCATTCAGGTGGCAGCCACTCACTAGTAGGGTTCCACAGGGCTCAGAACTAGGGCTCAGCACTAGGGCCAGTCCTGTTTAATGTCTTTATTGATGGTCTGGGTGAGGGAATAGAGTGCTCCCTCAGTAAATCTGTGGATCTGGACAGGCTAGATCAATAGGCAGAGGTCAACAATATGAGGTTCAACAAGACCAAGTGTCAGGTCCTGTACTTGGATCACAACAATCTCAGGAAACAAAAAAGGCTGGGGACAGATTGGCTGGAAAGGGGTCCAGGAGAAAAGGACCTGAGGGTGCTGGTCAGCAGCCTGCTGAATATAATCCAGTGTGTGCTCAGGTGACTGCAAGGTCAGTGACACTCTGGGTTGTATAAAAAATAGCATGGCAAGCAGGGCCAGAGCAGTGATTTTCCCTCTTTACTCAGCACAGGTGAGGTGTGACCAATCCTGTGTCCAGTCCTGGGCCCCTCACTTCAAGAAAGACGTTGAGGAGCTGAAGTGAGTTCAGGTAAATGGAGTGGATAAATTGTGGAATGATTTCAAGTTGAACTGTCAAGATAAGAAATTTTAGGAAAAATTGTTATGGCAAACAATAAATCAGTAGAGACACATGATATTCCTCTAGGACTTGCAGAGAAACTCACGTATGAAATTGCTGAAAGATTGACTATGGTTTTGTAACTCTGGCTAAATCAGTCTCAGTAGCAAAGGAATGTAAGCTGAAAATTTAAACTGACACCAGTTTTCAGAAAGGTCTCTAGTAATGATTTTAGGAAATGTAGATGAATAAATCTAACTCTACTACAAGCAAGATAATAGATGCCATAATAAAGAGCAGTATCAGTAGATGCACAGATACACATGATATAATGAGAAGATCCATATAGCCTTGGTGATGGAAAGTAATGCTTCAACAACCTATCAATGTTCTTGAAGAAGTAAATGATAATATTGATCAATAAATATTTAATAATTAAAAGTAAAAAAGAAACAAAATTTTCTCATTAAAGAGAATTCATAACAATAAGGAAAGATTATTGAATAGGTTCATAGTTGGTTAGTTAAATAGGAATATAGAGGACTGAATAGACAAATTGTTGTGCAATGATGAAGAATTATTATTCTCTCGTGAATTATTTGAAAATTATGTAGAAAATGCAAAGTTTGTAACTGGTACAAAAGTGTTCAGTTTAGAAAAACTAAAGGTAGGTATGAAGAGTTGTAGGATGATCTCATGACTGCTGAATAATTGAGTAATAAAATGTCTGATTATATTTAGAATTGGCATAAAGCCATTTATATGAGGAAAAAACAATTCCAATTATACATACATAATGAACTGAAAATGTGCTAAATATCTTAGTAACATTCCTACATTATTTCCTCTATCAATTATAAATAGGTGTCTCAGAAGCAAAGGAGTCCAAAAAAGCAAGCAGAATTTCAGAAATTACTACAAAACGAATAGGAATTACATCTTAATTTGTTATTATATCATTAGGTTTTTTGATGCTGTGGTAGTCCACATCTTTTATACAAAGTATCATTTATGTTATGACCTCACAGAGAGGACATAATGGAAATGGAAGAGATAAGGGGAAAAATAGAAGGATTGTGAAAAGAGAAACTATGTCTATGTGACAAAAAAGACTTTAGCCCAGTCAAGATAGTTTCTGCTCTTGTAGAAACTGTATCTGGGGGATGACCCAGCTGTGCCCTGACCCAGCAGTGCAAAGGCTCAACCTTGCCATGGCCTGGTCTGGGTGTCGCTGGTTTAACCCCTGCGCTGGGGCCGGTGGCTGCTGCCAGCTCTGCTCCAGCTTCAGCTCTGAGGTGGCCCCGCTGGGGAAGGGGTGACACCCCTGTGCCTGTCACTGCCTGACAAACCATGGCCCTCTGGGTGACCCTCATCTTTGAGCCACTGCCAACTGCAGCTGGGAGAAGAAAGGGGCCTGTCTTGGCCTCTTTGTGAAACTGTGATAGTCAAGCCTGGTTGCGTGCAGGATCCTTTCCAGTAACTCATTCACTTTCCCTTCTCAGCAGAATCGTTTGAGAGGATAAGATGGAAAAGTGTGTGGGTCAAGATAAAAACTGGGAGATCGCTTGCCAGTTACCATAATAGACTCAGATTGGGAAAAATTAATGCAATGTGTGGCATATAAAAGTGTGTGTATAATACATCACATTCTTCTGAAACTAAAGCAGAGTTATATCAAAATATTTTGGTAGGCTGTTTCATTCAGAAAAATGATTTATTTTCATTTGGATGCAGATTCAGTGTTTACTCTGTGATTCAGCTTCTGTACCAGAAAACCAGGTGGTCCCAGTCTTACATAAATAAGCACATTGTTTTTAATAATACATTTTTATATATCCACATATATATGGAAATCATGTTTTCTCTAGAACCAAAGAGCATGCAGTATCAGTCCTGTGAATTATATGTGTTATATTTCACTAGGAAAAAAAAGGAAATATAAATCACTACTAACTTATAGAAATAGTAGTCCTGTCAGGTTTTTATGTACTATGTAATTATATTTGCCGTCTTACTAATATATTTCTTTAAATTTAACAATTACACAGAATTATATTTGAGGAGAAAACGAGATTAAATAAATGCCCCTAACTTTGTTGCATGGTACCCATTCCAGATCACTAGACAATTTATATTCCAAATTAAATCAAATTGTTTTCCTGTTTAAAGCTAATTTTTAAGAATGGAAAGATGCACTGTATATTGCCCACTGTCATACTTCATGTAGCATATTCATGTTAGTGGATATGAAACAATGTGGTACACTTTATACTTGGCCTTGAAATTTGCCTCTGATTGCATACATCTTGTCATAGGCCCCCATTTATGTGTGTAGATGGTTCATATGGATACCTCATACGTATGTTATATACTCCTCAGCTAGGATTCACCTGATATCTATAAGGTAGATCTCAAGATAGCTTGAATGAATTATTCCTTAGAGGCATGTATTTCTTTTTAAACAGTACACAGAAATACTTGCTCTGTGTAGATGTCTACACTCTGGACATCAAAGGTACGATGCTATGAAAGAACAGATGAATCCTGTCACCTGTGTACCATAATTCCTGTGAAGCAGACTTACTGTTGCTAAAAAGAGATGGACTCTCATCTTAAAAGCCATCAGAAACGTCTTTTATCCTAGAGTGAACAGTGTTAAGCTTCCTTAGACTTTTATATTTAGGTAGTTTTCTTTGGTTTTTTGTTGCGCTTTTTTTATCAGCAATATTCATATATTACTGGAAGGATGGCTAGATTCCCTTTTTTGCTTGTTTGTTAACTGAGAAAATAAAACTTTTATTTTAGAAGGCAAGAGGTATACAGATCTGGACCTATGCCTATACATATGTCATAAGTGTATGTAAAATGAACAAAGTGCATACTTTTTATAGGCACTCTGCTGAGGTTCAGTTTAGACGACAAATTCATTTAACCTGGAAAAGAGATGTTTTGGCAATAGCAAAAAAAAAAATGACCCATGCTCTGACAGGAAGATGTCAGACAATGGTCATAAATTGAAAGGAGAGATGTTCAGATTGGCTTGTAAAGAAGACCTTCTCCACTATGAAGTCAGCCCAGCACTAGAGCAGATTGTTCTTAGAAACTGTGCAGTCTCCATTCCTGGTTTTCAAGAACTGACACCATAAAGCCTTGAGCAATCTGATCTGATCTCATATCTGACCCTGCTTTGAGCAGGAGGTTGAAGTAGAGATTTCCTGAGCTCCTCTCCAATCTGGAGTGTTCTATGATCCAACCCTATTAACATTAATTTTTCTGCATTTATTTGTTTAGCTTTAATTGAAATGGCTAGAAACCAGAGGTTTGGAGCAAAAGTTTCTAGGCTCAATGCCTGAAGAAAATTTTGCTTCTACAAGCCCTTTTTTTTCTGTAAGTAAGGTATGTTCATGTGCTTATCATGGTTATATACAGATATATGTTCACATTAACTGTGTTTGTAAACAAGCTTCTTCCTCTAATAATATATTTTTCTAATAAAATGAGAAAATAATTTGTCTGTCTCGCTTGAAAATGATGTTGGAACAAAAGCAGTAGACAGTTGTTGGAAGATAAGTGTTATTAAAAGTAAATAATACAGCTGACCAGAACACTTATACCATTGTCAAGCATCCAATGTGTAAGTAAATAAAAAGTAAAAGTAATTTAAAAAAATATATATTTAAAATGTGAAATATTTAAATAGAATTTTCTGGTTAATTCACTACGATTGTTCTGAGCTATCATTTTGCATGTATTTTTGTAAAATTATTTTCCTTCATTTATTTAGAAAGGTAGGATTGCATTTTGGGATATTTTTTGTGAAAACAGATGAAAACATGTTTCCTGGCTATTTTTTTGTATTGTTTGTGTTTTAGATGAATGATCAGCTAGAACCTCCAAAAATGTTTTCTAAAAAACAGATCTTGTAAATTATATGAATCCATTGATTCATCAGATGTCAGAACTGCCAAAATGGAATCTGAAAAGCCATGTTTTTCAATGGTTATTTCCAGTTAAACTACCTGTTCTAGATGATTCTGCAAATATTTTACCTCAAAAATCAATGCTACTTTATGAATCTCTTGGTATAATAGCATAAAAAGATACTAGAAAGGAGCCCAGACATTTAGAGCTAAAATCTGTTTCATAATGCTATTTTTAGTTTGAATTTTTTACTTGTTTTTTAATTTACTCTTTAACAGCCTCATTATGTAAACTCATCTTAACAGTTCTCTAAATATGTTTCCCAAATATTTATTTCATACACACATATAAATACTTGATGTTATATTGATTTATATCTTCTATATCTTTTGCATTTAATAAATAGAACCCAGTGCTTCCATTTTCACTATTTTTTTTCTGAATGCCACAGGTTTTATATTTTAAAGTCCTCCATTAATCCTATTCAATTTTGCAAAAGTTTGAAAGAGTGTGTCTGAGGCATGTGAACTGTGTGTGGTAAGTCTGTAGTGTTGAGATGAATTGTCTGCTTCCTGATAATTTCTTCATAAAGGCACAGGAAGTGCTTGGCACATCCCCTTCAAGGAAAAATTGGTTTAGAAATTGTAAATAACAGGAAATAGAAAGCTTGATTTGCTATTATTTCCTTCATTTTATAAAGGCATTTCCACAGCCTTGAAGTAAAGGTAAAATCAATGCAGTAGTATTTTCTGTTTAGTTTTCCCTTCTTTGAAATATTCAGATGTGCACTAGATTAGAAAATCAGGCCATAAATTCCTGACATGTAAAGCTTAGTTTAATGCTTCAAGCAATTAAAAATCCATGAAAAGCTGTATTTTTTCCCTTTGGATTTATTTCTGGGGGCTAACAGGCATTTTTACACTGTAAATTGAATAATCTTTTTTAAACAAGTTTGGTATTACAGAGATAAACTGAAGAGGTCAATACTATAGTCCTCTTACCCAACCAAATAAACACTCCAGAAATGATCCTTAGCTAGTGGTGACCTATACCTAAAAGAGATTTGTCCCAGAGTATTAGCTATCATGCTGAATCCCGACTCAAAGATATTAAGGGAATATAAACTATGTCTCAGGGAAAAGGGGATGAAAAGGGTTTTTTTCCTTCTCCTTTGATTTGTTAGCTGAGAAATTTCATTCATTAAATTTGCATCAACACTTTTTGCTGCTGGCTATCATTTGCAAATTAAGAGATCATTGGTGAAAGTATTAGGGAGAATGGAGTTTGAAAGTAGTTTTAAAATTAAGTAATACCTAAAAATATAAAAATAGGAATGTTTCATATTTCCTTCTCTCATACTTTCCTTTTCTTTCTAATGTGTCTCACAATGCAGCAGATGTTTTGCATAATCATTCTACAAAGAGTAAATACATGAAAAAAATGAAACAACTAAACGGAGCTTTTCTACATTTCCCCCAGTAGGCATTCTAATTGCTTTCATGAGGCACTAATTACAATTAGCCTTTTTTTGCAGCATCAGATACATGTTTTTTGTAGATATTTTTAGTACAGTAATGGATATCTATGCTCTTCTAAGGCCCCATTCAGTTGACATTTAAAGTAGAGGCAATTTCTGTTTATGTCAACTACCTTTTCCAGCCGTGTGGGAATAAATGAGAGACACTTGTTATTGGGCAGAATGAGTTTGCTGCTAATAATAATTGTGAGCTGCAGTACAGAAGACTGTTAGCATCATCTCAGTGAATGCAGAAAGCAATTTCTTACCAGCATTCAGCATACCAACACAGGAAAGAGACATCGTGAAAAGTAGCTGCATTGAGTCTTAGCTACTGAAGACATCTGAATCTATTGACTTTTGGGATACCAGTAGAGCAGACACTAAGATATGCACAGTGTTTGAATATACATCTCATTTTCAGGCAGTTAGATTAATGAATTATAGAGATTACCTGTTTAGTCATCATCTATAGAAATGATAAAATATAACCTAAAATACACATGGTTTGAAACCCTAGGCTATTGATGGCATATAAAGAATTTTACTTAATGAGAACACCAGAATGGAGTTAAAATGATCTTTAATTGTTTCCCTTTGTAGATTAGGCAAATAAAAATGAAACCACAGGTTGACTTCTAAGGAAGGAGTGTGGCCTTTACTACACGAGGAGTGAGAATTGTCTTTTTTGCTGTGTTTTTGTGTCTATACACCAGATCCAATAACAATGTAGAAGTAACTAGCACTCACTTTCACCACAGCAGTGTAAAGCCTGCATCATAAAACAGTGATCATCAATAGGGTGGGTATCAATGACCTGTATGGTGTTTAATGGAGAGGATCCCACAGATCTCACACAAACTGTTGGTGCTGTGAGGAGCATGGAGAGGGAAGGTAGCACACATCCTGTCCTGACTGTCAGAGCTGGGCAAAGATGACTGAGGAAAATTTCACACCAACAGTCTT
Source organism: Thryothorus ludovicianus (assembly GCA_013397245.1). Lineage (NCBI taxonomy): Eukaryota > Metazoa > Chordata > Aves > Passeriformes > Certhiidae > Thryothorus > Thryothorus ludovicianus. The sequence continues at coordinate 55,669 of VZTB01004707.1, forward strand.
CTGTGGGGTGTCTAACAATAAGGTCACATGAAGATCCTATGGCTGCTTCTCCTGAGCCTCTCTTTCTGGCTAAGTGAGCCATGATCTGTGCACAGCACTTAGTGGATAGTACAGCTTTCTCCAGATTTCCATTATGTACTGTAGGTCCAGTCCCCCAGGAACTGAAACCTGGAAAGAAATTTATATGAAAATCTTTCCTTGTAACCCCATGGAAATATAGAAGGTGTTTTTAATAGCAAGCTCACATCTTTTCCATCTTTTAACTTGAGCAAGAGAAAATGGTGTACAAAAGCACACAAATTGTCACCAGATAGTTATCAGATTTATTCAATTAGTAAAAGTTACAGTTTATCATGTTACTTTTATGTCTTGGTTATAGGTAAATTTAAAGACAAATGTACCAATAGACAGATAGTGTATCACTGAATGATGAAAACTTAGGCAGGAAACAAGAATAAGAGAAAATTAAATTGCAGTTTATCAGTAATAGAGTTACTGATTGTTTTGTTGAAGACAGGCAGGTTAATGTTACTGTTCAAGTCAGATAAGTGTTTATCTATCACGTAGATTTAGTATTTTATAAAATACCTTGCAGTGCCTTTTTCTCACAAGTATTGTTTTGCTGTTAAATGGCCCCTGGCTGTGTACTGACCCTGCAGTGCAGAGACCCAAACTCTCCATGATCTGAGCTGTGTGTCACTGATTTGGCACAGCCCTGGTACCCACCCTGCTCCAGCTTCATCCCTGGGGCTAGCAGAGGGATGATAGCCACACCCACTGCAGCCACTGGCAAACCATGGTCCTGTGTGTCAGGGCTGGGGAAGGCTGGAGGGTGACACATCTGAGCAATTGAGTAGCTGCTAGGAAGAGATTTTTTTGGTTGGTTGGGTTTTGGTGTAACATTTTTAATCTTTATGTTCTTGAGACTTGGAACAGTACTTTGGACCGTCACTGTTAGAGTCATTAAGTGGACCAGCAAATTAAAATATATTCACTATATTTTAATGAAACTATTAAAACATTAATTGGACTAACAAAAAATTCCTAGCTTCATATGTATTATTTGCTGTTTTACACATAGCAAGCTTCTGAGTGTGATCCTTCCACTAAAACTGAAAACTATGAAAGAAAAAAAATGTGACCATTATTATGTTGTTGGTATCATTCTAACTATTGTCAACATGTATTTGGAGAAAATAAGGAACTCCGGAGTAGAAAAATGGCTAGGTTAAAACTCTTTATAATACCAAAGTTTGCCAGAGGTTGTGCGCTAGCAGGAGATTAATGTTGGAGTGGAAATTATCCCTCATCTATCTAGTATAATATTTATTTGAGGTCTGATCTAATATTTGATCCAATACAGGCTTCATATTTATATTTTGTGTATAAATAAATTATATTTCTTTCTTCTGCCTAAGGATTTAATCACTTTTCTTTTTCCCCTTTCAGCATCTAGACAAGCAAAAAGCAATTATAAGCAGCCAGCATCTGCAAATATATCATGGTGTTGTCTACCACAGGCAGGAGGCCTTTAGAAATGGAACATTATCTGTATTAGTTACAGTTGACACAAAGTACTGATTCCCATTATTATGCAAGTATTATGTACTAAATAGGAAGTTCTTTTCATTTGTTGTTTGTTTGTTTGCTTTCTCCAGACTGCACCTTTATAAGCCTTGTTTTCCAGTTCTTTTGAACTGTGCTATAAGACATTCTTTTAGTGAAAATTCTGAGATTGTGCAAATTATATGATCCTTTCATCACTAGAGTCACTGTAATGACAAAATATTAGTAATAAAAGTGGAGAAAGAAACATTTAAAAAATAATGTATGTCTATCTTAAAATGAATATAGAATGTCTTTCATTAGCATACTATAGTTTGGATTTCTTGGGCAATGCCTTTTACATGCTATAGTATACCTTACAGAGGATGAAAAATTATACTCAAAAAAGAAGCATTTCAAAATATGCTTTAGTTCAAGCTCTTAGCAAAAGAGATGAAGCAACCTCACTGATGTAACTAGATACCACTTGGAATTTGTAAACTCACTGTGCAAACACATTAGAATCTGACCAGGCTCTTAGTTATTATGTTCACGTTGAATATGTGTTCCCATTCAAAATGGAGGTTTTCAAAGGAGATAGTCATTCATTCCCCAAATGATACTAAATTGCATAACAGTGACATAATTCTGAGATGAAGGAGTGTGGTGTATACTGTTACTGGAAATGAAATAAACAGCTCTTTAATGAGGGTTTGTGTTGCAGCACCTGCTTCTGAATCCTCAAGTAAATGGAAAAATTGGGTTAATGATTTTGTTTATCAACCACTTTCCATTTGTTTTATTTCATTCTGAAGATAATGAACTTCTAAGGGACTTGAAGGACTGTAAGGCATGATAGCACATTTAAAAAGCATATTTTAAAAAATATAGGAAAATTATTNTGTGGTGTATACTGTTACTGGAAATGAAACAAACAGCTCTTTAATGAGGGTTTGTGTTGCAGCACCTGCTTTTGAATCCTCAAGTAAATGGAAAAATTGGGTTAATGGTTTTGTTTATCAACCACTTTCCAGTTTTGTTTATCAACCACTTTCCAACACTACCATAAATTAGATACAGTAAATACAATAACAACAAAGTAATTAGTGGATTTGTTTTAAAGCATCACAAGCAATTGGAACCAGCATTCACCCTGGGTTATATAATCCTACTTTGGCTCTTAATGAACATCTGATGTCCCTCAACTACCCCATTTCACACCATAAAATCAGAATTAGTATTGCTAATAACCTGAAATGTGCAGCAAGACCTCCATAGTTTGTGGTGCGAAAGTGGACCTAAGAAATTTTCTAGCAGTTGCCTGTCTATGACAGGTTTTCAAGCAGATGAGAGATATTGCTGTCTTCTGCTCAGCTGGGGAGAAGGAAAGCCAATGCTGCTCCTTCTACGTGTCCTAATGGTTCTGCCAATGTTCTTTTCTACTGAAGTGTTTTTTTTACAGGCACAAGTTTGTTGGAAATACTCAAGAGTCACATACACAGAAGTGTAGGTGGATGTGTAGAATTGTTTTTCCCTTTTTCTATTCCTAATGTGAAAAAGCTGCTGATATTAACCACTATATGTCAAATATTTCAGTTTCTGTTATTTCTAGAGCATTTGTTCAATTCCAGTAAATTTATTTTTAGTAGGATATAATAATTTTTCGGGAGCATCCTGTATTTTATAGACTGTTTCTCTGGCTGAGTAACATCAGTGGTTTTTTAACTATGTAGTATAACTTGGTGTTTGTTTGCTTTTATTAAGTTTTTTTTGTTTTTTGGATATTTTTCCAAAAATACCAATGCAAAGTTGAGGCAACTAGTGCAAAGTGATATGTGATTTGCTGTAAGGAAACATTGATAACCAGAAGTGTTTTCCATTTACTTTACATCAGGTCCCAGAGGGACACTCAGAAAAAGATTTTTAAAAAAAATTAACAGATTGCTCTTGGCATAAATATTTTCCTTTTAACATTAAGAGTCCCATAACATTCAATTTCATGGGAATATATGTGTGTCAAAAATTTCAGTCTATAACATGTGAGCTCTTAAGTAGTTACAATTATTACAATTGTTTTAATATACATCCTTATTCAAATGCAGAGAGGAATAATTACTATTCTCTCAGCAGATGTGTCTGATTACTTTTATAACTTCAAGGAATGTATTGGAAAGAATTATTTTCTACACAAATATATATGACATAACAATTGGTTACTAATGTCCATTCCAAAATAACACAGTAAATGTTTATAGGAGTTAACTTTGAGCTTCTGCATGTAGTTGTGCATCATCCACTGATTTTATTTCTAGGTAAAACAAAACAACTCCCCCAAAGTTAAATGATATGGGTTTTTTCCTTATTTTGAATCAGATGTTATATAATGATCTAGGATTTAGGGATATAGTTGTTTACTCTCTATTAGCTACATTAGGGATAGTATAGGCAGTGTACTTACTGAAACAGTCTTACTATAATTATGTTATTATTGAGATTTTCTGTTTTAGTTAAAAAGTATCATTAATTAAGTTGCTGTTGGGGGCAAAATAAAGAAGAAACAGAAGTAACCATAAAAAAAGAAAATGGAAAAAAATGTCAATATATTTTTGTTCCCTTTTTCTGATCTATATTCTTATTTTCCTTCCATTTTATTTAATATATGTTTAATTCTCATAGAATATGGTGAGAAGACATTACAAAAAAATTAAGATAATCTAAACATTTCATTAAAAATATGTTAACTTTCATCACATTCTTCTTTGCTAACTTTACCTAATTATTTTCCTGTTTCTTTTCTCTTGAAATGTGAAATATATGCAAGATGATCTGGAAAAGCAGTCAGAATTGATCATCAAGGTTCATCCAATATCTCTCATGTTTATGCTCTCAATGAGTAAAAATCCACACAACTGACATAAATATTTTCCTTGGGAAATTATGTTTAAATAATATAAGAAATCATAAACTTACCATCTGAGTGATGAAACTGAGGAAGCATACTGCACAGAACAGGACACAGTCTCAAGCTGTGTCAAGGGAAATATAGGCTGGATATCAGGAAGAAGTTTTTTCATGGAAAGAGTAATAAAGTGCTGGAATGTTCTGCCCGGGGAGGTGGTGGAGTCACCATCCCTGGATGTGTTTAAAAAAAGACTGCATGTGGCACTTGGTGCCATGGTTTAGTTGAGGAGTTAGGGCATGGGTTGGACTCGATGGTCTTGGAGATCTCTTCCAACCTAATGATTCTGTGACTCTGTGATTAGATGAACAGGAAGCTCTATACACAAAATGCAGAGAGGCAATTTTTCAGATACTGTAAATGAATACACTTATTAAACTGTATTAAGTGTTTTATTCTTTATTTTATAATGTCCCTCTTGCTAGTTACATGAGGTGTTTGGTTTGTTTGGTTTTTTTGTGTATAACATAATACTGTAGTAAAACAAAACACAAACCAACAATAAAAAAGCAGAAGAATATATATGTAGACCAACTTTTCTTTTTATCACTTCAATGAAAGTAATGCTGCTGATGAAGTGAAAAAATTCTAATTATTTCAATGTAAAACTTTCAGCTGTACATTTAAAACCTGGGGCTATTCACAGGAAGCATTTCCAGCAGGGTCTCCTAAAAATAATATATTTTTTCAATAAAAAGTTCCTATTCAGTAGCCTCTATGGGAAAAAAAAAAAAGAAGCAAACATGGCTCCATAATTTGCTGGGAATACCAACCTATATGATCATGACTGATTGCCTCCTTGATGAGTTCAAAAATTTGATAACATTAATTATTTAAAAGTCTGATGTACTCATTGGACTATTATCATCCTTTGCTGTTATAGTCAATGTACAGAACAAATGACAGTGGAAGTAATTGGAAAATCGGAGGTTTAGAAAGGTTAAGTGACTTTCCTGAGGTCACAATGTGGATTCTTTTGACCTCTTGACTTGAAGAGCCATATTTATTTCCTTCTTCATCTTAATCCAATTAGTAGTTTTATAATCAGTTCAGCCCAAAGAAAAATTATTTTCAGCCCTCTGCTTTTATCATATAGTATCTGAACCTGCCTTATGTGCTCTGTTGGAGGTGAGCATGAGGTCAGATGCATGTTTCCTTTTGTGGTGCTCAGAACCTATGGTAACCATAACACTTCTCTATAGAATAATGAAGTGGGTTTGGTGCACTTGCATTTTACCGTGCCTGCCTCAGTCTCCACATGATCTTCAGAAAGAGCCCTGAATACTTGAATATTTTCTCTTCTACTTCAGTAGCTACAGCTATGGACATTAAGATAAACTGCATTTGTGTTGGCCCTAAAATAAATGTGTGAAGCAGTTGGCAGATCTTTGCATTAAATACACCATCATGAGAGTTTGTCAAAATACAGTGCTTCAATCAATAAGGCATTAAATCCAAAAATAAAGTGAGTATTCTAGGAATGCATTTACTCCACTTGATTGGGCATACTACTTGCTGAGTAGTAGGGTTTTTTGCATTTTCCAAACACTATCAAGAGATTACAAACAGACTGGTACAGAGAAAATTGCTTTTTATAAGGACCAGAGTACTGCTTTGTTGGACTACTATTTTCAACTTTTTTTGATGTCATATCTTTGTCTCCAGTATAGGGTTTCTTAAAAATAGTTCATCAATAAATAAGTTTTTCTGTTTCACTGAGGATACTGTAACATTGGAGTGGTAAAAGGAAGAAGAAAAAGAGTATGTAAAATCATTGAGCTGAGCTCACCCAGGAGAAAATCTCTGCCTTTGAAGATAAACCTAAGTATTTTAAGAAAGCGTTAAATGGCAGAATGAATATACATGGGGGAAATATGCAAGTATTAGGAAGAGTCTAAAATATCCAAAATATATTAAAGTCATAGAATAATAGAACGATTTTTGTCAGAAGGGGCCTTTTAAGATCATCTAGTCTAACTCTCTTGTTGAGGGCAGGAATATAATTCATCTTTATTAAATCATTTTTATTAAATATTGGTAGTTTACATTTCACAATGTAAACAGGGAATTTTCAATTTTAGGAGAAATAAAAAAGAGAACATTCTCAAAATACAGTCTTTTTGGCCAAAGATTCAGTTTCAATTGTAAACTGAAACAGATGCTGTGAGTAGGTGCCATCAGTTGCTACATGGGTGATGTAAGTACAGCATAGGGATGCAGCTGTTAGGATGTGCTTTTCCACATTGCAGGATTGATGCCATCCAATGTTTTCCATGTGGATGAAAATTAGCATTTTTGTGAACCTGATTCTTGTCTGTGGTGACTTGGACTTTCTGAAATTTTAAGTAACAGATACACCACTGAAGAATCATTGGCAACATCACTTGTACTGCTTAGTCAATGGTTTCATTTATCTTACATTTTCTGGACAAAGTTGCTTTTAATGGCATAGTGTAATGAATAGTCAAACACTTGAGTGATTTTTGTTTAGCTGTTTAATAACTGGAAAGTATTACACAGGGGATATGAAAGTATGATAACATGACGAGCAATGAATAAATAACATCACTGAAAGTCAACATTGCTTTGTCATTGCATAAAATGCTCCAGATTTACACATTTTCTTTATGTTACATGGCACTCCAAACAATTTGATATCTTGGTACTGTGACTTCAGGATGTTTCTGATATAGCAGAATGGTCTGAAATATATATATTGGATGAGACATCCATTCCTCTGCAGCTAGACCTTTGTCATGACTTCAGGACACAAGGAGATTTCCCCTGAAATTTGGAAATGGCTGTCTGCTTGCTGGATGTTAAAGTCATTGCAAACCAGCTTTAACTAAGTATACTATGAGTATTTAGTCCTGCAACAAATAATGCTGAGAGAAGAAACTTCCCACACCAATACACAAATGCCCAAGTAATTTTCCACTATTTCAGAAAAGCTTCTTGTCCATCAAAAACATCACTACCTAAATGCACTGAAATACATACTCTGTTTCACTGAAGCAAGATACAACAGTGGTAGTAATTTGCTATATTCCAGCTACAGCTTTGATTTCTTCAATAAATAAATTATTAGAACTATCACTTTATGAAACAGAATATTTTGCACTATGACTAATTCTAAAGCCCGAAGGAAGAAATCTTTTTGCACACTCCTTTTCTACAGATGTTTCAAAATTAGATAGTATTTAAAAATTTATCATCCTAATTACTGAGGAAAATTTCAATAGCTTTGTTTTAGAATTAGTCTGGTAGTCTGCTATGAAATATTTGATGCTAAAAAACTAATAGCATGTCAAATTACAAGATAATTTAAAATTGAAGTTGGAATATTTATTAGGCTTAATTATTAGGGAAATGACCTTGTGTAATGCTGAAATAGTGTATTTTTGAGAAATTGTTTAACGGTATTAGTACATAACCAGGGCATGGAAGGACACCTCTAAACATTAAGATCTGACCAAATTAATAAAAAAAACACATTGGTCGAAATTTGCACTTTATCTTGAAGTGCTACATTTTTTAGCATTTTACATTTTAAAAGTGAAATAAAGCCAAATGTTTCCAACTTCTATTAGACAGGTTTGTAATGACTTTTAAATAATTATCATAAAAAGAGTT
>VZTB01004707.1:79685-92639 GCA_013397245.1 Thryothorus ludovicianus
CTTCCCCCACAAAACATGGTTATGCAACTCCAGTATAGGCACAATAAAAGTGTTCTTAGTATAGGCACAATAAAAGTGTTCTTTATTATTTATATTATAGCAGTACAAAGGAAGTGGAGATGAAGATTCTTCCACTTTGAGAAATTCTTCACATTTCAAAAATGAACTGTCATATATTTTAGAGGAAAAAGGAAGTTCAATGAAGACTTTGTCTCGTGCTTCTGACAGTAGATGACAATAGATAGTCTTTAAAATATTCACTCTTTCCCAGAACTTGAATAAGGGATGGAATTATGGAGTCCTAGCTATCTACTGAACTGTCCAATTACTCTGCTGGACCTGCTGTAAACTGAAAAGAAAGAGCAGATCCAGTATTATTATCAAATATAAATGTGGAGAATAAAAAATTCCAACAAAACAAAAAATTCCCTGAAAAAACGTCACTAGCTTAAGATTAAATTTTGCATTCAATACGCAAATACTGGTTTTGTATTTCTTTTTCAAAGAATAGAAATTCATGAATAAATTTCACAGTATAACATAAATTTAGAGTGCAAAATATTATGAAGCGTTTTCCCTGTTATTTAGGATCATGTTTCTCCCACATTTTCAAACTTTATAAATTGAATTGTGAAACATTTCAAGCAATTCAAAGAAATCCCATAAAACTACAAAAGGCTTTGAAAACTCAAACTAATTACTTAAAGGCTAATTGTCTTCTATCAATAAGGTCACATCTCTGTAAATCTGCATTCTTAAGTCTTGTATACCTTTACAGTTGAAAGTCATGTACAGCATCTTATCATCTCAGTAAGTTTTTTTTCCTTCTTTGAGAATAATTTCTGTTCATCCCTGTTGATAAAGATGTTTTAAACACCTTATTTCTAGCCTGTCTCTTAAGCTCTCACTGATTTGAATGCAGGCCTTCTTTTGCATTATGCTTAGATAATACTGGTTGTTCCAGTTGTTCACTATAGCTTGCAAGAGATGTGATTTTCATGAAGTGTTTTAAGATTTGCAATGAAGTAAAGCACCATGTGCAGGGTTCTATCTTTCTACATGGACGTGTACAGAACATTAGGCTTAGAAGTTGTTAGGTTTGTACGCTACTTATGCACTCAAAATTAGATAGGATGAATATAGATCCCAGTATTCATTTTCATTATCTTGCATGTCTTGCACTACTTAAACATACCAATATTTGGCTGGAAAAAATAAGATCAATGATATTTCTTCAGAGATTTTTTTTTTTTTGTCCCAGATTTGATTTTTCTCTGCTTTTCTTTTTTTCTATTTCACCTAATATAGCATTAAAATCTTTACTCAGTGCAAAATGCAGTACTTCTCTTGTTTTTAAAGGCAACAGTTTTCTGGATTTATCAGCTTTTAGACTTTATTTTCTAGAAATAAATGCTTATAACTGAAAAAAAAAACTACTTTTCTTTTTTGTTCATTTGTTACTTTTAATTTTTGTTTGTTTATTTGTTTGTTTGTTTTGGGTATTTTTAAAATCAAAATCTAGCTATTTAATAAATATTGTAGGCACTTAAATAGTTTTGAAAGAATGACACAGTAGTCTCTTACCTTGTTAAACGTGCTGATTTTCCTTAAGTTGAATAAATTCTTGAGTGTAACTAAAAGGCAACTCACCAAAAGCAAAACTACTTTTGGTAAGTATAACTTGGCTGGATGACAGGTGCCCACCAAAGCTGCTGCATCACTCCCCTTCTCAGATGGAGAGCAGGGAAAAAATGCAACGAAAGGCTTGTGGGTCCAGTTATGAAGAGAGAGTGAGAGCCCTCAGCAGTTACTATCATGGGCAAAACAGACTCAGCTAGAGAAATTAATTGAATTTATGGCAAATAAAATCAGAGTAAGATAATTAAAAATAGAAAAAAAACCCAAAGCACCTTTTCTCCACCCCTTGCCTCTTTCAGAGCTTAATGTTTCTCCTGATTTTCTCTACCTCTTCCTCCCACCTAGCAGAGGGACAGGGAATGGGACTTGCACTCATACATTGTGTCTGCTGCTCTTTCCGCCTCAGGGATAAGATCAAGGATAACAGTAATAACTAATTTCTTATTCTATACATTTCTGTTAAGGTGTATCAAAGTAAATAATAAAGCAGAATTACCTGAAAAAAAATTATTTTTCTTACTCTAAATGTTTTGAATTATAATATTTAGAGTCTTTGGGGTTTTTTTTTAAGTAAATACTTTTCATTGTGAAATTTGCTTTATTGTTCTTTAAAGTTTCCATTATCAGGAAAATTGTATAATATGAAATATTGCATGAAATTTCTCTTCCCTAAAACCCATCTAAAATACAGGATTTTCCCATTTTGTTTCCACATTAAGTTTTGCTAGACTTTTCCATATTTCTCTCTATAATACTGTCTCCTCTATGCCTTGAGGTTATCACTGCAAACCTCTTCAATCCATTTCTCAGCAAGTTTACTATTTGGAAAGACCTAGACTGTCATTCATGGGATTGAGACTTTATGTCACAAAGGAAATAAAACTGTTTGATAGCACCTGTTCTATCTATTTTATATCTGAAATAAACTCCAGCTCAGTGCTGAAGCATTTCAAAAACATCTGAAAGTTACTGTTGCGTGGGCCCTGACTTGTTCTTTGGCCGTACTAACCATTGTGTAGGAAAGGTTATAGTTATATGCAGATTGGGCCAAATCCTCAAAGGCATAAAGCAAAAGGAAAATACAGTTGTCTAACTTTTCTACGGAAAAATAAAGACTCTTTCATATCTAGATGGAATAGAGTACTTTAAAAAATTAAGTGAATGCAAGAACACCTAGCAAAAATTAACTATTTAACCATTAATCCTTTTGCCAATAGAAGCTGGTTTATTTTGCTATAACTCCTACCTCTATATATTTTTCTTATTTTATCATCATGTGCCTATTATATAAATATAAATGTTCCTACATTTCAAACAAGTCACCAATACTAACAGTTTTCACTGGCCTAACTATAACAATCTTTTTGGGATTGGTTCAGCAAAAGAAGAAGAAAATCTCAGCTCAAGGCCATGGGAAATCCCTTGTAGTCATTGTGACCAAAAAGCTCACTCCCAAGATCCCTTGGTTGTTCTATGTAAATTGCTGGAAAGTACTCAGTCCTCCCTGTTACTATTGGTTGGTTTTTGCTGCAAGAATTATAATATCCCTAATCACTGTCTCTCATTGGACCCTTCCCTCAGATCCCAACCCTAGATCCTCCTATACCTAAAAGTATAAACAGCCGTGTCCTACACTGGACCCTGTGTTTTTCAGGGTCATCCCTGGTACTGTGCACGCTGTCATGTTTGTTGTTTTCACTTTATTGAAGTCCTGTTTCCAAGCCATTGGATCAGAGTCGTCTCTCTGTCCCTAAAGTCACCAGAGGCCAATTCCCTAGGAAGCCACTAGTCGTCTATTTGGGCTAGGACCAGGGGACTTCACAATCTGACAATGAAATGTGAGCCATGATATACACAATATGTTATACATCTTCTAGGCTGGTTTTGGTTCACCCCTTCGTCCTTCACATATAATAATTTGTATAGATACAAATTATTAATTTATTATTATGTCTTAAATTTTGTTCTTCTCTGTAGGTTTCTGTATGGCTTCCTTAGAATGACAGAGGATTGGTATGTGACCTTCAAGATCTAAGGCAATATTAGCTCTAGCTATGAACCTACCCATAGGTATTTACTAAACCTTGGTTTAAAGGTATCTGCAGTCTACTTATATCAAACTATTCCAGTGTTTTGTTATTGTTACCATCAAAATGCTATTTTTAGACTGCAACCTGAATCTGCTTTGCTCGATTTGAAATCCACTTAAATAGGGACATAAAGAACATTTTATTTTCTTTCTCATAGCAATAGTCTTTGATGAACTGGGAGAGCATCAACATTTTTTACTCAGTCTTAAGTTTTGGAAATGAAATTAGTTCCTTTCTAACCCACTGTCATACATTTAATTTCTATACAACTGCTGATTTACATTAGTCTCATTTGGATCCATGAACTTCGGGGGTGTACAGTGTCCAGATTTGAATGCAGTTCCCCAGTACAGACCCCAGAAGTGTAGGGTAGAAAAGATTCCACACCGCATAAACATTTTTTTCTTTTTTCCAAATTCTCTGTCAATACATTGATTGTCTTTTTATGGGGGTAAATAAAAATTTGACTTAAGTGTAGCTTAATTATTTCCTCATATTAATTTCTATGAAACTGCTACTTGTCCCTATCCTACATTTTTACAACAATTTTCAAATGCAAAATGAGTAATTTTCTTAGCTTGCAAGAGTGGATATTCTAAAAATCTTCTAACAGCCATCATTCTGAAATATCAAGTCTAAAGTTTTGTCAAGAGTAGAATTATGATTGCAGAATTAAGTTGATCTACGAACAGTAATTGTTCATATGGAAATTTAAAGAAATTGGAATTCACATGATTAATTTCTCTATTTAGACATCCAGAAATTTGTTTTTTTTTAATTTTTATAATAAGACCAATTTATCTTTCTGATATTCAGTGGAGATCACTGCCTTATTATTTCAAACTCAAACAAATAAAAAAAAAGAAAAATCCTTATAGGCAATTTTATCTCCTACAGGACTATTAGAACAGATTTCTGCTGGCTCAGACCCAAATCTCTGCCAAGCATGAGTATATGGGAAATGGGTTTTCAGTCTTTCCTCAATAAAGATTTTAATAAATAGCTTAACTCAGTATTTTGTATTTTAGTGTGTTGAGATTTTTAAATCACTTACTAGCATTTAAAAGCAAGTGTTTTACAATCCCTCCTGCAAACTTAGTGCTAATAGCTTAAAGTCTTGGGTTTTTTAAGAACAAAACTTATTGCATCTGTAAATCAGCAGCACTGTGTGTACAAGAGGTTTTTTTCAAGGCTATTTCTTAGAGTTACTGCTTTAACAAGAGTTGGAACATAAAAATAAACATGTTAGCCTAAGTGGATCTGGCATTAACATAGAACTATAGAATGGTTTGGATTGGAAGTGTCCTTAAATAAAGAGTCCAGTTCTGACTCTTCATCAATCTGACTCTTCACTAGATCAGGTTGCTCAGAGCCTCATCCAAGCTTGTCTTGAACATTTTTAGAAATGGGGCACCCACAGCTTCTCTGGGCAACCTGTTCCACTGCCTTACCATTTCTACAATGGATAATATCTAACCTAAACCTTGTCTCTTTCACTCTGAAGCCATTTCCTTTTGTTCTATCACTAAATGCTCTTGTAAATCATCTCTCTTCATTCTTGTAGGCTCTCTTAGAACTGCAAACTCCACCAATGTATGATCACTGCAGCCCAGGCTGCCTCCAATCTTGATATCCCCAGCTGACTCTCTAACATTGTTGATTGTAAGATCCTGTATCACATTCTTGCTGGCAGAGAGCTTGGGCCAGAAATTTATCTTCTGGATTGCCTACAGCTCATTGTGCAACTTTCCCAGCAGATGTTAAGATGGCTGAAGCCCCCTGGGAGCACAAGAGCCTGTGAGCATGATGCCTCCTGGGGCTGCAGCAAGAGGGCTTTGTCAGTAGGCTTCGATCAGAGGCTGTAGTAGACACTGACCATGAAGTTTCCTTTGTTGCCTCGGTCTCTGGTTCTTACCCACAAGCTTTTGACCCGCTCATTGCTGTTCTTCAGAGGCAACTCTTCACACTCAATCCACCTCTTGCTGCAGAAGGCAGCTGCTCCACCTCTCCTCCCTCCCCTGCCTCTTCTAAATAGCCTGTAGCCTTTTGATAGTCACACTCCAGGCATGGAATTCATTCCATCAAAGTTATAGTAAAGGCAAAAAGGTCCTAGGCTTCTAGTAGCATGGTTGTATCTTTCAATTCCTTCTGTTTCTGCCCATGCTGCATGAATTGGTATAGAGGCACATAAGCTGGGCTCTTGGCTGTGTCACCTTCCTAGAGAAGCATCCCTTAACTCTTTTGGGATATTTCTCTGGTGTTCCCCTTTTGGCTTCTGTTATCAGATGAGTCCTTGGCTTATCTCTATAAGACTGCAAGTGTGTTATCTAACTGTAATCTTGTCAATCATTGATCCATGATGTTGGCTGAGATTTTAATAATTTGTAAAGTATAAATCCTTCTACTGCATTCTTCTTTTTGGTCATAAGATACAGAGTGATTCAGTTTGACCTAAATAAAATAAGGAAAGGTTCTTAGCTCCCAGCACCGCTGACATGGGTTGCATATGTTACTGCCCAAAGGAATGAGCAGAGCTCAGGGTGGCTGAATTCATATGTAGTATCTAAAGAGGGTATTGAGCAGTGTACTCTTCATGAAAAAATGTTTTTTATACAGTAAGGAAAGTAATCCTAGAGTTAATCTGGGGCACCGAAGACACAATTATGGAACTAATCACTGACTGCTAGTCTCCCAGCTAATCAATGTATTGGTATTTCTCTGGGTGACAAAGACATAGGTGGAATTATTTCTCTTTTGGAAACACTCCTATTTTTATAAGATGCAGCATAACATAATAAGATGCTGCATTTTATGAGATGCATAATAACAACAATTCTTTTGTGATCAGATGAAATAGATTTAATCCAAATACAAAAGTAATAGAAAATAGTAAAAAAAATCAGAACAAGGAAAGAAGATTTCTCTGTGCAATAATCAGAACTGTTATATTTAATTTTGTTAACCTGGCTACCAAGTAAAGTATGTCTCAGATCAGAGGTAGTGCACAGCAATCAAGGGAATAGCTCTGTTTATTGAAAGCCCTTCAACCTATTCTGTGCAACAATCAAGTTAGACAAGACCAGATTCAATAATTGTTACCAAACTAATTTTAGAATTTGTATCTAACAACTGACCTTGATGATAAAAGCATGTGGATGGAAACTGGACCTGCAAGAGGGACTCACAGTATCAATTTAAGCTTGATTTCCTCCTCCTCTAGTGTTTCAGTTCTGACTGAAATTAGGAGATGCGTACTTTGAAAATGGTAGATGGAAATATTTAATGCATGGGTTTATAAAATTTCACTCAGTGCTGTGTGTATTTTCCTATTGGCATTCACTTCATAACTTTCTTTCCTGAGATTTGAAATCTATGATATTTTCTTCTGTCAGCTGTGGTCTGACAAATATGAGTTGTGCTGAGAACCTTGATATATATTTAATACCTTGAGAAAAAGTATTAGTGATTTATTTTGTGTTGTGCTACAGTGTATTCTTTTGGAATAAATATCCAATCCTAATAGATATCAGTTTAATACTAGTTCATACTATAAAATGCAAATATTCATCAATTGCTTATTGTTTGGAAATAATTAGTATCTTTGTGATGTTCTGTGTTTTGAGGTTACATTATTAATTAAATTTAATTAGAATATCAATATGCTTTATCATTAAAAGACAAATAATCATCTACTATGTTTTACATTGGTTTTAGATTTTGCTTTGCAATCCACTGAAGTAAAGTTTAAGAAAATTTTTGTAGGACTTCCTTAATAGTGTGGAAAATGAATGTACTGGTGGCAGTATTTAAGGCTTTATGGCTAGCAGGCATATTGGTCAAGAGCACGCTGCATTAATTCAATTCTCTGTTTAGCTCTTAGCTACTTTCAAAGGGTACATTGATGGAGGTTGTTCTCCTTAACCATCAGGACAGCTGAATAGTATTTTGACCTTGTAAATTCTGTTAATGTCCTGAGAATGATGTACAATATTCATGCACTTCAGGAAATTATACCACAAACTGACTCTGATGTACAGTATAAATTCATGTAGAATTCCTAAGAGACTTGTATCAGAAAATTAGAAGATCTCTAAACTTAAGATTAATGGCAAAAAAAGTACAAATCCTAAGACTAACAGAGGAATCTATTTGAATTTACAGGTACAGTCGTACTTACAGGTGGTGAGAATGTAAGTTCTTAACTCAAAACAATGAAGAAAAATCCAAATTACAATTATTCTTATGCACATATAACACAACATAGTCAAATTCTCTAAGAATTCATAATTTAAATTTGCTATGTAGAAGAAAAGAGGGAGAAGATTTTATTCTTCTCCTTTTTAAATGAAATTCATGGAAAATTATATTTTAAATTAAATTTAAAAGGAAAGCTTATGCTTAAGTGCCTGTTATTTGTTTTTTCCCTGGGAAATATTTGTTGTATGTTGATCACACAGGTTTAGATCCAGATTATCAGCTGATTTAAACAGACTCACTAAACTGAAATCAACAAAGGCAATGTACTACTAAGACAGCTGTGCTACTGACAGAAAAGACTGAGAACAAACGAGCATGTAAAACAGCTGCTGCATAAGAATGTCAATAGAGGAGACATAATGGTCCACATATAGTGCTCTCAAAATTAAATGATGGAGTGACAGCTTCAGGAGAAGAAGTACATATGAAAGATTCTCTAAAGAAAAGATTTAAGTGATAACTGATCAACATTTGTGAATGCTGCAATGGATCAAAAGCTGGCATTCAGGAAAATATGAGTAGAAGGGCATTCATGGAAGGTAGAACACTGCACTGTTACAGAAACAAAGAGCTTTAGAAGACATAAAGTAAAATGGAATTGAGAGAATGGGAATGTCTTCAATTTATGGGTAAGCTGTTGTTTCAGCTGTTTTTTCCCCTAGAATAGTCATATTCTAATCATCTTGGGTAAAAGATTATGCATTTGCAAAGTGTCCTGCTCAATATCATTTCAGTCTTGTCAGTGTGCTATTTTATTTCCACTAATTGTACTATTTATTACTGCTCAGTTGGTTCACAGCTGACAACATAAAAAATATCCTCCAGTGATTGGCCTACTGAACAGTGCCCCATGCTTCCTTTATTGCCTATATCAGACATTAATAGAGAAACACTATTACTGAGATGTGTTGACATCACTGATTAGGATTTTGAATATACTGGAAAGTAAACAGAAACATTAATTTTAATTTTAAACTCCATTAGGAATTTGAGACTAAAACAAACTGATGCCTGTAGAATACAAGTGTAAATTTCTTAATGGAGCGGCAGACATTTACTTTGTGGTTTCTAATAGAATAGATAGTAAAAACAGAATAGATAGTAAAAACTAGTTTTCAAAAATGAGATTATTTTCCCAACCAACTATGAAATTCAAAGAAACTTATTTTTGATTGAGAACGCAATATGAGACAGAAGAGAAAAAAAGGGCTATCTTTTAATCATTCATTGTAATGTATCACTGATTGTTAATAGGTGTTAACATATTCTGCTGATTTTCATACACAGAAATAATGCTGATAAAGGAAACCTATCTGTGACCAAAGCCCTGGATCTGTCGAAAACAGTGATGGCTTTGCTATTTAATGAAAACAGAACATATTTCTACATCTTATGGTATTCACTCCTCCTGGCTATATGCCAGCTGTAAAGCGTTCAGGTCCAACTCCTTGGCTAATGTAAATCTGAGCATAACAGAGCTCAGATCAATCAAGTCAAAGAAAGCAGAAGCAAATGTAGAAAATGCAGTAAAAACAAAGCAGTGGATGTGAACAGATTTTGCCTAGTGTAGCAGACCTTTTTTAAAATTGAAAATTTCTCTTTTATATCTGCAGCTTCAGGAAGCTCTTTGGTTATAGATATTGATAATGCTCAATGTTGATACAATTCTGTTGCTTGTCTCTCAGGTTTTGATAATGATTGTGCACACTCCAGTTTGTGCAACACATTGGCCAGGCATTTCTTTTGTCATTTAATGTGATTATAGCAATACTCCTGAATCCTACAATATCTTACTGGCTTTTTTCTCTTACACAGTGTTTTTAACACACATTAATTGATTAAGTTTTGAATTTGATAGGATGGGCCAGGTTTGCAACAAGATGCTTCTGTATTTCTCCTTTTGTCATTTTTGTTATTACTGTCTTTAATTCCTCCTTCGTCTTTGCTTATTTCTACAAAAAATTAATCCCTCATGATTCCTTCTGCTATTCATAGATCACTTTTGAGAAATATGTAATTCTTTCCTCTCCTTCTCTAAAGCAACTCACTTTTTACTCCACAATGTTGTAGAAATTACCTGAAGTAATAACATATTCTAGATCACATATATTGCAGGATCTTTATGCATGTATTGCAATCCTATATTTAAGGTACAACTCATATTTTAAGATACAAACCACATTCTGAATATAGCTCAAAAAACTTTATTAATATCATTAATGTCAACTGATTAGACAACAAAGTCGGTTTCACACCTGGAAATCAAAAGATGGAACGGCAATGATGACAATAATGAAGTTTATGGTATGTTGCATATCTTTATAGAGTCATAGTGTGAGACACTGAGAGTTTGGAAAGTGTCGAGAGATATTAGATGTTTGGATCAATAAATTATTTTTAAATAAAAATAAGTTACTTAGAGTTAAAATATTGTGGCTTAATATGCTGTGAGCTGACAGCTCATGAAGCTGTAGTATAGGATACTGTCTCTCGATGTCAGAGAATCCATATGCTGGTTTTGACTGGGGTAAAGTTGATTTTCTTTACAGTGGCCAGTAGGAGGCTGTGCTTTACATTTGTGCTGAACACAGGGGTGATAACACAGATATTTTTGTAATTTCTCAGCAGGGCTTACAGAGAGACCTTTTCTGCCTTCCCCATTACCATGCTGGAAAGGAAGTTGGGGGTGCATGGGAAAGTGGGAGGTTAGACAGCCAGGACAGCTGATCCCAAGTGATCAAAGGGGTATTCCATACCATATGGCATCATGCTTGGTCTATACACTGAGGCGAAAGAAGGGACATGTGGGGATGTTTGGAATGATATTTTTCTGCTCAAGTAACCATTACATGTGATGGAGCCCTGCTCTCCTCAGGATGGCTGAACACCTGCCTGCCCATGGGAAACAGCAAATTAATTCCTTGTTTTGTGTTGCATGTGTGCACAGCTTTTCCTTTCCCTATCGAATTTCCTTTATCTCAACCCACAAGATTCCAGCCATCACCCTTTTACTCCACTCCTCAGTCCCCCTGGTGAGGGAATGAGTGAGTGGCCATGTAGGATTTGGCTGCTGGCTGGTAACCCATGGCAACCCTTCACTCAGATAAAACATATATGACTTACTCATTAGGAGTCAGAAGAATCTGATGTTTCAAAAAAATTTGGATGACATAGCAAATGAAAAATTCCAGTTACCTCCCTGGACCTTAGAGTTCTATGGGGTGCATATGCTGTCAGTGAACCCTAATGCTTATGCCAAAGTTCACAACACTTCCTTAAAAAACAATTTAGTCTCAGTGCTACAACACACTCAAGATGTAATACAAAGCCTATTTTTTTACAGCACAAGAAAGGCCTAATGGGCTAATGACTGCTTATTACATTAAAAAAACCCTTGATTTTCCCCTTTTAATAACTAAGAGTATGGAAAATATTGAGGTAGTATGGAAGAGGTGAATTAAAATTATGGCACTTCAGATACCCTCAGATAACACTTTGCACACATAGAAACAATTTAGTGACTCACAGTTATTTTCAGAGGGTGATTATAAATGTGGAACAGCACTTTCCAGTACAGGACGATGCTCATTGTCTTTTTTCGTTATAAAAGCTCCCTCTGGATACCTTTCTGACACTGCAGCAGGAATATAATTATTAAAAATTGGTGTAACAAACTGTGAACTTTTGATGATCAAGTTATCTGAAAAGTGAGGTTGATGAAAATTTCTGAATTCTCTTTAAAGTAAATATGCATTTTTCATTCTATAATTATTGAATTGTTATGAGAAATTTAAATATTAAAGATTGAGAAAAAGGCAATTCCATCAAACATTCCTTTATGCCTACTTTATTATCATACTTCATCACTAGAAATTTGTATTCATTTCCAAGGGATTTTTCAATTTTAAGAAAAATGTGTTCCAGTTTCAGTAAAGCATTACAATCTATATGTGTTCCAGTTACAGTAAAGTATTTAAACCCACAACTATTTATAATAATTCACAAGTAATTCATAAAACAACCATTTTTTGAAAAAAAAAATTGTATTTTTCCAGAAGTTATGAAAATTACATTTTTCTCCTGCAAATGGGTCAGATGCTTACTTGTCAGTTATGAAATGTGGAATAGCTACTGGAGTGATAACCTTTAAAAATTAAATAGAGTAGTTTTCAAAGCATTCTGTGTGCTATAAAATCTATCTTCATTACTTAATATCTATTTAAGAAAAATATCTAAGTATATTTTGTAGAGATTATCATAAATAGGATATCAGCCACTCTCTCCACACTTGAACATTAAGGGGAGGTTCTTCACTGAGACAGAGGTCACAGGAATGGGCTCCTCAGGAATGTGGTTATGGCAATAAGCCTGTCAGAGTTCAAGCAGTGTCTGCACAACAATATGGTTTAGTTTTAGGTGCCCTGCAAAGAACAGGCAGTTAACTTGATGATACTTATGGATTCTTTCCAGTTTGAGATATCCTGTGGTTCTAGGATTATATGATTTCCAAAATAAAGAAAAAATGCAGAGGGTTTTTCCTTTTTGTTTAAGAAAAATCGAGCGGTTTTTTCCTCCACTGCCTTTCGATATTTAGATATTACTAAATATTTATTTCCCCTATACTCACAGCAGCTTTTCAAATTAAATTGTTTCTGTTAAAATTACTTTATTTGTGCAGTCACCAGGATGAAAAATTTTATATAAATATATTTAAAAGTCTGTATTCTGTGTTTTTAGTAAATTTGGTGTCAGAGTTATCTTAAGATTTCAGGCTAGTTTGGGTGGTGTGGTTTTTTTGTTCATTTTTTTTCTTTTTGGTACACAGATGATACAGTTTTTGACAGTTTAAATCTTGTGGAAAAAATGCTTTCAGCACCTGAGTATTTTATACTACATGATCATGGCCAACATCTAGTACTTTGCCTGTGTGGATTAAGGGCATTGGTACATTATGCTGTCTATTAGATCT
>VZTB01004707.1:92705-115519 GCA_013397245.1 Thryothorus ludovicianus
ATTAAATGTATAATATTAATAAAAAAGACATAATGGATAGGAAAAAGAACTAGGGCAATCCCTCCAGGAATTCTTTTTACTCTAAGATGGCAGTAGAAAGGAAGAGTTTCAATTTCACAGAGTATATTTAGAAAACAAAGCATTTTTCAGCAAACATTTTCTTATAGGTCGCATACTGCCACAGTTGATTTAAAACTAGGTGAAGATTAAACTATTTTTACTTATCAAAGAGCTTGCATATTTCTTATGACTTAATTCCCCTTTAATGAAAACTGGATATAGTCAGAAGGAAAGTCAAACCCACTGCTGTGTTAGTCTATGTGATATGTTGGCAGGTGCTCACGGGAATCATTTGTTAAAACATCAGCAAAGTAGGTTAGAGTAATTTCCCATCTCCTTTTGGAACTCTTGTAGCTTCTCCCTCATAATAATTATCATTGTTCCTTTTTTTTTTTTTTTCCCCTAAATTCATGAATATAGACTAAACCACTAGTCACAGACAAGAACCATCCTCTTGATATTACATAGTAATTAGGAGCTAATATAGTCTGTAAGATCCTTTACTGGGACGATTTCTATTCCTCTGTCAGAACAACAGCCAATAGAAAGTGTAGAAGAAGGACTATAAAATTAAAGTGACAGACTAGGAAAAAAACTTTGTATTAAGTTTTTGGCTGGCTAACAGAAAGGCATGGCTGCATTTCATGAAGGTAAGTGGAAACAGTATTTTAGATTATCTAGATAAGAAATGTTTCACAAGGTTACTGATGAGATGGAAAAGATGCCACTGAGTCATTATGTGAAAGAATCCACCTAATTTTGAACAAGTTGGATGTTAGAGAGTAGGAAAGAGCTTAAGCATGAACTAATACCTGCTAAAGCCTTATGATAATGCTGTGCAAAAGTACCATTTTAAAAAGCAGTAAGATTTTAGGATAAAATCTGGCTAAAGAAAAAACCCACAACATACAAAGTTACCAGAACAAAGTTATAAAACTGATTTTAAAATTAGATACATAGAAAATAGTGTGTATATGAAGAAAAACCCCATCTGAATTCTTTACTTACTATTGTATTAATTTCTTTATTGTTTGCATGGAGAGTTTTTAGTCCTGTGTTTTTGATATTTTTGTGGGATTCTTTTTTTTGTTGGTTGTTTTTTGGCTTTTTCAGTATGCATTATTTTAGAAGGGGTTTAGGAGGGAAATGTCACCAAAGTGAAGGATCTTCATTAGCCTCTGTATTTTAACTCTGCATGTGATGTCCATACACCAGGATAGAACACTGGAAAAAATATTTCGGTGGCAAGTGGGTTCTGCAACCGTGTCATAGAGATTTGTAGGAGGGACATGTCAAACGGCTCTTACAAACAAAATGAAGACTGGACAATCCTGTAATTTTGTATTGAGTCACAGCATATTTTTCACTAAAAATGAAAAAAATTAAAGAATGTGAGTCAAAAGTTATGGAAAGTTAACAAGAAGAATAATTGAGTGAATGAGTGTGCATAACAAGAAATTCTGAGCTATGTTTATTGGTACTGTGTGCGATCTGTCCTAGCATTCAAGGGATGACACTGTAGTTGCCTCAGACCTAAAATCAAACAGTACAGACATTACATGGCATGAAAACCATAATATTTTATTCCTTGTCAGAATTTATATGAATGCATGCAGGGTTTTCTGTATATTTTTGTGCTAAAATTAAGTATCTACTATTTACTTTTGTAAAAGGATAATTAAAAAAAAATATTTAAACTGTGTTTTCTATGGGTTGATGCAGACTTGGTATTCATTAAAAATGTGATTTAAGTGGTCTGGGAATTAATTGAAAAGTTTGATTAGTTCATTTGATGCAGGTGGGAAGAGATTACATAATCAGTCTCATCTGGCTGTCAGAACCAGTTGACAGATAAAACATTGAAGTGAGAAACAGACGGACAATTAAATTTGGTTTCCCTGAAGACATTTCAACTGTGGTATGACCAGACGTCCTAATTTCAGCTGGGATTGAGTTAGTTCTTTTCCCGTAATTGGTACAGGAAACTGCTGTGTTTTACATTTGGGATGAGAATGATGTTGATAACACAGTGATGTTTCAGCTGCTGCTGAGCAGGACTTGCACGAAGGCAAAGGCTGTTCTGCTTTTCACCCCACACTACCACTGAGGAGGCTGCAGGCAGACAAGAAGTTGGGAGGAGAGACAGGCAGGGTAGCAGACCCAAATTGACCAAAATGATGTTCCAAATCATATGATATCATGCTCAGTGTACAAACTAGGGCAAAAGCTGACCCAGGGCCTGCTGAGCCACTGCTTGGGAATGGGCTGGGCATCAGTTGGTGGGTGGTAGGCAATTACATTGTACATAATTTGTTTTGTATATACTAATTATTTTATCATAATTATTGTTTCCCTTAATTTTCTGTCCTGTGAAGTCATCTTTAACTGTTTGTTTTACTTTTTGTTCCTTCCAATTTTTGCCCCATCCCACAGAAAGGCATAAGAATAAGGGAGTGGTTGTATGGTGTTCAGCTGCCTGCTGGATAAAACCAAGACGCAAGAGAATGGAAATGGCAGGGATTTTAAAGTCTCATTTTTAGTTTTCATATCTTGAACAGTTTTCTGCAGATTTCCAATTCCATAAATGGCTGCTTCTGATGCTTTAAAAGGTTATGTGTTCAGTGAACAGAACAATGTAGGTGGACAGGCTGTGCCCCCTAATCCTCAAAGAGTTCATTTTTGATATCAAGGGTAATCCTGAATTTGTGATTTTCATGTAGGAAGTAAAGGTGGATATTACTTTGGGATTTTGAGGGGTTTGTGGGATATCCTTTCAGTTGGTTTGGCACAACTGCCCCAGTTATGTTCTCTCCCAGACTTTTGCCCCGGCACCAATTTGCCTATGAGTGTGTGTGTATGTGTGTAGAGGTGTGTGTGACAGCCTAAACACTGCAAAAGCACTACTCAGCCATTGCTAAAACATCAACATGTTACCAACATCATCTCAGCTACAAAGCGCAGCACTATATGGACTGCTTTGAGCAATGTTAGCAGCATCCCAGCCAGTTCTGATGCCATAGGCATATTTGTGAATTCATGCCTGATTTGGCAGAGTAACTCTCCCTAAAGACAAGTTAAAGTCCTGGAGGATTAATAAACATGTAGAATGAAAACTAAGAAAACATAAGGCTTCTGGAAACATTATGCTAATTTCAATGATTGCTAAGTAGCAATAGCTTTTCTATGCTTTTCAACACAAACTTTGCTACTTCCTTTGCATTAAAACAATAATTTAAAAACTAATTTTTAATAACGTGTTTCACAGAATGGGTAAGGGTGGAAGAGACCACAGTAGACCACAGTGGGTTACCTGTTACAGCCTCTCTGCTAAAGCAGGGGCATCCTAGAGCACATGGCAGGATTGTGTCCAGGCTGTTCTTGAATACCTCCAGTGAGGGAAACTCCGCAGCTTCTCTGGGCAATCTGTTCCAGTACTCAGTAAGTAAAGTAAAGTTATTTGTCATCTTGAGATGGAACTTCCTGCACATCAGTTTCTGCCCTTTGCCTCTTGTCCTATTGGTTGGCATCACCAAGAAGAGCCTGGAAACATCCTCTTGTCACCCTTCCTTCAGATATTTATTATAGACAGTGAGGACGGCCTTTCTCAGTTGTTTCTTTTTAAAGACTGAACAAGCCCAAATCTCTCAACCCTTCCTCACAAGAGATTTGCTCCAGTCCCCTAATCATCTTTGCTGCCTTCCAATAGATCTGCTCTAGAAGCATCATGTCTCTTGTATGGAGGAGACTTCCTAGAGTAGAGATGTAATTTTTCCTCCAGACTGCAAGAAATATTTTGAATATTTTGAGTTCCTAAAATATTATTAATTTTTTTCTTTAAATTAGATGTAAATTATTGCAAAAGCCTGTCCAGAGCTCCAAGTACCCTGCCACAATTAATCATACAATAAATGCAATTAAACCCTCAGCAAATTAAAACCAATTTCACATGAATGAGATTACTAAATGAAACAGATAAGAAGAGTCTCTATTGATTAGGAACTAAACCAGTACCATTCCAGGGAGACCCTGTCACATAGATCTGTATTTTAAATATGCTTGGGAAATCATTTAATATGGTCGATACAAAGAACTCATCCCTCCTACTATCCCCCTTTCTTCCCTTCAGTGTGTGTAATTTATCACTGTCTTAAGATACTCTGTGCTACACAGTATATTTGATTTTGTCACAAAATAAAGATAAACAATAGTTTTATTAATTTCAGAAGAATAACACTATCATTTTTGGTACTGAATTTGACATACAGAAAAAGACTCTCCAAGTGAATTCCATACAGGTATGTTTTCAAAAAAAACCGCAAATCAACACCAAAAGCCTAAAACTAACCTTCTTTTCACATAAATGTGTTTTTTTTTCAAATTGGGAAGCTCTCTCCAGGGATACTTGTTAACATTGTTAATTATTGTCAACAGAAAGAGAAGATTTGTTCCAAAGTCTGAAACTCTCTACAAAAGGGAAACAGAAATACCACTGTAATTTATTTCTTCTCTCATTTCTCTGGGGGGAAATAGCCATAATTTTTCTCTGGTCATACCCACATATTCCCCTAAACAAGATTCTTCAGAAAGTCCACCCAGGTTTAAAAAGGGCACAGTGCAAATGGTACACAGAATAATGTGCCATGTTAGTGTGACAGAAGGAACACAACCTAACAGTTGTTTCCATGCTTTAAACATTTTTTTTTGTTTAAAAGGAAATTTACATTTTTATATTCTAAAGATACGATCAGTTTACGCAAAGAAATCCTTTGAAAGTCAGCATATGAGGATCTTAATTATATCAGTGTCTATGAAAAAGTTCAGTAATACCATTTATGTACTCAAAATTTTGCAAGGTTCATTCCCACACTTAACACCAAGTCTGTTTACCTATCAGCAAAAACAGTT
This sequence comes from Thryothorus ludovicianus, assembly GCA_013397245.1. Taxonomy (NCBI): domain Eukaryota; kingdom Metazoa; phylum Chordata; class Aves; order Passeriformes; family Certhiidae; genus Thryothorus; species Thryothorus ludovicianus. The sequence goes on from VZTB01004707.1 coordinate 97,671, forward strand.
ACGCATAGGTAAAGTTAAAGGGAGATTCCATACAGCTGAGAAGGAATGTGTGTTAAATCACAGCCTGGTCAAAGTTGGAAGGTCCCTTACAGTTCATGTAGACCCAGCCCTCCTGACATGGAACAGAAGTCCTAATCCTTCTCTTATATGCACTGCTATATGTCAGAATAGAGGAAATTAAATTAACTTGATTTGAAACAGTGCAAACTACTAATCTGATTTTTTTTTTCTCTCTGTAGGGTTCTCTCCTGACCTAGCCCTGAGCAGGGATCACACCTCTCAAACAGCAGTCTATCTTCTCTTAAACTAATTTATGCTGTTTATCCACCTTGAGTTTCCACAGGTTAAACATCTTAAGTATATTTGGTATCAGAGTTTAAGACCAGTTGATCTTTTCTTGTTTTGTTTCTATTGTTGATCTGACTGCCTCACAAAAGAATAAAAAGAGCACATAATAATAAAGAATATATAATTTTGACCAGCAAATAGAATTTCTTGTACTTTTTAACTCCTTTTCTCAATTCGTTTTTTACTAGGAAAATCTGTGTCATACTAGAGGTTTCTAAACACACACATACACACAATTCCTTACTGAAATATTTAGATAATTTCAGCAAAAAGAATGTAAGGCTAATATATTTTACTTTTTCTTATTGAGATAACCTTGAAAACTTCATTGTGCAAGTCCCAGACATTTAACTTGACAGTAGAACTTATATGTATATTTATATATTTGCTTTTAAATTATATTAAGCTTATTCTTCTGTCATCTGTGTGGATTTTCAACATCCATTTCCAGATACTGTTTTATTTTAAAAAAATGTCAATTGTATAAATATGGGACAATCCTTATACTGACTGAGAAATATTTTTCTGAAAATTCACACTGCTCAAAGAATATCTTTGAGAATGCCTTAGGGACATTATTTCTACCTCATTACCATGTAAATATTCCTTATTCCTGAGTGGGTGAGTGGGTTATTGTGAAAGGGAGTCAAATTTCTACTCACAGATTTAATAAGTTAAGGGATTTTTGGAGTAATTTCTTGCACCTGAAACTGATTCTGTATTTTTCCATATTTTGAAGGTGACCCCTTTTAACCACATTCTGCTGCCAGAGGCTCCCTGAAAAATTGGCTAGTTTACTCTATGAAAACCTTCTGAGAGCTTTCAGTTCAGGAAAGGCTTATTCTTTGAAGAGCTGCAAATCATTAAAAAAACTGCCCTACTTGAAGAACTTCAGAATTTAGTGGGATTTACTATTGTCATAGAGACCTTGCAAAAGAACTGATGTTGAAGCTTTACGTTCATATTTTAAAAAAAGTAGCTACTAAGAAAAGTTACTTGAAACCTGCTTGCTTGGTTTGGATTCTGATCATCATTGGGAAGTTAAGATTATCTATCTAAACTCTTGTTACATATCACAGTGCCACAAATTTTTCATTAATTAAACATTAGAATTTGGGTTTGTTTTTTTTGGTTTTCCTTTTTTTTCATTGAATACACAATGTGCTTCTTCCATGAAAAATTATGTAATGATTACAGATTAGGATCAATTTCCTCTCAAATTATAATCTAAGTAAAAATTATTGTGTTCCATTTCCATCATCCTTTGACTTCATAATTTACTCCAAGCATTTGCCTGCATGAGCCAAATTAATATTTATACTTCTGTATCTTATGTATATATAAAAAGGAATTTATATTCTATATTCTTACCTCCTCTTCAGAAACTGAATTTCAATAATCTCATTATTTAAATATTTGAACTCTTTGATTTTAATTTTATTAACCTTTATAGATTCTCTTATCTACATAGAAGTGTTCTGAATGTATTTTTGTCCTGTGAAAGTATTTTTCCAGTATTTTTGGTACAAATGCTATTTTTAAAGTACAATTTTTTTTTTCTCTCCTCTTTCTTTTTTCTTTGCTTTTAAGCCTCAGGTCTCTCAGCATTCTGAATTCAAGAGTAGTTACAGACTAACTGATCCCAAGAAGGATCCTTCATGAAGGTATATTTGCTCTTACAAGGTAATGTGCAGCATCCAATTATGGTTTTTATAAGACAATCATTGACCTACTAAGAAAAAAATAATTTAGAAAAGCTTTCAAGATTCTGCATTTTTTTTTTCTTGAATAAAATTAAGAACACTTGTAGTTTGTTTTCAATATAAAGCAAACTGAAGGCCAGCAAACTATGCCTGTATTAAGAGGGTGACTACGTTCAATGCAGTAGCAAGCAGCAAGGTTTGATGCTGCTCATCCATTCCCTAGGTAAGGCTCACAATCTCACATCTGTTGAAGAAGGTTATTCCCTCATTTTTACTTAACAACATTTTTATCTGTCTACCATGAAAATTGCATTTTTCTATGAAATGCTGAATTTTTTATGGAAATAAAATTCAGCTATCTTAGGCTCTGTAAAAAGTTCTGGTTTAAAAATTATCTGGGCCACTCTGCAAGTTTTCAGTGAATTATCTACACAAAATTTTCACAAGGTAAATAAATAAATATTGTTATTTCACTTCTGCAGATAAGAAATTAAGAAAGAATATAATGGATTTCATATTCAACAAGTTATTGGAGAGTAACAGGTAATCCCATGAGAGCTGTCCCCTAGTTTCTGGAGTAACTATATGTTTGTGAGTTCTTGCTTGGCAGAGTGTGAATTGATGTGAGAAATGTTCAATGTTTAAATGCAAACTCATGCAGCAGAGATCAGGCCAGGACTGATGGGTCATGTCTGAATCCCACTGAAATCTTGGCCAAAACAAAATTTTTATTTTTGTTGCTTTGTTTTTCTCCAAAATTATGTGCCAAGATTTTATTTGGTCTGTACTGGATGGGAAGCATGTGGGTAAATAAAATCCCAGATTCATTTCAGAAAAATAACAATAAGGTCTGTCTAAACACAGTTCTCCAAGTAGGCCTTTACTCTAGCTGATGTTCTTGCAGTGAAAATCAAAACCTCCAAAACAAGTTCACAAATAAATTTTTACCTCTTGGCTGATAGTGTACTTGGCAGAGGTTGGTCTATTTGCAACTATTTGATGGGATTTTTTAATTAACAGTTCTAAAATCTACAATCACCTGAGCTCTGGTGAAGTGACTCAAAAAATGACAAATATAATAGTCATCTCACTAATTTGTCTGGCCTTTAACATCTTTCTGAAACGGCCACTTCTTCAGCCATCTTTCTGATCAAATAAATTGTATTTGCACATGATTTTTGCATCTCTTTTGTTTCATTAATTCACACATTTATTTATACCATTAAATTTGTTTCAGCTCTTATGAAATAAGAAATATTTAAAAAATAATAATTGCTGTTGTAGTACATAAATAATGCATTTAGAGTTAATAACAACTAGAAAATAAACTTCTTATACCATGTTATAAACTGTGGAAAAGCATTTGCATAAAATCTCTCTCTGGGTCCCACCATCTGAAATTTTTTTAAGCAAGAAAAATATGATAAGATGTCCAGCTTTTCAAAGTAAGAAAAAATTAAAGCCAAATGGAATGAACAAATGAGAAAAATCTTCAAACATAAAAATTTATTAATATTTTCTTAGAAATAATTGATGTGAAGTTGAATTTATACAATCATTATAAATACAATTATATACCTTTATATTAGACCTTTATATGCTTTATATATGACTTTGCTAAAAATATTTTTATGAAATGAAATGAAATAAGGACACTGATGTTCATAGTCATAGGCTGACTGCAGAGTACTTTTTATTTGACACAAAACTTTTCCTGAAGCTTTCATTTTCTTTGTGGAATTTAATAGTTTTTCCTTATGGAAAAGACAGTTCTCATCCTAGGTGAAATTTTGAATTTTGTATTGAGGAGATGCATGAAATGTGACACTTCTGGGTCTTGCCTTTTAAGTATGATTGAATAGGGATGGATTCTTCCATTCAATAACTTAGAACTGCAGTACTTACTTTATGGATTTAGTATGTTGCAAGATTTTGGCAACTACAATACAAAGACTGAAAAGTCTTTCAAACACGTCGTCTTTATTCTGCATTGACTTACCAAAACCAGGCATAAAACAGGTCAGATAAAAACTATTCATAATGCAGTATTTTACATATCCAAGCAAAAGCTTGGAATAATCTTTTGCTAAGTCAGCATATTCAAACTGTCAAATGATTTTTGAGAAGAGTCATCTAATTTTGCTTTCTATGACCTTAAAGGAAAAAAATCTATCAAGACATACTTCTGCAATTGAAGACTTAAATTCAAAAAGGAGTTTCCAAAAATAATATTTTGGAAGATTTCTTTTTTCCTGCAATACAGAGCAATTTTCTCTAGAAACAGATTTTTTGGGGTTTTTTTTTTGTTTGTTTGTTTTGGGTTTTTTTGGTTTTTGTTTTTTTATATTAGAAAAAATTAAGAAATACCTTGATTATATTCCAGGATTTAAACAATGTTCTGCAAAATATTTATTTCCATTACAAATATGTCCTTATGACAATAAATACAATGAGATAATATTTAGCTTTCATCTGCTTTTACAATTGCTTCCAAGTTTATATTTTGCTTAACTAGCAAGTATGCTTACAGGTGCTATGTACTGTGATAAACTTTGAATTTAAGTACATTCACAATCAACATAAATTCAATTTATACTGAACAAGTGATAACTTTTCCGAATTTGTTCAGTTATAAATATTGGCTTAGAAAAAAAAAGATATCATTTTTTTAGCAGCAAAGAAGCAAACATTTGAATTATCCAAATTTTAGTAATGTTTTTGTTGAGAAGATATCATCACACAAGCCAGGTGATATTTCTCATGATGTCTTTAATACCATGAGACTTGACCAGCTAAACTACACTATCTGTAAAAAAACCAAAGAAAAGCAAAAAACCCTCCAATTTATTTTATTTCTTAAATACAATGCTTGTTACTGCTTTCCTCTATTGGTCCTAATAAAACATAAATAAATTGTTTTTGTTTATAGCAGTATTTGTAAAACTATCCTATGGATTTAAGAAACAGAGACTAAGAAATAGAGACTAAGATTAACATTCTGATTTTTCCTTAACTATATGCAGTATATATAAATACATGTAGACATAGATCAATATTTGCACACAAATTATTTTCTTGCTTCTTATTTGCATTATATATACACAGATAGAAAATTGGTGCTTGTGGTGGACATGCCTTTTCTAACAGCCAAACTCCCATCCAGCTGCTTTTCACTCTTTTGTTTTGGGAGGCTGGGGAGAAGACAGAAGGAGAAACCATCTGGATTGAGGTAAAGAGACAGAATAAAGACAAAAGAAATGTACTAGTTACAGTCATGGACAGAACATGTTCAGCTTTGGAGAATTACTTAATTTATTGATAATTAATATAAATCTTCAATTATTGACTCATTTATTTGAAATCAAAGAAAAAGAAAAAAGAAACAAACCTCTCACAGCTGGAGAAAACACCTTTTCTACCCTTTTTCCAGGCCATCACCCCAGGTCCCTCTTCTCCTTTTATATCACTTCAAGTAACACTCAGTCCCTCTGTCAGGCAACCAGTGGCTCGAGGTGTGTTGTGCTCAGGAGGCAGAAGTTTCCCTCTGCGTGTCCGTCCCATGTCGTATGGGACACCTGCATCCCATACAGCTCCAGATGGACAAACTGGCATTACATTTGCACTCAGCTGTCCAACACGTATCATGGACATTTCCCATCCAGGCAAGTGCCAAGACAAAGTTTCACAGGCATCTGTGAGAAGCATCCACGTGCATGACTCGTGCTGCTTTTGCCTCCCTTGAGCCGAGGGACCCTACCACGGGATCACGTTGCACTGGAATTAGACTTAACAAAAAACACATCGCATGCCTGACTCTTGACCCTTCCAAATTTCATAGCCCATATACTTTTATCCTGGTTGTGATAAACCTATGGGTGACCAGAAGTTGAAATAACTTAAAAGTTATAAAATTCACTGTGTAAATATAACATTTTCATATTTTTTTTTAATGTTCAACAATACTGCATTTGTTTGCCTACCACCTGTTCCAGTTTAATAATTATAATGTGTTTGAAGACTCGACTAAATCAATGATTTCCTGTACTAAATGATAAAAAAAAGGCTTTGTGTAAGTGATCACAATTTAGGTGATAAGACACTTTTTTTTTTAAGGACTGTGCTCCAGAGCAAGACATATGAGGAAGAGGAAGTTAGTACATGCTTAACCTCTTTCACTCAGCTGCCAGCCTTGTACAGATTATGAATGAAAACCAAGAAAGCTGAAATTGCAAATGAAATTCAATCTAGGCTCAGCAGCTAGATTCATCAAACAGAAGGAAACTTGATAGGGTTGCCTTTGAAGGCAAGCCAGTGTGAAGTACCACGTAGGGTTTTCACAGTTCCCTGTCTGATTACAGTCACACCTTTAATGATTTCTATGCCTTATTGATGTGCCATGTTCACCGATTTATGCATAAATTCTGGAAACAGCACAATAAATAAATGCTTCCCACATGTTATTTTTTCACTTTTTACTCAGTATCGGGACCAGGAATACAAATACCATTGTGTGTATTTCCCTGATGAGTGTGTGTCCTGGGTTGATGCTAAATTGTATCCCCATTCATCTGTTTAGCTCAGAAATAAGTGTTGTACCTTTAAAAATTGGATCTGAGAGTGAAGAAGACTGGAATTCCTGAGGCAGTTGTTTTCAAAACATAATGATAAGAGTCTGCAGCTTTCGGACACACACGGCCTGTGTGTTGTGGGCAGTGTGGACAGCATAAGAGAGCTCTCCTTTGCTTTTTGTTAGTTTTTTTGCTAGCCGACGCAGAGAAGTTCTCCAAACTGTGGTTTTTTTTCCTTTTTTCTTGAAACTGTTTGAACCTGCTCTGGACTAAACACTCAAAAAGGCCCCAGGAGCTCAGCCCTTGGCCACCAGGCCTGGCCTGGGCCCGGCCTTTCCACCAGAGGAACCGACAGCAACTGAGCCGAGCTACAGCCACGAGAGAGACTTTCTGGCATCTCTGCAGAGTGGCGAGAGGTTTTTTTGTTGTTCAGGGTTGTTCCTTCATTTGTTGGGCTGGGGAGTGTTTTATCTGTTAAATAAACAACTTTTTCCACTTTCTGCCAAGGAATTTTTTTTTTCCCTATCCCGATTCAGCTAAGGGGTGGGGTGGTTCATCTAGAGGTTCGTTTGTTTTCCTTTCTTTCCCTCTCCTAAATTTGCCCTAAACCAGGACAGTGTGCTCTGGCCACACTTCCTGTCCCCACTGACTATTTATAGCCATCAATCCTCCAACTATAGGAATATGAAGACTCTTGAGAGAAGCCAACATGTTTTGCTTTAGATCTTGGTTCAAAGAAAGCCACAAATCCTACCATTTCCCCTTTTCTAGAATAAAAGCTTTTAAGAGCTGCCACAGAGCCATGGGATTCATACTCAGAATTCCTTTGAAATGCAGTTTCATGTCTTAACATGTACCTCACACATAGCTCTTCTTTGTTAGAATGGGAGTTGTAACAACCTGCAGATCAAATGAAAGCGTTTTTTTATGGATAAAAAGTCTTCAGGTCAAACTCAGATGTGATTTCGGCAAAGAGAAATTTGTGCACCCTTAGCAGAAGTTCAGCAGCTTAGAAGAGCCTTCATTTTTAGCTAAGAAACACTTACTGTTTCTACATTCATTGCTAGTAAATGAAGTTACATGTCCATAAGCATTGAAGTTCAACTAAACAAACAAAAAATAAACTGGAAAAGAGCAATTCAAAGAGCACCATCTTTAATGAAGTTCAGTCATGTCTTCTGCTGCACACACAGTTAGCCCAAAAATGTTCACATCATGCTGATCTTTTATTGTCTTTGAGTCTTTGATCTAATTTTTCTACTATTCATCAGATTAAAGGAGTTTTCTCATTTATGTTTTTTCTGCTTTTTTTTTTTTTGGTAATGACAGACTTAATTCAGTTGTGAGTAAACAAAAAAAGTAAGAATTTCTAAAGGAATGGGTCCTTAGTTTGATTGATTTTAGTAAGATTTGCATGATCAGCTCCATAGGAAAAGTCTTGGAGGTATCAGTGAGAAAAAAATATTTTACAGTCATTCTGATTATTAATTTAAAAAAAAGGAAAAAAATACATTAAAATACAGTAATACGATAGTGACTTCACAATTACAAAGTACAGTCATGGCTTCAGGGAATAAAAAAAAAGTTTTGTTTCATAATATCTACCTGGTGAGTGTCCCAATCCATGGTTCTTGTAATTTTAAGAATAGAAAAGATAATCAAATCAAATTATGCTCTATCAGGTGATTAAAACACAACTTTGTCTGTGATATCAATGTTAATTCTAACTACACTGTATTCTTTATTTTTCATTATAATTAAGGAAAAAGGAAGGGTTATTATGACTTTTCTACTTTAGATTTTTTTGGTCTGTTTAATTGTTCAAATCCGTGTTATTGCCTCAGCTTTTCTGAAATGACTTTTGAAAGCTTTTTCTTGAATATTTGTTTCTGTTCAGGGAGATATAGAAAGAGAAAGTGAACAATGTATTGGATAAACACATGGTTTCAAAGCTGAGATAAAAACCAACAGTTTGAAAAAATTGTTTTCTGAAGAGCCAATCAACAAATAAAGCTTTTCCATATAATTTTTTTTTTCATTTCTCTTGTTAAAAATATTTTAAGCATTTAAAAATGTTCCTTATAAACTAAGATTTTTTATTTTCTCAGATAAAAGGCTTTTAAAAGCAGAATGTTGCTGACAACATATTTTAATACTGGAAAATTCGAACCTACTTTTATTTGTGTTCTAAGAATTACTCTAATCTGAGCAATAGATCAAAGTACTTCTTTTTAACCTGTCTCTCCATTTACTTTCTTAAACTTAGTCTCCATTATATGAGATACTATTAATAATGCAACTATCATAAAATCAACCAATGCATCCTCTCATCATCATAAACTACCTCAATCTGATAGAATATTTCTACAGAGGATAGACTCTCTATAATACATTTAGTAATTTAGGAAAATGCAACTGAATCTGCCTTGATATATATATGTGTATATATGATTTTTGACCCACTAACCTTTCATATACCAAGAAACTATTTAGTCAAGCACAGTGAACGCATAGAAAATTTGCTTCTTACCCCAAAATACCTTCACCACTTGATCAACAATTTAATGTGCCCAAGAGCTCTATTTTCTATATTACTTCTGTATTCAGGAAAATTTAAAGACCTTGAGACAAGGTAATAGCTTTCATGTAGATATAAAGCTATTGGAAAAAGGAAGAAAATTATTTGTTCTTTATTCCATTGGCCCAAAAATAATGGGCTTAATTTGCAAGGAGGGACATTTAAGTTAAATGTAAAAAAAGATAAGGTTTTATCTATTGTTAAAGGTAATTAGGCTTTTTAATACATTGTCCAAGAAACCTTTAGAATCATATAATTGATATCTTCTTAAAAACAGGTAAATTAAATAAGTTAGGAATACTTTGTCTGCAGCTGATTCTGTCCTAGGGCACAGAATTCAATTACATAATACCTCAAGTTCCTTTCCAGGTCTATTTTATGTGTTTTGTAACACTGAAAATACTGAGGTAATAACATTCATATTTTTAAGACAGTACTGGAAAACAATTAGAAGGAATTGATGTACAGTAGGACACCGTGCAGTATCAATTACAGTGTCTGGTCTTCATTTTAGTACATGCTGGCATGGATTTCTGAAAAGACTTATTCTCCTCATTATCTTTTTACTGCCCTACTGTGTGACAGAGGCACATGGCTGTGGGGCTGAGAGAATATCAGCAATGACAACAGAAAAGCCTTTTAGTTGTTTGCTGTAATTTGAGGGAGATTTAGCAAAAAATAACAACCAGAATGTTCTAGTTTTTTTTTTCCTGTATCTTGATAATTGTGTCAACCATGACCATGCTAATCAGTCTCCCTGAAAACAGGCTAGGGTTGGTAATTGGTTTTTCGTTTGGATTTTTTTTTCTGACCAAATAGATACATTGGTTAATTGGGCAAAATTTCCAATGTTGGATCCTAAATATTATGCACCTTAGACAATTTGAGACTGCATCATTACTTAACCTAGAATTGCAGCTACTTTGACATAATTTTTATCTACCTAAAACTTTCTTTAGTGAGTTATGATACCATAAATCTTCATATTCTACCACATGCCAAATTTCATCAGGGGTATCCAATTTGAAGATGTGGTTTCAAAGTACTCCAAAATTAACTGGAAAGAGAATTTCAGAAGCTGAACTGATTTCAGAAGCAAGAGTGCCACAAACAGCTAGCCCACATAGCAAAACAAATCCCACTCTAGGTTTTTGTTGGCGTTGTAGTAGCCTATACAAGAGAAAAACTTAGCCCTGCTAACAGTATTTCCAAAAGTATTTTTTCATTAATTATTACAATAACAACTTTTAACAATCAAAGCTTTTGGTTGTAGTCATCCAAACCTTAACTCAAGTATGCTGCTAAATTCTGTATAACGTTTAGCTGTACTTGATTAAATAACTACAAAAAACATGTATTTCTTGTCTCTGACTTTTGGTGGAATAAAATCTGTGTAACACAAAACTAAGAACTATTCTTCCACATAGTTTTCATTATGAAATTTGAATTTGTAAGATACTATCACTTCCAATAGAATATTTTTCAGTTAACATATACTTTGATTTCTTTAGTAAAAAAATCCAGGTACTCAGTCTCAAAGGAAAATACCATGTCACTGGATATACATGATGGCAACAACAAAAATAATTGGGTACTTTTGAGAATGTTGTATTTCTTTGCGTAGACATGTAATTATAGTTTTCTTATAGTCGTTCCATATGATATGTCTTAAAATCTGACTATTTACCATACTCTCATACTTCTCACCACAAATCCTGTTTATTGTAAAATTCCTTTTGTATTTGGTAAGACTGGGAGAATGGCCTAGGGTCTCTATGAGGTAACATTAACATTTTTGTTTCCACAGGAACTTTTCCCTTTGGTGTGCCACGTACCTAATGATAAAAAAATTCAACAGCTTTGCTGAGCAGACTTTTTTTCTTTGTACAGCAGTATATGCATAGATTTTCTTATGCTTGTATCCCATGGTTATGAAATGTTCAAATTTGTAACAAATGCTTCAGTGAATCAGACAAAGTTTCAGCATGCCGTTGTTTACAATGCTGTCATAATGATTCATTACTCTATGGGTGCCTCTGATACAGAAATCCCCTGAAGGAGCTTCCCTTACTTTTGCCACTCTATAATTTCTTCTGGTAAAGAGAGTTATCTGAGTTCAATGATTTGAAAAGCCAGACCAATATTCAGCTTTGTAATTTACCATGGCCATGTGTTTCCAGGTTGTTTTGCTTAGAAATATTTTAATTGATTACTCAGTTTCTTGTATGCACTTCAACAGCATGCCATAAATGTAATACTCATAGTTCACCTTAAGGTATGTTGAGCAAGTTATTTACATTAACCACTCAATTTTAAGATTTATCCTAGAATGCATCTCTTCTGATATTACCATCCATATTGTGAATAACAAAAAAAATATATATTATTTAAATGAATTAAATAAAGCAGGAAATGTATTAAACTATTAATGACCTTACTCACAAGGTAAGAGAAGTAATTTTCCTAAATGTTTTAATTAAGTGAAGTTAATTCTTATTAATCTGAAATACAGATGAAAACAAAATAATGATATTTTTTCCCCACCACTAAAAGAAACCCCACAGCTACAATTATTTTAAAGAGAATTTCAAATGGTGAAAAATTTTATTTCTCATCAAGAGAATTTATCTAGCCATATTTTCAAAATTATTTTTTATCAGATAAATATAACATTTTAAAATAAGAGGAAAAATAAACAAAGAGAAAGAAAAATCACTTAAGGAAATGATATTATTTGAATATACAATGAAAACAGATATTAAGGTCAAAGTATAAGACATTCAAAATATAGAGTCACTTTGAGCACATCAACAGTAATAAACACAGCATAAAATGTACACCATGTACTCCATTTATATTTGAGTGCTTCTTTGTTCTTTCAAAGAAGTGCTAGTTAAATCTATGGTTATGTTTAGATAACTGTTCATACTCCCCTCTGCTATTTTTGCTTTCTTGGAATGCTTTCAAACTCCATTGGGAGAATTCCCAGGTTTTCAGCATTGCAGCTGGTGTAGCTTGGCATAAGCTGTTTGAAATTTGTGAGCTAACTTCTCTAACCTCATAAACTAGCTCTTGGATCCAGATCCATGCTGGAGTCACTCTTTTTCCATTTTGATTTTTGTGGCTAGGCTACATGTAGAAAACCTTCTAAGTAAATTATATATTTTATATCTATATAAAGGTGTTCCTCTAGGTGAAAGAAGTTAGGTGGCATAACCATACTCAGCAACAAAATAATAGAAATATTTTCTGTTTGACATTCAAAAAGTTCACCAGAACTGGCATGAACCCTTTTATTATGTTTCACTTGCTGGAAAGTGTTTAATGCCACCTTGATGGAGAAATATCATTTTAAAATAGAAAATTACATCAAACAATAGACTTAATAAATGGGAACACTGGTTTATGTTGTACAGAAGAAATAAAAAATTTGCATCCATTATTTATGCTTGACATATTTTTCCTTGATTGATAAATAATTCCCCAAGTTATTTATTCTTCATGCACTATGACTTCATAAATTAAGTCTATATTTTATATTGTTTTGACTGACAGCTCCACAAATTTTAAACTCACATTCATGTAAAAAAATTATTGAATTTTGGTAAATGTGAATTTTAATTCACTTCTGCAGATGACGGCAAACAATACAGTATATTCATATTTTAAATTATAATTGCTCCTACATATAGAAAGTCTTTTTCTGATGCTGTCTTCTCCAACAGTATAGATTAATTAAAATCCTGCAGAATGAAAATGAGTAAAAAATTAAGAGGACCTTGAATTCTTTACCATTTTCCAAGAATGCAACATACTCTGACACTAAATTATTCAGTCATGCTTTGAATTTTACTAAATCAGCTGTGGTAGAAACCACACTTGTAGTAATATCTTAGTAGTAGTTTTACTAAAATGCATAAAGAAATGCATAGCATGCTGAGTCCAGCCTAGTCGGATTGGATCATGTGCTACCTTGGGAGTTTGGCAAAGAATCCTGAAAGTGGTGCTAAAAATGAGGGACAGGCTCAATCCAGTGACCCAAAACAAAAGAACTTTAATAATGAGAAAACAAATCACAGCAACACACAAGAAGACAAACACAGTATGGGGTGCACTAGAAAATAGGAACAGCAGGTTAAAACAGTAACTTATATGAGGTTACCTAGGGACGGAGTCTTAGGGAAGGGTTCCAATGGGAGATGATGATTAGGAATGTTATAGTTACTGCAGCAAATATGAACAAATAACAACAGAGGAAACAGAGAACTTTCCAGCAATATTTGCAGATTGACTCCCAGGAGGCGATGTGGGTGATATTTCCCCCTAAGTAAGGAGGGCTTTCCCACGATCTTAGGCTAATTCCTTCATCAACCCCAACAGCAATGTACCTCAGGAGTCAAACACTGAGGACAAAAACCCATTTTCCAGCATCACCATGCAGTAAAAATGTGGGGTAAACTACATTATGATGTCAAAGGCAGTACACAAAGCAGTGGACACGTGATATTTGCTGCAGGCATTCACCTACAATACATTGATGCAAAGAATGCATCCAGGAGTATTATTGCACAAATGTGGTGTTTAGTTACATCACATTATTAAATAGAAGAAGCAAATGTATCTCTTGCACATGCTTCAGAGTATGAAAAGGAAAAATGCAGAGGCTGTGTATCAGTTAAAATACATTTAAAACCACAACACATTTCTACGAAAACGTTTCCTAATGACCTTGTTTAAAAATCAGTTTTAATTAAGATAAAATTCAAAAGAACTTAGAAGTTGCTTCAAACCTTATACTTGTCTTCCTTGAAATACTCCAAAATGAACTCACAATACTAATTCAAACATGGAGTGAATAGGAAGGTTTGAAGTATGCCGATATCTATTTACATCAAAAAGTGAAAACTTGTGTTTCATTTGGAAGACACAGAAATGTTCCCAGATCAACTTCATTGCTAAGACAGCCCCTCCCCATGTGCCCCCCTCCAACCATGCTAGAATATCAGGAGGTTCAAACTTGTATTGAAATTGGGTGGCAAAGTTTTATTTGGTGGATGGGGAGAAGGAGGGGAGGGGCCAGGGGGAGGCTACAGCGGGAGCTTCTGGGAGAAGTGCTAGAAGCTTCCCCCTTGTTCAACAGAGCCAAACAATTCCAGAACATACCAACTGCTGGCCATCAGCTTGTCCATCAGAGATATTGGCAGTACTTCTGGAATAATATAGTTAAAAAGTGGGAAAATTTTACTATGCAGAAGAAGTTGCAGTCAAGAGAGGAGCGAGAATACAACTCAGACTCTCAGGGTGAGAAACAACTGCAGACATAAAGGCCAGAGAGTAGGGGAAGGAGGTGCTCCATGCACTGGAACAAAGACTCCTCTGCAGTCCATGGCTAGGACCATGGTGATGCAGCTGACTCCCTGCAGCACGTGTCCATCCATGGTAGATGCCCAAAAAAAGCTGTGACCCTGTGAGAAGCCAGAGCTGAAGCAGGTTCCTGTCAGGACCTGTGTGTCCATGGAGAAAGGAACCCATGATGAAGCAGGTTTTCTGTCAGGAACTGTGATCCTGAGGGGTACCCACACTGATCTCCCATGGGATGGACCCCACACTAGAGTGTGAGGAGCATTTTCCCTGAGGGGGAAGAAACAGCAGAAATAGTGTGTTTCTCAGGAACAACTGAGCATACTTGGAAACTGCATAGTTGAATTTAGGAGGTCCTGGAGTTGGACATGTAGCTGGAATTAGGACCCAGCTGTGTCCTCTGTAGGCATACAGTGAGTAGCAATCTCTATGCTTCAGCTCACTAAACAATCAGAGTCATGAAACTGGAAACTGAGTCCAGGTTTTAGTACTTGAAGACAACTAAGAAGCAAAAAACCTTAGAGCAGCAAGACGTAGAAGAGATTGACCTTATTTCTTAGCTCACCTAAGCAGCCAATTCACAAACTAGAATTGCTTTGTTTTTTTTTCAGAATTTCATTGAAATGTTTATTTTTCACTGATTTTTGGAATTCTTATTCTTAATTCTACCCAATAAAAAGTAAATATATATATATTTTAAAACTATCTACATCTTACTTGTCTCCTACCAAAATTCTCTGGGACTGTAAGACATAGATTAATTTCTATTGATAGTCTAAACTTACGCTTTACAAAGTGAATGGAATTACATAATTCGAAAACTTTTGATACATTGAAATGCTTTCAGGAGGTAATTCTGTAAATTACACAAACTTTCTTATGCTTGCACAATAATATAAAGCTGTTACAGAAGATTGTGACCAGTCACACAGTAATAGCATTTTATTTCTCTGCGGTGAACTGTATCCTATGTAAAAATGCATATTATGTCCCAAGCATTTTAAATATCCAAAGCACCAAGTAAACAGTAGCTAATTTGTAACAAATTTTGTGCAGTTCATTTGTTGCATCTACAGAAGCTTAGAACAGTTTGAATTTTTTTTGTTAACACTGCAAAACAATTATAAAACATCTGATAATATTTAGCACAGGTAAATAATTCCAGAATTAAGAATAAAGCTGATAACAGAAAAATTAAAAAAAGAAAAAAAACACAACTAAATTTTCCCAACATATTAGACCTTAGAATTAGAATTTTACCTCCTTAAGGCTTTTTTCAGGGGGGAAGATTTAAACTCAGAATTGAACAACTAATACCCAGAACTTAAATAACTGAGCAAACTGAGCAGCTTAAGAGATACAGTGAGAGGAGATTAAGCCCTTACTCTAGTTCAAAATAAACAGGAAGCTGAATGCCAGTCTCTGAAATGAGAAAGTGAGCTTCTCTGTAAGATACTAGCTACTCTAGCATGCAAGAACTCTTATTTTCCATAAGTAAAATTATTCAGGCAGTATCTTTATTATACTGTAAAACAGGAATACTGCTGAGAAGTTATGCATAGAAAGAAAATGGTCAGCCCAATGCAATTCAAAATTAGTAAAATGATTGCTGAAGAACAGTTTAATACATTCTCCTTACAGTTAAGATACTTGTGTTTGCTTAGCACTCACTTGCATAAAGACAAGATAATGAAAAAGTTACATCATATAATGTTTAATATAGAGGGTACCAAATTGCATTCAAAATTCATATGCAAAGCCCTTACTGCATATTCTAGAGATCATTTCACACATCCTTGAAAGGAAGACACTTTAGATAAAACTCAGCACCTGTTTAACAATACACAGCAAACCTCACATAATGTTTTACTAGTGAAAAAGAAATTGAGTGTCCAAATAAAATGCAGGGGGATTTACTGGCACAGTGCAATTACTTGTGTTGGACATTGTCCAGAACACTGCGGTTAAAGGTCCTACTGTTACGGAAAATCCCACTAGCTATTTAATGGTTTAAAATGATAGAGGCTGGGGTGTGATTTGATGCCTGATATAAAGTAGGTGATGAGAATCTCTGAAAGGTGTTTGTGTTTGAATCTGCTTTCACTCTAGTTTGAAGGTGGCATAGCATTTACTGTTCTGTGCAGTTACCAATGGTCTGTATTAGCAACCAAAAACAAATGTCAGGTCTTCAGAAGGGTTTGTGCTCCACAAAAGGCTGTAAGTGGTTTTTTTTGGTATTAGGTAGTCATAATATTGAAAGTACAGGGTATTAAAAGTCATGACTCAAAGAAGCACTGTCAGTATAGGACGCAAAATTATTAGGAAGGAAGCAAACACTTCATGGCTGTATTTTGAATGTAGTCACAGTCCTGCATAATTCTGATCTGAAATAATAGCTCTGTAAATAGGATCTCTCTACTTAAGATACAATCCTAAAATCTTATTAGGGAAGAACCACTTTATACACTGGAAAGAAGAGCTGGCAAGTAATATATGAAAAATATTAATCTGCAGTGAGAACCTTTCCTCTAAGAGAACTCACAAATATTTAGGTCCTGGCAAAAAAAAAAAGCCCTCTCTCTGATGTTGCTGTTTTAACAACATGTATAATAAGAAAATTAATACATATTAACATAATTTTGGGGAAAAAATTGGGAAAAATTAATTTGGGAAAAATGAATCTAAGTATTGAAAATGGATTGTATGCTAATATTGTTTCATGTAATATAATTTATCTTATGAAAATGTAGATTTCACTAAATGAAGGACAGGACAATACAAAAGATCATATGCAAATAAACAGATATGTTTTAGCAAGTGTTGAGCAGAAGTAGCTATA
This sequence comes from Thryothorus ludovicianus, assembly GCA_013397245.1. Taxonomy (NCBI): domain Eukaryota; kingdom Metazoa; phylum Chordata; class Aves; order Passeriformes; family Certhiidae; genus Thryothorus; species Thryothorus ludovicianus. Next base: position 115,068 of record VZTB01004707.1, read on the forward strand.
AAATTGTCATGTCTGTATGTGTGCATGCATGGCTTTTTGTGGGATTCAAAAGATTATGTCACAACACATTTTAACCCTCTGATATTGTTAGATAGATATTTTAATTTCAAAAATCAATTCTCACATATTGTTTCATAGAAATCTTTCAGTGCTCTTAAAAAGTATTTTTTAAAAGTTATTTTCTCCTCTTCTTTATAGTAAATGCTGTTATAAACATATGTAAATCAGAATGTGAAAGAAAAACCTAGCATGCAGATTTTATTCTAAATTGTTCTTACCTAGCTCATCGTTGCCTCTAGTTTTTTCAAGGCAGCTAATTAATTGTGTTGTTCCGATTTTCACTATTGTTGAAGTAAAAAATAGAAACCCATTTCTTATTTTTCATCAAAGATAAATTGTGGGAGCTGCCTTCTCTTTTCTATTGACTATTGAAAGAGACATATAGCTAGTTT
>VZTB01004707.1:125976-139225 GCA_013397245.1 Thryothorus ludovicianus
ATACCTTATTTTTATAATTTTTTTTTTGTCCATATAAAGACATCTAATTTATCTCTTCAGTAGATATTCAGTCAAGTCTATACATTGAACAGTAAATGATATCTATGATCTCAGCTCTTTCTCTTCTTCCACTTCCTAACTATGCTGAATGCATTAAAAAAAGCAAAAAAGCCTGTGGGTGGCTCCCCATCTTTACGTGGACTATTACAGTAAGTGGCTCGCCCTGTTGATGTCATGACTAACTAGTATTAACAACCAGCAAATATTGCTGGAAGGAGACTAATTGGATAAGAATTCTGTATTTAGAGATAGCAATAAAATTAGCAATTATAAAGAGAAATAAATATTTTCTAAAAGAGGTTGTATATGAAAATTTGGTCATTGGCATTGTACTTGGCATTGTACTTTTTTAGATTAGATATATATATAGATATGTATAAAGAAAGGAATGAAGAATGCTCAGATAAGCAACCAACAAAGCACACCAACAGTGGAAATGTATTGACAGATAACAGACTAGGAGAATGTGAACAAATGCCTGTAGCAAACTCAAAGTGGTATTAGTCACACCTAGTATAAGTTCTGTGTTTTGAGATAATGGTTTTAAAATATGCTCGGAAAAGTAAACTTAATGAAGGTTAATATGATTTAAAACATTTGATTGTGGCAGGTGAGATTCCCATGGAATATATTTGTCTTTTTATCATTAGAAATAACTGTTTGCCTTTGAACTTTTTTCAGGTCATTTGCAAGCTGACCCTTTCCTACAAACTTCCTTTCCCCACCTGAAAGTGGAATGTGCTGACCAACTGAGAGATGTCCAGGTCTTAAGATGGGGGGTAGGAGCTTGGGTACAAAATTCTATGTACTTGTGTTAAAACTCTTGTGCTTACTATCATCATGTTTTTTAAGGTAAAAATAGTAATTTATATGGAGCTCAGAAATGCTTCTGGTTTAGGGAAGATTTTGCTTTGACTAATGCTTTCAAAGGTCATTTTAATGTATTCTCCTCACAGCAAAAGTACAAGAGGACCAAGTAAGGGCTGATTTCTGAGAAACTACATAAGAATAACAAACTGTAAATTATTATGTATATTGGATGGAGATATTTCGTGCCACACTAAACTAAATACCTGTGTAGTAAAAAAGGAATGAGGGAGGAAGACAAGACATCCTTCTAAGGCAAATACAGAGAATTATGGAATGGCTTGAACTGGAAAGGGCCTTGAAGATTTTCTAGTTTCAACCCCACTGCCATGGGCAGGGACGCCTCACACTAGACCTTGCTACACAATGCCCTATCCAATGTGGCCATGGAGTTCACTACCTTTGTCTTCGTCTGTGTTTGTTTCCAGACATATAAAGTGGGAGATTATTGAACTATCCAATTACTTTGGAGATTCCTTCTTTACAGATTATAATGCTTCTGGAAAAAAACAAAACAAAACAAAACAAAGAAACAAACAAAAAGAATTGACAGCTTTTAACTTGCCCAAAACACTTTTTTTTTTTTAATTTGCCTGTAGATACTGCACCTTTCTTAGCTCTGTAGAAAGGTGATTTACTTTCAGTTACATGAGCAGTGAATTAGATCATCTTAAATAGCAGCTCTGAAAAAACTTCCATCAAAAAAAGGCATCCACAAACCAGGTCCAAATGGGTTTTTGATAGAGGAAAATAATTGCAAATTGTGTGGAGGAAAACTACAATGAATTTCTGCACTAAAATAAATTTATTACTGAAAAATGAAACTTCCCTCTCTTAGATCCAGTTGATAATAAGTTAACAGCTAGACCAGAGAACCTCATCCATGGAGGAGAATGACAATATGAGTGTGGAATAAACATAAGGTTTGGCAAAAATACTATCACATAAATGTTTAGGGATTGCAGACAAAAATAATTTTTTCTTGGGTTTCATTTTTCTTATTCCTGAAATGAAAAGGATTTAAATTTTTTTATTAAATATTCAATCAAAAACTCCAATTTCTATAAATACACACACTGCACCCCACATTTTCAAAATATCCAGTTCTTTTTGCTCTAAAAAAGTTGTTCTTCTGGTAAAATGAATGGAAGAGCTTCTTGAGGTTTTTAGGTCTTGAAGTTTAACAGAATTTATGGAGGAATATCCCTGTGAGTTTTTCCTTATTATTCCAGATATACCCACAGAAAAAATGCAAATGACATTTGCTGCTAACAAATAGACTCTACTCAACTGATGCTGTAAAAAAAAAAAAAGGAGAAATAAAGCTTCATTGCAAACTAGACATTTATATTCTGTCCTTTAAGTGATCAAAGCCAGACATGAAGATGATGAAGAATTGGCTTCAGAAAATGTGTACAAGAATCATGACATTACCAAGTTTGCTTATTTAGATTTTTCTGTCTGTCATAGCCATTTTTGCTTCATCTGTCACTAAAACCACAATAACTTTCCAAGTTTTGTTTAGCAATGTATTCATGTTTCCTACTGAATATTAATAACCACAAGAAATATAATACTTCGAGGTTTGAGGTTTTTTTCCTACTAAACTTTCTAAATTCGACTGAAATCTGAACTCCCTTTTTCAGGAGTATTCATATCTAAAAACACGCAGGCAGAAGAGACAGGAAGTGGCATCAACTAGCTAGAAGATACCTTGGAAAAATCTTCCAGTCTTAGGACAGTTATATGTCACTATACTATAAAATCATTATATAGTACTAGTTCACTTAAATTTAAAATGAAAGGTTCATCAATCAGACATTTGTATGCTGTGAATTTACAGAGATATATTCTAGAGTGAGAAATAAAATTATATTCTCTGCTTGTTTAATAAGTGCGTTAATATAATATTAATGGGACCAATGTCTATATATATAAAGGCTCTTCATTTAGAAGATCTGATATGAAAGCAGAAGAATTCTGAACTATTGGAAGAAAGATTGAAATCACATTAAATGAGATACAAGCCTCATATAGTTCCTACTAGATTTGCTAGTCAAAGAATTGAAGCAGCAACTTAGTAGAATATCTCATAAATCTGAACTTTAAAAATTACAGACCTTTGTTTTTATAAGTGCTTTTTTAATAGCAAAAATTAAATTCTAGAAAGGAATAACCTGTCAAGAAAATAATTTATATTGTATAATTGGTTGTATGAGAAAGAACATAGAAAATTTCTTATTTGTTTGGAAATTTTTTGTGTTCTACTAGCAAATTTGAAGTTAACTAATGAAATAAAAAAGAAAATAATCTAATGTTGCTGTATACAAGGACATAATATCTCTTTACAAATGAATATCCTTGAGACCAAATACTCTATCCTTTGGGTTAAAAGCTAAATTAAAAACTATAACAATTTGTATCAGTGCATGAATTGCATATTTGCTTTTCTGAGCTTTAAGAGTGCCTGAATAACTTTGACATTTTATTATATTTCAATATTCTTTGCAGGTAGAGTGCAAAATACCTTTGGCCAGTGGTTCCAAGAGGTAAAATCGAAAAAGATAAAATGAGGCAGAAATATACCTGTCCTTCCAAAACAGCGGGGGTACTCTTTAAGGTTGAATCATTAATGGTAGTCACTCCAGTCTCCTCACCGTTGGAACAGTGTCCAAAGGTTTGATTTGAAAAGAGAGAATAATCTCCGAGATATCAGGGTCACTCTTTTTAAGTGCTATATATATAAAGAGTTCTATTACATTTTTACCCACACATTTTCAAGTTATCCAAGCATATATTACTTGAAATTGGATTGCTAAAATAGTACTCAATAAATATTAATTATCTCATTTTACAATTTATTGTAAAATTTATTTTCACATCTTTCTTTCATCCAATAAATAGAGAATTTGCTTTTTTTTTAATTTTCTGTCAAGTCAAAAATTAACTAGATGCCAAAATTAACTAGGAAGAAAAACAACAAGGGTCTTTCTTAATATGAAAACCTTAACAGACAAAATATAACTGGATGAAGTTCTATTACACAGCTCTATTTTACACTGTAGAACTAGAGGAAATGCAAAACAATAATGAAGCCTCTTAGAAAATAACATTTTCTCTTCCTTTTTGAAATTATGGTGACTGGACAGGTAATCATCTGAATTCATCTCAAGTGAAACTGAGCTTAGATAAAAGATGGTGATGAATGTATATTTTATGTTCAGCCTGCATTCATTCTGTTGCTCAATGACATAGAATGAAGTGCAAATTCATATCTGGATATCTCCTCCCAGCCCCTGAAGACTTTCAGTCTCTTCTCTGTGCTAAAAGTATAGAATAAAATGGTTTCAATAAAAAAAAAAAAATCATAGAATAAGCTAGTTTTATTCATTACCTGGGAGATACAAACATTTGTTCTTTCTCAAAGAGAGAGACGGGCAGTTCCTAAACTTCCTACATGATGAGGACATTCAAATTAAGAAGTTTGAAGACATCATTTTCAAGCCTCTTAAACATGTTGTTAAAGTAAATATTTGAACATAATATCTGCTCTTTACAGATAAATAGTCTAGGTACAGCACATTCTACAGTGCTAGATGATTATGATGAAAAAGTACTAAAAGAAACAATATTTTTCTGTTGATGTCTTGCCATAATATAAAATTGTTAAATTGCCACTAATCGACAGACCAAATGATTACGATAATGTGAGTAATACTAGTTGGCAGAATGATTTTTTTGTCTGAGAGTAGTCCAAATTTCAGTTAAAATTCTGGGAGCTGAAATGACTTTGGAGACAGTAGTTTCATATTTTGGAACTGAATTCCTGGCCCATCAAGGAGGCTCTTGTAGATAGGATAAGTAGGAAAAATTTCATTTGGTAAATTATATTGGAGTTTAGGTGTAATAAGGGCACAAAAAAGTAACTGGTATTTCTCATAACAGGTAGTTTTGACTTCTAACAAGAGAAACAGAAGAGTCACAGTGAAAAAAAAACATTACTCTTCAGGCTTAAATTGATGGTATTCACACTTTTTGGTGTGCCTTTTGCGCTCAGTGCTACACTTTAAAAATACTCTGAATCTATGTCAGGATTTCCTGGTTTCCTTGGAAGGGTGGAAATTATAGCGTACTTCAAAGAATCTCCTGTTCTGGAGACTGAGATTCAGTATCCTGCAGTTCAAACCTATCACTTAACATACCCAGGAATCTAGGCCTAGGTTCTTCTTATTTTTAATATTTTTTCTTTCTGTTATTTTATTTGGAAAATGTGCACTGGCATACCACAGGAGAAGACAAACTATTCCAAGCTCTTGTAGATGGAATAAGGGAAAAGACTAAACAAACTTCCTTTAATTAGAACAAAGTTTTAAATTCTTTTATTAAAAAAGACCAAAGAAAAAGTATAAATCTCTGTCACAATTTATATAAGAACTTATTTCCTAAAAAACATCTGCAACTTAAAAATAACCTCAATCTGACAAACTTACTACAGGAATACAGTGTTCCTTTATTTTTCTAGTATTAAAGAAGGAGTTTTGGAAAGACACATTAGTATATATTTTCATACCTATATATTTTCATACTAAAATATATATATGTGTTTAATAACTGTCTATAAAATGTTATTAATTAATAGCTGTAATACTCTACTTCCCAGAAAGCCACAAGAGGACATCAGAGAGATCATCCACCTTTCTTTGAGTAAGTAACACTGAAAGTTTCTTCTATATTAACAAACTAAGCAGTAGCAGACCTGTTTTCTGTTCCCAAGGTAGCAAGGCCACATCTATAAAATTAAAACATTTTGGTCTATTAAACCAGAATCCAAACTGTACATTGGAAAATGTAAGCATGACTATCATGTAAGGAGTTAAACATGGAGAAAACCTGTTTAAGTGAAAATCTATAAAGCCCACCTTTTTTTGAGATGAGATTTCTGACTCAGTTTCTCTAGCTCTTGATGGTGTAGCCAAGTAGAGGTGCAAGCAATAACAGCAATAAACCCAGTTCCGTGTCAATCTGAGTGTCTGGATAAAAACAATTCTAATTTCTTTCATACTTATACTGGTCCTACAAAATGAGATTGCAACAAAAATCCTTATGCTTCCATTTCTCTNTTGTAAAAAAAACAACCCAAACCAAACTGCAATTCAGTGATGAAAAATAATGTCCAGCAGCAAAATATTCAATATTTTCTTACAGGCTTTACATAAAAAAGTATAACTCTATTTACTGTAAGATAACTAAACTGATAGTAATCAGATCTTCAACTTCTTACTGAATGGAGTACAAAAATGATAATCACTATGCCATATATATAAAATACTATATCACTATGATGTATATCTATTACTATGTCTGAATTATAGGTATGACAATAAGGAATATGACAACATGAACCAAGGTTCCTTGAAGTGCTTATTTTATTTATTATACTTCATATATATGTATATATACTGAAGGACAGAGATGAGATGAGGTGAAGTAATATCTGTATAGATAAAGAGCTGTCTAAGTTACTACAAGTGATAAATCTATAGATAGTTCACTGATGTTTGTTCCTACTCTGCTTCCAATAATGTTTCCTTGAAATCTTGCCAGATTTAAGTTTTGGTAAGAGAGTGTTTGGGTTGCTTTCTATTGTTCATTATTTAACATTTTTATGTAGCTTCAAATTTATTCATTTAACAGCGGAGTGAGATAATGTATCATCCTTGCCTGAAAGAGACAAGCTCTTACAAAGAAACAGAAAGAAATTATGAATAATAAAGTGAAGATAGAATTACTTATATCTAGTCCAGGTGTGTGGTTTATGAGAAGGAAGCGACGTAAAGGGAAAGGAGCATATTGAAAAAATAATGTCTATTGCAAACCGCAGGACTGCCAATATGGATGAGCAGGGAGAATTTTTCTTCATATGATAGCTATATTGATATTCTTCTTACTGATATGCTGTTAAAACTGAGCTCCAAAAGAAAAAAATGTTGGGGTGTTGTGGGTTTCTTGATGCTTTTTTGGTTTGTTTTTTTGGTTTGTTTGTTTGTTTTAGAATTTGAATTAACAGAGTAGACACTACAGGCTAATTTATTCAGTGTGACTTAACCAGGATGGGAGGTCATTGTAGTATATTAGCCAACGATTTGTAAACTATGTTGGACTGAATGTTTCTGTAAAGTGTGCCAGGTTTCAGTGGGAATTCATTGCTTACAGTTCTGCATGGTCATCGATGGTAGATCTGAAACACACTGGTCATTCAATGACCCTTGTGAGAGCCATGGTTTCCTTTGATGTATAAACAACCTGTGGGTCTCATTGGCACTAGAGTGACTCAAACCTGAAACAATTTGCACACGTGTATGGGAAAAAAAAGGCACATTTTGTACATCACACTTTATTAGGATTCAATGCAGGAGACAGCCAAGGGTAGGATTATGGGTGGCTGAAAGTTGGGAAACACCAAATATATCTATATACCACTTTTGTTAAAATAGAGGTAGACTTCAGAAAAATGGTTTTGCACGTGAGAATATTTAGATGGTACATATCTCCCTATTTTACCCACGAGGCACAGTACTCAACCAAAAGAGTTTAATGTTGCCTTAATATATCCATTCATTTGATATAGGTACTATGCCTGTAGATTGATAAATATTTTCTTGTAATTCTATATATAAGTAGCAACATATTTACCAGTTTTCTGACCAAATGTAAGTAGTATACATACACAGGCACACATGTAATTTAGTATCTATTTTAGTATCTGTAGTGTCTATAACAGTAGAAATTACATGAATAAAAGATATAGCACTGGCTGTGAGTCTCAGTACTAGAAAACTGCAGTCTACCATCCTGCATTTGATATATTTGACTGTGCTCATGGAGTTGAAACATATAAACCAAGACTTAGCTAAATTTCTAGATCAGAATATTTGTCTTGTTCACAAACTCCTAATCATCTGCTGCTACGTATACAAAATTTGAAGTATCTGAATTATCTTGCTTATCCTGGGAGTTTTATTATACCTCTATTACTTTCATTTTTCACATTAATCTGTAGCTAGTATAACTGTGCTGTAGTAGCTCTGAATTCCCTGAAGTTTCTAAATAAGAAAATGACTCAGTTAATCAAAAGTTTTTGAATGATAGTAATTCCTAATGTGATACATAAGAATTAATAGTGAAGTAATTTCCTAAGAGGACAACATACAGCTTGGAATGCTATCTTGGTAAATTGATCCAAATATAAGGAACATAGAATGATTTGAGTTGGAAGGGACCTAAAAGATCCTCTAGTTCCTACCATTCTGCCATGGGCAAGGATGCCTTCCACCATACCAGGATGCCCAGAGACCTGGAAAAATGACCTTGAACACTTCCAGGAATGGGGCATTACAGGTTTTCTGGGCAACCTGTTCCAGTGTCCCACCATCTTCACAGTGAAGAATTTCTTTCCAATACCTAATGTAAATCTACTGTCTCAGTTTTAAGCTGCATGATTTTCCCTTGGCCAGTTTGTGGCCTATGAGACCTCTGTGCTTCTCAGTCTTCTCAGCAGTTTTTCAGCATCTGCTTATAATTCAGACCTCCACTCTAACTCTTTCATGCTCTTTTTTTGCAAAGTCTTGTAGTCTCTGGGGTATTGTCTAAGTATACCTGATTGCTTTCAAAAAGTGAGTTCCCTTGGCCTTTACAGACATGATAAAGCCATTCTAATGCTTCTCAGAACACATGCACTCTGAAAATCAGAAGGAAAAACAAAAGATACCAAGACACAAAGATAGGTCACAAAGATTAAAGGTGCAAGATAATAAAGTAATTTCAGTCTCTCTGTGATTTTTATTTTGAACAGACAAAAAGAGATTTCAAAACCAGATGTGCATTTTTTAATAAATTACTCTAAAATATTTCCTTTATATTTTAACATAGTCTTAAATGTTGTCATGTCAATTTTTTTAAATTTATTTTGCTTGGTAGCTTCCATTAATAATTTTTCCTAGTTCAAAAATATTTACAATAATTTTTTTTTATGTTTTCCTAAACACTTCTATGGAAGCCTCTTCAAAGCTCTTCTTTCAAAATTTAAAATAAAAAACGTGAATTTACATGCGGTACTTTATATTCACATACCATATATTCCTTTAAATGTTATAATCTGTAGTGGTGTATTCTGGGAATGCTTTTGATAGGAGGTCTTCAAACCTATTTCACAACATACCTTCAGTGGGGTGTTTTATTGATTTTGACAAGTATTACATATGTCCAAGAAGGAATTGAGGAAAAGTTTTGGTCTAAATTAAAAAACTCAGATAGAAATTGTTGAGCAGCTTGAACTGGAATATAGGGGAATTTTCCAAAAAGTTAGAAAATAGTTCATTGGTGACATGTTAACACATTTTATTTTAATTATTCAAAAAGAAATTCTTCTCCATTGAAAACACTGCTTATTTAAAAATAACACAAAATGTTTATATTGGTTGTTTTTGAATGTTTAATTCAAAAGGCATCAGTGCATTTAATTCAAGATTACCTATATGGACTCCAAATTAATATTCTTCTATTGGTTTTGCTTTTGTTTTTGAAGATAACCCTACTCTTTATCTTGAACTTCCTAAATTTTACTCAAAAACCAATAGGGAGAAAACATCAGCCATGAAGTTTTGACTATGGATCAACAATTAATACTTTTTTCCCAGTACTACTTAGTATCCAAATATAAAATATTACGGGGAAATTCATAACAAGGAAATTCATAGCATTCTCCTTGCTCTGGCCAGTTTGTTTGGTGGGAGATTTTTTGTTTTGTTTTTTTGTTTACTTTTGTTAGGGGTTTTTTTAGGGATAGTAGGTAGAGAGATTGTTTGGCCCTACGACTGACATAATCAGAAATTCCCTTTGATGCTAATGGTGAGGTCCGTTGATGGAGTTATCTTCATGTTTTAAATACCTAGGGCTCCAGGAGGTACAGTCTCAAATCCCAGTAGGACTGAATCAATCTTTAACCTTCAAAGCCATATTGATCAAATTGTCTTGTGTGATGTTTGTTTTAGGCCTTTGAAATGGCAGTCCTTTCTGCTCTAACTGGAAAGTACAGTTGCAGTGGCCTTATTTTTGAAGGAAAGGAGTTGCTTTTGTGAGTATCATCAACAGGCTTTCCAATATTATGTAGCATGAAATGTGTTTGCAAAATTCCTTTGAACAGAAGACTCTCAATTGAATATAAAATGTAAAATATTATTTCTATGTGTTTATATAAGCTTCCCAATGAGTTAATATCTTGGAAATCAGATGAACAAACAAAAAAAGAGACATATTTGATAGAAGAATCACGCATTTTGTTTTCAGAGAATATTTTTATTACATTTTTTAATTTAAAAACAGCCAACTAACCACAGAGGTAAATGAAATTCAGAAAGACTTTTGAAGTAGAAGGGGACTCTATAGAAAAAAATGTTGACCAGCCAAAAACATGCGTTTTGAAAGGTGATACTTTGAAGTTCATGCTGCCTGTGTTCAGAAATACTGTTTCTGAATTGTAATAATATTTTAAAATTTTTATCACTAGATAAAAATATTTACAAAACTAAATGAGTGACTATGAAATAAATCCCAGAAATTTAGTAGTTCCAGGCCCCTGAGAATCTGGAATTTGCTGGAAATCTTTCCTCTTTGGATCCTTTTTTAACAATAATTAATGAACTTAAAATACATGAACTTAAAATGTCTTCATTTTTATAAGTTGTCAGATTAAGGGCAAATTATTTAGGAATCATATATTTATATATATATATGAGTTAAATATTTGTCAGACTAAAATACAGTATTAATTTTATAAACTTTCCATATTGAATATGGGTTCAGGAAGATTAGTTACCTGCATCGAGAGCTTCCAGGCAGATTATGTTTCACATTTTTTCTAACATTAATATAAATTATTTGTACCTGCTGTCAAATTAATATATTTGAGGCAATGAAAGGATTCTTCTGATAAAGCAAAATGAAAACATTTGGAATCCATTCTTATTTCTTATCAGCAGCATGCTGTCTAGTCCCCCAAGCAGACAATCTCTAGTACAATACCATCTGATGCTGTCATTAAATCCTCAGCGTCAGGTTTCCGTAGCAACAGCAGAGCTCTCCCTGCTTCCCTGCCCGCACCTGCAACCCAATCCAGAACAAAAACAGTTAATCTTCTGCTGTTTTTCCACGTTTATTTGACAGCTTAAATCAGAGGCCTTCCATAGCTGGAAATAAGTGGTAAGTAGCAGTTAAAGTTTGTGATTATTAAATTGTAGGGCTGTGTTGTAGTTGTTGATGTACACGCACGCCAGATGGTGGCCTGCTGTATTCACCACCAGATTAGAAAGATAAAGTCTGGGCTATATGTAGGCCTGCACACCAGCTTAAGAGTTTATTTTGTAATGCATAATAGCTTTTAGTACTTATTTAAAATAGCAAATCGTGAAAAGCTTTACTTTGGTTTGATTATAGATGTGACAGGATGAACATATTCCCAAAGTGTTTGAAGTTAGTTTTGGCATTATTGTTTTCACAGTTTTATCCCTCTCCAGGCCGACGCTAGCAAACCATACACAGGTTACACAGAGTTTACTTGGTTTAGGAGTTCCATGGAACAGACAACTGTCTTTGACTCAAAATACACAATGGTAATTAAAAAATATGAACAGAAAAAACGTACGGCTTTCTTACAGAAAAAATGCAAAATATTTCTGAAAGAAATTTAGAAATTGAATGTTTGCACTTATTAGCATATTCTAAATAAGAGCTTTTCTATGTTCTCTAAACCCAAAGAAAATATCTTTCAAAAATAATTTTTTTTTCATGTCTAAAGCAGATAAATTTTCTGAAGGCCATTAGAAAGCCCAAGCAACTAGCATGGAGAGTTCCCAGATCAGAGGAGTTCTGGGTTTCATTTTACTCATTATCTGTTCTTTCTCATTATATTTTTATAATCTTGTTGCAATGAATGATTGCAAAACATGCATGAGTGTTTTAAGGAATTTTACATAGATACAGTATCATTTTATGGAAGAAAAATCTATTCAAAATGTAGTTCATACATTTTTTAAATCTTTGCAAATAGGCACGAACTACTGTGTTTTCTTGATGTACAAAATTTGATCATGGTAAGTGTGAAAGTTATGACATAGGTTGAATCAAACAGCTGCTATTGTGTCTTTATTTATCAAGTTAAACCAACTTGATAAATACTGTATACTTCTGAAGATTTGAAGAATAAAAGCAACACAGGTATAGTAAGCATTTTTGTTTATACACATAAGAGAATGTGCTTGGTTACGTTTTATTTAGAAGGGACATCTCTGAGATGAAGAGATACTGAAGCAAATATCAAGAACTTTCACAAAATCAATATTTTTGCCTTTTTTTGAGGTATTTCCAGGCATGACTCCTTTTTATATTTATTTTGTACTAAAATAATACCATTATGTGTTAGACTAATCTGTATACAACTGTGAACACCATTAAAATTATAACTATAATTGATTTTAAGTCTTTTGCTAAATAATTCTGCTGACTAGTAAGAAGTCTTTGAGAAGTTTCATTACCATACAATATTCCTCTAGTTCAGGGTTAAACCTCTTTTCTGAAGAAATCAGAACAGTCATGGTAATTTTCCAAGGGTCTTTTCCAACTAATATCAGTGGTAGCTGCTTTTCCTAAAGAATGCCTTGATATGAGACAGAGGATAATCACATGAAAAGCACATAAATATTATTTTAATACGACATATTTGAAATTTTTAAACATAAGGAAACACATGTTCTGTCTTTATACATGGTGGCATTTTTGGTTCATAACAGTGCATACCACTTCCTTTTTTACACATCTGTGAAGAGAAGCAATATAAGCCCAGTAGATAAGTTTATGTAGCTGAGGTATCTACTTAGTAGATTTTCCAGCAAGAAACAGAGTAGGAAATAAGCAGGCCCTTGACTACAGTGTTCTGCTGGCAGTAGCATTGAACAGATTTGAGGATGAACAGGGAATGGAAAAAATCCACACTTGTAGGATCTTTGGCATGGATTACTCTTCTGCAATAGTACGAACATGGTAATGGAAAAGTGGCAAAAAAACCACACCGCAAAAATTCTCACATCTTGACCACACATAGGTGGAATACATAAAAATGAAACACAGTGCTAAGTAATGTAAAGTAGTATAGATGCCTGGATGTCCTCACAGCATAGAGCAGTACACTGGACCCAGCAGCCTCAGCAGAAACAGTTGCAGAACTCAGACCACAGTGAATCAACTCTCACTGTATTAATAATTTTTTCTT
>VZTB01004709.1:0-31933 GCA_013397245.1 Thryothorus ludovicianus
CTAATATTATTAACTGTAATTTAGAATTAACTAATTTGAATATCTTAATATTTTCTTCGATTGGCTAGAAAATTCCTTTGGTTCTTATGCTAACTAATCTTTCTCTATGATCAGTCTTTTGTTTGGAAGATGTTCCTCTTTTCTCGCTGCCTTTCTGGGCTCACTGGGCCAGGAGTGGCTGGGGGCAGTCCCCCCGTGCCAGAAGTAGCTTTTCCCCGGCTGGAGCCCATTTCAGCACAGTGGNCAGAAGTAGCTTTTCCCCAGCTGGAGCCCATTTCAGCACAGTGGCTGAGTTGGCTTGATGAGTTTTGTCTTTTTGTGGGAAGTTGTGCCCCACGTCCTTGAGGCTGTCACTGCTGCATGCTTGGTGTCCCCTGTGAGCAGGAGCTCCTTGTCACCAGGCTCTGTGCCCTTGGCTCTCACATCAGTGGTGCCTGTCAAGCCCTAAGCCAGAGCCAGGCCATTGTCCCGCCAAGGAAGTGATGTCCCTGAGAGCTGGACATCAAAGGCAGCGCGGGTGACAGCAGGCAGGCTGCGGGCCATCTGCCACCTGTGGGGCTTGGCCTGGCGTGGGCAATGGGCACTAATTGTCCGGCTGTGGCCTCAGGCAGGGGCAGCAGAAGAGCCGCCAGAGCCCCCGCAGAGCCCGCAGCGCCCGCCTGAAGCGGGACGGGCGTTTCTTGGGGGGAGCTGGGGACTCCCTGAGGGCCTGGGCTCCCTCCTGGGGAGCTGAGAGCTCTGGGGGACAGCAGGGGCTGTGCAGGACAGGGCCCTGCCTCTGTGTCCCTGCTGCCTTCTGCTGCTCAGCCAAGGCAGGAGCAGCTGCTGCCTCGGCCCAGTCCTGGGCAGCAGCGTCGGGCTCCTCCAGGAGCTGGGGGTACTTGGGGTTGACCCAGATGGTGCGGATGGTGATGCTCTCCCAGTCCTTCTGCAACTCCTTTTTGTCGCTTTTGCCTCCCTCCTGGGACAGCTTTGGATGTCGTCTGACTTCTCCTTCTGACACGCCTTCCTCAATGGACTGTTGCCATTGGGGAAACATTTTGCTGCTGTTTTCCTCTTGGGACAGCTCTTGGGTTCCCATGTGCAGCCACTTGGATAGTTCTTGGTGTCTCTCAAACTGCCATTGGCACAGCTCTGGGTCTATCTCACCTTCTGACAGCTCTTGCTCTCTTTCATCATCCTGTTTGTCCAGCTCTTGGACATTGCCATCTTGCTTTTGACAAGGCTCCCGACATGTCCCATCTTGCCCATGGCACAGCTCCTGCTCTTTCTCCAGTTCCGGTTGGGACACATCTTGACATTTCTCATCTTGCCACTGGGACAGCTCTTGGACACTGTCCTTTGCCCACTGGGGCAGTTCCTGGCCCGAGGAGGGTTCCTGCTCTCTCTCCTCCCTGGCCAAATCGTGCTCCACAATCTGTGGCCCTGGCAGCTCTGTCCCCTGTGCTGCCCCCTCCTCCTGCTCCTCGAGGGCTTCCAGCCAAGCAGGGCAGGGGCTGGGGGAGCGGGAGGGGCTGGGAGTGAAG
The DNA here is from genome assembly GCA_013397245.1 of Thryothorus ludovicianus. Classification (NCBI taxonomy): domain Eukaryota; kingdom Metazoa; phylum Chordata; class Aves; order Passeriformes; family Certhiidae; genus Thryothorus; species Thryothorus ludovicianus. The sequence continues at coordinate 1,527 of VZTB01004709.1, forward strand.
AAGGGGCTGAGGGAGCTGCAGGGGGTGACGGAGCAGCAGGGGCTGGGGGAGCGGCTGGGGGAGAGGCTGGAGCTGGGGGAGCAGCAGGGGCTCTCTGGGGCAGGGCCCTGGCTCTGTGCCCCAGCTGTGGGGGAAGGAGGCGATTGCCTCGGCACAAGCCCAGCCTTGGCCCCCAGGCCGCTGTCCCCGGCCCCATCCCAGCTCCCTGCGTGCCCTCTCCCATGGCTGGCCGTCACCTGGGGCCCCAAGCACAGGCCTGGCTGCTCCACAGCAGCGGGGCACTTGGGCTTCACCTCCATTGCGAGCATCTCCATCGTGCTCTGCTGCAGAGGCTCTCGGGGGAGCTGCACGGTGAGACAGCGGCTCTCCTGGCACTGGGCACTCCAGACCTACCCGTGCTGTCAAAATGCAAATCTGTTATAAAACACAAATATTAGACCTCTATTAGTCTTACTCTTTCTGTCCCACCTTCAGCCTGTTCATTGCAGGACATGTGACATCTGTCAGTGTATGTATACAGTCATGGGCTGGAGGTTCCTACTTCAATCTGGGGGTTCTGAGTATGAACCAGAAAACTTCACTTATTTCAGATGAGAAAAGAATCATTGCTCCTGACATGCAGCATCTTTTACAAACAAAACTATTGTGATAAATTGTGGGAGGCAGCAATTTCTCAGCAAAGAACAATTTTGTAAACGGCCCTATTTTCCCCAGATTATACCCAATAATGCACCTAATTAGATGAGATCCCCCCCCTGCTGTTACACATCTCCTCTACAGCTGCAGAAGTGAGACAAAATTTGAAGTTGCACATTCCTATTCTTGAAGTTCAAAGCCCTCTGGGACATAAAGAGTTGTGTTTTAATGAAAACACCAGTGATCCTTTACAGCTCTGCACTAAACAACCACTACATGGGACTTCATTACAGCTCAGTACTTATATAAGAGTATGAGTCAGACTGCATCACGTAATTAATTAAAATGCAGAGGCTAAAGAGTAACCTGGAGTATATTTAAATATTCTTACGGTCACAACCCATTTTTTAAATTGAGGTGGGGGAATAATTGAGCTCAGGCTGTGCAGTCTCAGTGCTTGATGGCATCCCCACAGTCTCTGTTTCTGCTGTAGCTCCACTGGAAGAAAAAAGGGAGCGAGTGCTTCTCACCATCAGGAGGTGGCACAGCTCCTCTTGGCCATGTAGCTGCTGCCCATTTCTCTCTTCCCATTTGTGGCTGGAGGATATTTTTATGGGAGCTTGGTGAAAGGAAGAGTGGGAAACCAGCTGCAGATGCTGGAAGGCAGAGAGCAGCAAAGGCTTCCTGGGTTAGAGGAGCCAGTGAGGACATGGGCAGCTGAGAAGAGCATGTGGATTTTTTCTCTGGCCTCTTTCAAGCAGTGACCCAGCTGCTGCATGCTCTGTGAAACACAGAGGGAACAAATAGGAATGTCAGTGTTCTTGCAGAATGTGCTAGTGCATATCTAGTTACCAACATGTCTCCCATTGCCACCCACACAGCCAGAAAGTAACCAAAGCTGAATTTCAATGATTAGGATGGCCCATACTGCAAATTTACAAAGAGAATTTGTTGCCTATCACCTCAAGGAGAAGGGGAGGAGGAACAACAGTTGTACAGGAGTGACAGAGTTGTCTTTCCAGACCCTCAAGCAAGTCCTTGAGTACAGTCCCGAGCAAAGGTACAGAGAGCAGAGGAACGGCAGGAGAGCTCTTCCCCTCCCTGCAGCTGCCTTGCAGTTTTTGGGTGTCTGACCTGCCCATAAAGGCCAGAACCAGCACAGGGACAAGAGTGGTGTGAGGGCAAAAGACCCTGTGCCCAAACCACACCAAGAGACCACTGAACCCTGCTGGACTGGTCTGCCCTTAAGCTGGGCACAGGGACTGATCCAGGCTTTCACACTGCTCCAGAGGGGGCAGAGGCAGCACGAGCCCCGAGCCCAGGGGCAGGGTCTGCCTCCTTTCTCACCAGGAAGGCACAGCAAGACACAAAACCCCAGGGAACTGGAGAAGACATAAAAGAGCTGTCAGCTCTGAGGTAAGTTAAAGAGAACATGACTCTGTTGAAAGAGTAAATTGAGGGGTCAAATGCTTGTTGATTCTTCTTAGAATAATAAACCAGGACCAGAATTTACAGAAAATATGCATTTTGAACATACCTGAACTTTCAGGTGGGCAGAACCTTCAACTAGAGAAGAGGCAGGAGATTTAGAGATGGAGGGGAGGACCTGATGAACTGGCAGATTTAATATACATGTAAAATAATTTTATAGAAAAGAGGAAGAGAATGCTGTATTTCCCTTTTCCTTAGAATTGCATATTTAAAAGAAATCAGATTTAATGCTTATGAAATAAAAAATAGGCTAGTTTCTAGACTTTAAGTGCTATTAAGATGAAGAAAGGAGAGACAGAGACACCATCAATGGAGTCCCACATCCGAAGACATGCCAGGCCCCTTGGATTAGTCATCACATACAAGTGATGTCTTTACCTCAGTGAGATAATATGGGATATTCCTGGGAGACATAGTTTCCTGTAATTCATTTTAGGAGAGACAAAGACACAACAACATTTCAGTATTTTAATTTAAAAGGCATAACAGAAATCTTTACAACAGCTGCAGATGTCTTACCAGCCATCTTTGTCCACAAAACCATGTACAATTCACAGTACAAAAATGTTCTCAGCAGAAAACATTGCTTTGTCTCAATTTGGGCAGAACTTAACACAGTGCAATGCCATTTACTGCTACTACTGTTCATGTCCACCAGAATAATTAAACAAATTGCGAGCAACAGATTTGAAGCAGAACAAAGGCAGCACGAGGGATATGTGACATTTTCTAATTGCTGCAACAAATTACTATATTTGGCCTTAGGCAAACCTCAACAATTAGAACTATTCTCAAAAATATACAGAGAGCTGTCAGGAGCAGTAGCACACAGCCATGTAAATGTTATTGCCAGAAAGTAGAACTGTTGAAATAAATAATCTAAATAAAAGGTCAAGATGCAGCAAGTTTCAAAAGCAATCTAAAAAGTCACCTAAAAAGCGAGCTGAAATTCACTTTCCAGTGTCAATATACACAGTATAATTAACACTGTATTATTATCACTTACTAAACAGCATTTGCAGACGTGAAATCATCAGGGAGGAAATTCATGGGCACAGTGGTAAGGTTTTGTTAGAGTGCTTCTCAGCATCTCCTGCTGAGCTATGGTAAAGGGCATCACTGCAAAGAAAAGTCTGCATCCTGTTCTGGAATTCACTATCATTTCTCTAGGGTTCTCAAATATTAACATTTCTGGGGGTAAAAAAAACTAAAACTAATTAGTTTAAAAAAAAAGAAGTTTATAAAGTGCATGGATCAGCTCTCAGATGGTACTTGTTTCTGTCATAGTGGCAAAGTGCTGAAAATCAATACTGTGTATTAGCAAAGGAAAATTTCAGTCTTAACCTCATATAGAAAAAAGTAAGTGGGGCTCTCCCATCCCTTCTGCATGCTGCCTGCTCCCACATACTGGGGATGAGTGTCAGGGCTGCTGAACTGAAGGGAGAGGTGAAGGGAAGAGAAACCCTTGCAAAGATTCAGGTACAACTCTTTTTCTCTTGTGTGAGCCCCCAAACCAGACAGCTGTGGAAACAGGGCTCTGATCTCTTCTCCAAAAGTGTAAGAGACTCAAGCAGCTTTTCCCTTCATTGATGCTACAGAGCAAACTGCAAACTTTACATTCCTTAAGCTGGGTAACATGCAGAGCCATCAAGAAGTCAAAATGATGCCAGACTAAAATGCAACCCTGCTGTTACTTCTCCTTATCAGTTAGGACCAGTGGATGCTCAAAGACTGTTATAGTTGAGTTGATATTTTGCAGAATACAACTTAGAATAATTGCATTTAGCAGGGCTTAACAAGTCAGGGAAAGAAAAATCAAAAATTAAAATATAAAAATGCTTCATTCATGCTGCCTCAGCATAATCCACAAGAGGCACAGAAGAAAAAGCTTCCAGTGTAATGTACCATGATCAAAACATGCTTTCTCTCTTAAGCCATTACAGCTGGAATTGAAGGATAAAAATATGGCATCTGAAAGGCATCCAAGAAGGGCAGTGGCACTTGGGTTAGCACAGGAAGATGGCAACAGCAGCCTCAGTCTTCGCAGCTTTCATCTCACTCAAGCATAACATGGGGAAGGTAGAGGAGATAGGAAGGACATTTCAAATCCATTTTAACCTGGTTTTGGTATCTCAACATGCAAGCAGGTTTAGAAGCCTAAAGTCCCCATAGAGCTGACAGAGAAAACTACCAGAGTGCAAGGCTGGATATCAAAATCTGTTAGCAGGGCTTGCAAAGCCCTCAGCTTCAGCTCTTTTTGATAGTTATTGGCACTGTCATTATTGTGTTTATTGGCTCAACCTGACCTTTTACAGCAAAAGCTGCACTTTTGTTCTTCCTTAATGGGTTGAACCCTCAATATTTAATCACAAATCTTTCTAGAAAAATATGTAGCAGAGTAAAATGTGTTTTGTAACATGTTTTCTACACCCACCATAGAGCAGATTTCTTCTCCACTGATGCAGCTTCAGTTGTCCAGGTCTGTGTAGAAAAAGATTTCAGAAACATCAGCTCTGATGTATCTGTTTACTCAGGGCAGGAGTATATGAATCAGTGTTAAAATTGTGGCTATTTCCTCCTAAAAACTAGCTTTGAATAAACCATTCATGCACCTTCAATACCATAAACACAGAAAAGGAAGGCTTTTTCCTAATCTGATTCCTGGTTTTCTGTCTCTTTTGTTCAGCCTGGTAACACACAGTACATGATGATGCACAATTATGGGCAATTAATTCAAATATCCGGGAAATGAGAAATCACATCTGCAGTTAATCATCTTGTGCTTTTTCCAAACCATAAACCATCTTTACAGAAGAAGAGAACAAAGAGATGAGAGACATAATTAAATGTGATATTATCCATAAATCACATGATTCCTACAAATGAGCTGATAACATCAGAGAACAGCAAAACTTTCCAAATTGCTCCAGTGTTTATCTGATGCTCATCATCTCTCCGAGGCTCTGGTGAGTGTGACACCTTTTTTGTTGACTCCGTGCTGCAGAACTGTCCCTGCCAGCCCAGGAGATCATTTCACTGTCCTACCTCAAACCCCACCTATGGCAACCACCACCACCTTGGCCAGAATTCCTTCCCAGGTGAAATTGTTCCTTCCACGGGCTGAACTGCAGGCTGTTCACAGCCCAGCCTGTAATTTCAGGTATGGGCTCAGAGGGACATTTTGGTTCTTTGGAAGGAAAAGGCAGAGCTTAAAGCCCGTGTGTGTGCTGGGTGACACTTCCCAGATGAGACCATTCATCACAAACCCTGCCTTAGGACCAAAGTGGGCAGAAGCTGAAGCAGTGAAATAATTTTTGTTTTTTTTTTTTTTGTTTTAAAGCAAGATGTGGTTTAGCTAAAATGTTCATGCTTAGGAGGTTGGGAAGTACCATTCAAAAATCTGGCAAACGCTTGCACTCCATGGAAAAGTAAATTCAATTTTAAATAATTTTAAGTTTTTTCAATTGGGCAAATGAAAAAATACCCATTCTGAGGTCCAGCTTGGAGGAGGCTTTTTTGTTATTATTTTTGTCATTTTCACCATCAAAATTAATCAAAGCAAGACATTTAACAGACCCATGTTCCTCTACAACTTGAGCTGGAATTTTACCTCAAAGAGAATTTTTCTTTAGATTCAACAAATTTATCTGTTTGAAACAACTTCTAGTGAAAGAAAAAAACAACAACCAAGTTTATGCCTATGTATCAATGTAATATTATTTTTCCCAAAATAAATTCAGGTTTGCAGTACAAACAACCAAGACAACTCAAAACAATTCTGTTAAAGAGAGAGGTAGTTTAGGTGTCAAAAGTTAGGTTTGGTTTCACTTTGGAAGATACTGATAAAAAAATAAACTAATTCTTAAAGACAGACTATTGTGATAAGAACAAGGTCATAAAATGTTGTGTGCTTAATATTTGTGCTCTAATTTACCAGCTCACAGCATCTGCGGCACAGAATTGTAGAATGACAGAATCATTTCGGTTGGAAAACTTGAAAGTCAGCTAAAACCAAACTAGACTTCCCTCACTGCCCAATTTGAGCTGAATTTCAGAAGAAAATTAAGAAAAGATAAAGAAGGAAAATTAAGAAAAAATAAAGAAGAAAAATGAAGTCAGTTTTCTTGAGTAACCACTGATGTTTAGTTCCCAATCTGAGATTCTGTAGGAGAATTTTCATTTTCAAAGATGACTTGGTGCTTTCTGAAAATGATGAGTCTCCAACTCTGCAAGCAGTACCTCCAGTGACTTTTAAAAGTCATATCAGTATTTTGAAATAACTGATGCATAATGAAACAAATATTTTTATTAAAACTACTGTTTTCAACACAAATAAATACTTTTTTTAATCCAATAATATTATTATTTTAGAAGACTGGCTGTAAACTTCCCTGCAGTTTCCAGCCACTCCAATAAAAACCAGCATAAAATATCTTAAAAAGAAAAGAATTAATGTTACATTTTAAGGTTTTGAATTCAGCTCTTAATGCATGTACTTAATTGTACACCAGGACAATTACAGATGTCAAAATCTCCTTCTGTAGTTGCTGAGCTATTAGTTCCTATTCTGTCGTTCAATCTAGATTTCTTGCAATAAACTTTGGGGGAAAAATCAAGATGTAGGAATAGCTATAGATTAATTTACCAGTGCAAATAGAATGCTGTGTTCTAATTGTGGAAAATTCAGGAGAAATGCTGTTGACTCAGTTTCCTGATCTTCCTTGGTCTTATACCTTGAGGAACCACAAAATTACTGTTGAACAATTGTCAAGGTTAATAAGATGAATGAGTGTATTGGCCAAGACCCACTCATCACTAAATCCACTGGGGGATGTTCAGGAGGAAAAATGTCCTGCTCGGATTATAAATAATGTGCATGGGCCTGAAAGGGACCCCAGCCCATTCAGAGAAGATTTTACAGTTATGCAAATCATTTTGGCATGTGCTTTAATCCCATTCTGTTCTATACAATCTGTTGAATCAAGTTTTAGCTAACTCTGTCCAAACCTGGCATGTGTTTCATCTCAGCCACACACCAGATGGGGACTGGCATTTGTGCATATTCCCTCTGTTCAGTGACATCAGAAGCCTTGGCTAGAGCTGTCAGCAGAATGGAAAACACAGTAGCATCACGTAGTTCTGGAAAGAGTTTGAGGATTTGTTGTGATTTATTTTCATGAGAGGCTCTTTGATTGCGTTGAACCAAGGCTGCTTTTTATACACGTGCACTAAAATACCCAGAGGGTGCCAGGACAGCAGCACTGCCCACCAGCTCACTGCTGCCTGTTTCTGGGGTGCAGCACACTGCACTGGCCCTGCGTGGTTGGGTTTGGTCCTGAGCCTGTCGTGCTGCACCATTGCACAGCCCAACAAGCAAACACAATAAAGAAATACTGTTCATTGTCCTTCAAAATGTTATGGCTTCTTACAAACACCAAAGCACAGACTCACTCTGAATCTGCCTGTGCTGTGCCACTGCTGCCTTCTGGGCCATCTCTGACACAGAGGGAGATTCATAAACCTGGCATTACTCACTAAATGACCAGCGAGAGAATTTGCTCACTCTGAGCAGCCCTCAGGCAGAATGTTCATCAGCTGCACACCAGCCACCAGAAGGGACAGAGGAAGCCAGTCTGATCTCTGTGCAAGGTCCAGTTCTCACTGGCTTCAGGAGAAACAATTCACACAAGAAGCCTGGGTAAAAAACGTGCATGAAAGTGCAGAATGCATTAAAATCTCACTCAGCCTTAATATTCAAGGCAAAGGGTACAACTCTTCTCATGTTCAAAGTGATGAGGGCCTGGACACCACTGAAGGCAGGAGGACCTGTGGCACACCCCAGTAGTTAAAGTCTTTCAAAGTCTGCGTTTTCCCATGCTGGATCTCAGCATTAGCACCCCTTCCACTGCAGCTCCTGGACTGTCAATCATCTTCTGCCAGAGGTGCTGCTCTTCCCCTTGAGAGTCCATCCAGTCAACCTCCTTGCCATTGCTTACACCTGACAATTGTAAAAACATGAGGGAATTTGCCATTTTAGGAAACACTTTGATACCATCACTGTTCGTTTACTACAACAGTGTACAAGAGAAAGGACAAGCACTTTACGCTTGGAAACAGGCAGCTCCTGGAGAGCACCAGTTTGTCATTGAACTCCTTCAGGCACGTGGGCAAAGGCTCATAAACCTCCCCACACTGCACCACAAACAACTTTTTCCTGACACAAAAGGAATGGATTCACACCTCTTCCAATGATCAGCAGAAAGGCTGCTGCTGGGCAGAAGTAGTTGATTCCTTCTCACTGGGATGCTAAAGAATGATTCCCAAGGTAGTCACAGTTCTTTTAGACTGTGAAGAAATACAAATGGGCACATAATTTTTGTATCTCGTTCAGTGGAGGAAAGAATTAAATCATCTACAGGTTATCTACGTGCTGCCTTTCCTCCATTTTCAAATTCCACAACATCCCATATATTTTCAAAACAGTCAGTAACATTTCTGTCCTTCATACACAAGAATCACATGGGGTAAGGAAAGAGGAGAGCAGAATAAGAAAAGCAGCATGAGTCAGATGGAACCTTACCATTTCCAGTGCTCAAACGGACACCTCCCAAAAAAATATTACTGGAAAGTGACTCCTTGTCCCACACAGTCAGTTCCAGGCAAACATTCCTTATGTCCCTTGAATTCAAGCCACTGAAGGCAAAGGTGTGATTCCACTGGGGGTTCACACTCTTTTTGACTATGGGTGTTTTGTGTTTTGTAGCTTTGCTGTCATCTGGGAGCAGATATCTGGATGATAAAGAAAAGGAAAATGAATATGGAAATGGATTTTCCCATAGTATTCACAATATATAGCAATCATGTAGAGGCTCAGATGGGATCAGAGCCCCACCTCCCCACTGGTGTTAAGATCTACCTCAAGTGCTTATTTTGCATTTGTGCTCCATTTGTTCTCATTCCTACAGTGTCAGTTACCACAGGCAGAAATTGGAATTAGGTCTCCAAGTCTCAACTTTTTGTTCATTAAGGCTAAATATTGACAGAGTCATAAAAGCATTGTCTAGAAGGGACCTCTCTGGAGTCATCTTTACCAGCGTCCCTCTCAAAGCACAAGAAGAGATTGTCCAGAAAGACATGAAAATTACTTTTTCCACTTGAAATGTATGCGCTGAGTTACAGTTTTAAGCACAGCAGAAGATCAAGATAAATTCTAAGCTCCACCAGGGAATTTAAGACAGGATGTTTCCTGTGGACCCCATTTAGTAACAACACTCAACCCATTACTGTGAATTGGAACATATCTAGAAATCAGCAAGTCTGAAAACTAGCATTCAGAGCAAAAACTGGCAAAGAAAAATGTTTTAAGATATCTATTACTTCCTAAATGTAACATTTATAATGCATAACCTACATTTATGAGAAAGCCATTGCAATGAGAGATGCAGGATTATGTTAGTTTTTTTCAAACACAAGCATTCTGTGTCATTTGGATTTTGAGTGTCCAACACAAAATGTTGCATTTCTATAGAAAACTACGCATATATTGTCATACTATGTAAATTTTTTGTGTACCTACATTCTTATAGGCATGTGACACAAATCTTTAATTAGATATCCAGTGCAGTCAAAAAAAGGAGAGGAAGAAACCCCACAAACCCTTTCACAAAAGTATCAGATGTGCCTCCTGATTTCACTGCTGTTAAATTCTTTGCTTCTTTGATGAGGACTTCTAATATGCCTCCAGATGGCACATGAGAATCTCCTTTTTTTCCCTTTTTGAAGCCTCTCTTTCCTAAGTATAAAACAAAGTTGCAAAATTACAATCAGAAATTATATATACACATTATTTGAAAATGTAAATTGTCTTGGCTAGATTTTTAAAAGTAATTTATTGCAATGGGATTAAAGCATTACTTATTAAGGCAGGGGCAGAAAATCACTCCATATTTGATAAAGAATGTGACCAAGGACTAACTAACTAGTCCTTGCAGGACACAACAATGTGCTCTAGCTGAAGCTCTGTCCCAATATAAGTATTTGAGGATTGCTATGCTGAACACAAAAAAAAAATTGCATTCCCAGTAAATGCTGTCCTCTTCTCAGAATCCACTTCCAGTGCTGATGTTAAGGCAGCTCTGGACCACAAAGGAAGCTATAAAACCTTTGCCCCAAAGCCTAAAGTCCAGAAATAAAGGACAAAGCCAGCTGTGTCCTGTGTGGGGGGATGCACTGCTCCCTGACATGCAGCTGCTCCCAAACAGCAGCACCTGGACAAGAGCACTCGCAGCTGCTGCAGGTTCTAAGAAACTCTTACCAGCAGAGATTGTACACACTGATTCAGGCTGAAAACACCAGGGAAAGAAAATCAGGAATGATATTAAAATGTATTAATTTTAGAAAACGCAGACTGTATCTGGACTGAGCTGATAACAATGAGCTCTTAAGAGAGCAAACCTTGAGCAAACCTTACTACTAGTAGAGGGAATATCATCTGTCATAAAAAAAAAAAAAAGGAAAATAAAGAAATCTATCAAATGCAAATGCTAGCAAGCAATACTGTCACTGAAACAATGATATAACCAGCATCTGGTATATCCCTGTGCACTCAGGTGCTACCCAGTGATTGCTCTCACTTCGAAGAATTGCTGTTCCTCATGCTGATACAATGCAAAGAGATAGTAACTCTTTTCCCTTGTTCATTGCTGATGAAAATAGTGGCTCATCCTAAAGGACTCAAACAAGATTTTACAGGACTAAATTGCAGCAGTAATACAGTAAGACTGAGCAGAGGAAAAGCAGTGTGAAAAAAGGATGAAAATGAGGCAGATTAAGGTGAATTAAGCCTGAAGAACTAAGTGAAGTCTATTACTTGATCAGCTAAACACTGGATATAACTAGCTGAAAAAACAACTCTCACAATACAATGCAGATAATTTATTTCTCTGTGGCTGCCCTCAATCATGTTATCTAAAGTCTGGACTGTTTTTTAAAATTGTCAGAGCCATGCATCAGCCACTGTCTGCATATTTCTCTTCTTTTCTCTCTCCTTAAGTTCAGTAAGAGAAAAGGATGAATCAAGAGAAACACACACATGGTTCAGAATTTCCACACATAACTATTGAAGCCAGCTTGGATACGGCCTTGAGAAATCTGTTCTAGTGGAAGGTGTCCCTGCTCATGGCAGGGACTAAATGGTCTTTCAGGTCCATTCCAAGCCCTTAACATTCTGTGATTCTATGAACAAGCATATAAAAGTATGACCTCAATCTTCACCAGTACCATTACTTCACCCTAAGTGAGGATTTTTAATACATCATCATCACCTGATTTTTGAACTCATCATTAATGTTTGTTTTACCTTGAAACTGTCCCAGAGGAAGCATTAGGTTTTTGTCTGGGGGAATATAACGCAAAACCACTGTCAGTTCTCCTTTGTATTGTAGCCCAAAATCTGTCACAACCTCCACCTGAAGAGAAAACAAACAAACCAACCAACCAGAAATCCAGCCAGGGCTGATCATTCACCTTCTTCTTTTGATTTTAATTCTGTTGAAGTATATTGACACATCCATTTAGTGTTTTAAACACTTCTTAAACACATCAAGATGTACCAGCCCATGTTCAGACATTCCAAGTTGGAGACAATCACATTTTAGAAAACTTTCTGAGCTAGGGAATGCAAGGTCCCAGAAAAATAAACCCATGTGGCATTAGACACTGTTCAGTGAACACACAGAGCAGAGAGTTATCTAGCATGAGTAAGTGAAAAAAAACAACAGCAAAAAAACCCCTCAAACATATTTCTGAGTATATAAACTGTAATGGATTTAAGCTGATAGTCAGTCCTCATTTCCACCAGTCAGAACTTAAAATGTAATTAGTTTCATGTATTTTAGAGAAGTCACTCTTTGAATAGATGTGTGGGGAATAAAGGTGAGGAAGAGCAGAGTGCAGCTTTGAAACAGAGAAACTTCTTAAAAATTGTTATTCCCAGTGTCCTTTTTCTTTTCTACACAGCTACTATTTCTGCCTTTCTACTTCTCTTTTTTATAAATGTTTAAATCTTACTCAGAAGAATGCAATTAATGCTCTTCAGTCCATCCTTTTTAAAATAATATTAGGCCTTCACTGGCAGGGTCCCAAACTTCCATTCACATTGTAAGAAGTTGGAAACTACATTTTAAAAGCATTGGATGCAATCCAGAGGATCTAACTTAGCTGATGGAGGTGGGACTGCTCAGATGCTCTCAGCAGCCTGGTCCAGTGAGAGCTGTCCCTGCCCATGGCAGGGGATGGGAATGGGATGATTTTTAAGGCCCCTTCAAACCCAAACATTCTGTGATTCTGTGATGTGATTTCTGTACATGCTTCAGTGCTTAGGTTTGTGTACAAAAGAACAAATCTTCCAGATTTCTTTAGAGGGGAAAAGGGCATGGATAAAGGGAGAGAATTCTCCAGAACTGATGGAAGCACACCAAGGCACCACAGAAGCCTTTAAAGAACTGTTTACAGAGGAATGTCTGACCTGTGAATGTATTTCCATGAAATGTATTCAGCTTGTTTCCTAACACCCCACAAAAGTCAAAATTCTATTACCAAGAGAAAACAAGCAAAGAAAACCCCACCAGGAGTTCAGAGAGTCAGCATTGCCTTCACCTCACATTCTCCAGGCTGAGGCACTCACCACGTTCACTGGGGCTAAGTCTGCTCCCAAGGATGGCACAGAGAACAAAGCAATTTTGGTCACAGCAACAGGGCCCTTTTGTGACTTAGAAGCATTTTTAGAACAGCACAGGCACTGCTGCATTAAGAAAAACAGTCCTGTCTCACACCAGTGCCAGCTGCTACAACAAAGGACTAAAGAAAACCTGTAGTAAAGAGCTGTGGAATAATTTGCAAATCTGCATTTTGCCAGTCAGGAAGCTCACTTACAGCCTGAACTAAGCAAGTTTAGGATCAAGTTTCCCATAAAGGCATCAAAGGTTATTTTTTATTTAGTTCTATTAGCGGACAAGCAGTGGAATAAGTCTTAATGTCAGAAAAAATTTGTCAGCCTCCCTCTCTCCCAAACCCACATGTGACATGACTCTGTACTCTGTCCCCTCTAGCCACAGAATTATCTTCTCTGCTTTTTCTGACTTAACCACACTACACTGGAAAACAGATCTCTCAGTGCTCATTGAAAAAACACATCTTCAAGTCTCCAACCTTTTCACTAAAGCATCTAAATGATTCATGATAAAAGAAATAATAACTGTAATAAATCCCAGAAAATGTTTGACTACTATTCCTTCATTCCTGTCTCTATCAGGCAGTCCATATAGGAGAACAGTGTGTATTTTACATGGACATTATCCAGTGCTTCATTTTTGTTAATTCAAAAAACAGTAATTGATTTTTAAAAAAATATCATCCTTGCTGATCAAAAACTTCAGCATTTTTCAAGTTTAAAAGCATTATTGGTAACAACTTAGGAGGCAGACAAGACCAATTCTGTGTTTGCTTTCTTTGACAGTAAAAGAAGTGATTTAAAAATCCTTTTAATGGGTTTAGAAATCAGATACCACCTTCCAGCTGGACTGGCTGAAATGCGCATTACTTATTTTCCTGAGCAGGAGAGCTTCATGACTTTCTTGGTTATTGTGCCATTAGGATTAAGAGAAATTACCTAGAAATGAATTACAGAGCAAACAGATCCTTCTCCCACCTGATAGAAAAACAAAAATTAAACACACTCTCCTGAAACCCAAAAGATAATATGGTTTCCTTAAATGTAATGAACATAGAAAAACCAAATCATCTAATCAATCTTGACAATATTGGCTGCACACCTTATATTTCTTCCCAATTAGAAAAATACACTTTCTTAAATGTCAGTCTAGAGCCCTGGAGTTCCTGGGGACTGTGGCTGCTGCAGGGGCAAGCAAGACAGAGGCCTTTAATCCTCTAGTTTACAACAGCCCTTTGAATCTCTTCCAAAAATAAACACCTTTGCCAGAGCAGGGGAGCCCTGGGCACAGGAGTCACCCTGTCCTTCCCTGAGCACAGGCCATGCTCTGTCTCACAGAACAGTTAATTTGCTGGCTGAGAGGCTTTTTCTTCTGCCTTTCTAGTTAAGGTGAATGAGAGATTAAGAAGTAATTTTGTCAAATCTGAAAGTTGCAAAGCACTTTGAACTGGAAAAAAATAAAGCTTTTCTTTAATAACCTAGTAAGGGTTGGGTGGGGGGAACGGTAGGAAAGTTCTTTGGCTTGTGTGCTATTTAAAAACATTAATGTATTTACTAGGTTATTTTTTATTGGAATTTATTATAGGATGAACTTATGGTTTATTTAAAAGTTGTTTTTTTATTGTTTTAAAGTAGCCAATCACGTGACATTTTCATGAAGACTTTAAAACCACTAAGCTTTCCCTGAATTAAGAATAAGCAATTATTTTTTTTTGGTCATATTAGATACTTCTAAAGTCCTGCTTTATAAACAAGTTCCAAAGGAAGAAACCACTCTTGCTAGATTTGCTTCACAGCACTATCACTAGTCCTGGAAACCCTTACCTTGGGCTGGAGCACAAACCACTCTTCACCCTGATTTTCAAAGTTCCAGGAATCGAATGGAATTTCCACTTCCCCAAGGAAGCTGTTGTGTCCAAATCTGTCATAATGCCAGACAGAAAGCTGCAGGGTCCTGGTTTCCAGCTGGGAGTGACTGATGACATACTACCAACAGAAAAGGAGAAAAAGAAACTCTCAGAATAAGCAGAAATAATATTTTCCACTGAACCTTTTATGGCTCTAGCTCAGTCTCACCAAGCCCTCAGCAGTTAACAAATGGAGCGTGAAAGAGAGATTTGCTTTCCCTGCAAACAAGATTGATCTAGCCAGAAAGATCATAATGTTAATGTGAAATCTTTCTTTGCTGTATACACCCAGTGATAGTTTATATTACTCTCACTATTGTGGTTTTCTTTGGGGGGGCTACTATTAACTGTGTATTTATTACTATGAAGTAATTTATGATGCTAAAAAATATGATCCTGTTAATTCCCTACAAGTTTATGTAAAAGGAGCAGATCAACATCTAGGTTGTTAAAAAGAAGAAACCCTACAGATTCTTTCTTCCCTAAAAAGAGTCTTGCTGAACACTGTTTTCCATAAAATCCTTTAATTTCCAATTTTTTCTTTGTAGTTTACAAAAAATTGTTCTAAAAACATGTACAGCAGCATCTGCAAGGCATGCATAGAGTCTATCATAAACCACTGTTGGGTTTGAAAGCTAAAAAAACTAATCTCTAGCTATTAATATATCAAAAATATTTAAAAAGTCACATCATAGTCTATCAAATACACTGAAAATTATAAACATCAGGAATTCTGTTTACATTCTACTTCTAGCAAAAAGCCCATTATTTCCCTGCCATTCACCCTTCTAGTGTTAGCTGAAGACACCCAAATGTCTTATTTTTGCATCAGGAACAATATCTGGATGTGGACAAATACTCTCCAAAAGCTGAAACAGTCAAGACAGTTGGCTGTTTATGTACAGATATATCTGCAATGCCTAACCCTAAATGCCAACTGTTCCACTGTGAGAAACCTGATATTCTGCAACAATGGAGTAAAAGTCAAAGAGGGAAGATACAAGGCAGATTTAATTTTATTTTTTTTTAACAGGATATTCAGTTGGGATGAAGAACACTTCCTTATCTACAAACATTTCAAGTAACTCTCTTTTGTTACAATCCATACTACTGAGAAACTTCTATGTCCTATCTTCACCCAGCAATTATGTTTAGTGCTATATTACTTGATAAATGAAGTCTAATACTTTATTTTTTCCAAGTTCAGGCAAGCCTTAACTTTACACCATTTAAAAGTGAGGCTATAAAAAGGTTCTCCCTTGGCAAGCAGCACGGCCAGACCGAGTGTGTGTGCCTGCAAAATGGTTTTGTAGCCAGGCTAAGCCAAGTACACTGGCCAGGGAACATCTATTTGCCTCTATTATAGGAAATTTATTTAAAAGGTAGCTGAAATTAAAAAAAAAATTGTTTCAGGAGAAACTAAAAAGAGTTGCTGGTTTCATGGCAGCTGGGTAACTCCTTTCAATTGGTAGGAAAGGGAATCATCAGGAACACTGAGGTCAAGATGAGGTGAACAAGCAGCTTGTGAGGAGCTCAGAAGAGTTCAAACTCTCTGGCTGGGGTGGGTAAAGGGCAAGGAAGGAGAGAGCTGTGAGCACTGTGTCCTCAAGCACATCAAGCACATTGCAACAGAAAATGAACTTCACCATGGGTTTTTAAGAAGACAAATAGTGAAGCAGTTGCTGATATTTTCTAATCAAAGTTAGTTTTGCTTTAGAAATAAGTTAAAGCTTCCAGAAGAATTCAGATCTTACTGCAAAATGTTATTTTCTCTTCAAAATCAGTTAGATGGGAAGTTTTAACCTAGCTTTATTTTAGCATTAGGCATGTAAAATCTTTCAGGTGCTTTTAAAAACTCTAAGCTCAGCTAGATCAACAGTTTTGAAACAGATCTACGGAAACTAATAGAATTTTTAACTGTAAAGGGAAGAAATAAACAAAACTTTGATCTTCATTAATTCTGAAAGGCAAAAATTGCAACTCATAGATTTATTAGATGCTTTTCCTTAAACAGTGTTTCAGGAAGGATGCCTTTTGAGGCATCTCTTCCAAATTCTAACCCCTGTACTGGAACACATATAAAATACACCTGTGAGCATAAGTGAAACATTCATCAGAGCCTGAGAGAGAGAGACTGTTCTCACCTTCAGTGTCTCATTAAATTCTGGGTTGGTGCTGTTACTTTTAATTTTGGTCTTGCGCTTGCTTTGGCGGGACTTATCAGGCAGCAGGTAGGCTTTGACATATCTGCAGAGCAAGGAGCAAAATATTAGCAAGGAACACAAAATGACCAGTTTGAGCAAAGACTTGACATTGCTGCCTCAATAACATGGGAGGAAATGAATTTTTGCAGTCTAAAGAGTGTAAACACATAACAGAAATTATACAAAACATGGAAGGGTATGGCCTTTACCTACAAAAACAGTGGTGCTAGTCGGATAAGATGAGAATAAAAAAAAGGCAGAGCTAAATTAATTTAGTTATCCTCAGAAATGCAATCAGCTTTCCTAACAATTTCCCTTTTGCCTTGTGTGATTTCCAACTGGTCACAGGAGACAAAATATCCACTAAAAAGACAAGACATTTAAAAATTTCATAATTTATATATCATAGAGTAATTGTGATTTGAGACAATAATTGTTACTTTCTGCTGAAGCAGTTTACATATTATACCAAAAACTACAGTGAGAAACTCAGAAAACATGGTACTCACAAAATGTGTCTATGGGCACATGAAAACAAAGTTATTTCCATTAATCCTTGCCTCCAGAACATCACTCCTCTCATATACTTCAGTTTTGATAATAGAAGTAAAAGAATGCTGCCTGCTTATTCCTTCATATTTTTTTTCTCGTTTAGTATCAAATGGGTTGGCAATTTTAATAATCTGATGGTTTCCCCAGAACAGGCTCATGTTACCCCAAGAAGCACACAGGAAATTCCCTCCCCACAGGGACCCCAAACCCAGCCATCACCAAAATGCTGCTCCCTGGATCCTGTGAACTCCCAGGCTGGAATCTCAGCCCTGCCTGCAGCCAGGGTGGGATGTGGTGGGGGACACCCCCAGCAGAGCCCAGGGAAATTCTGCTCTGTGCTTACGGGTCTGTCCTGTGCTTCCTCTCGTCTGCAATGGCCAGGTTCCTGCAGCTCCTCACCAGGATGTTGAGGGCCCCTGTTTTGTAGATGTAGTTGATGTTGAGGAGGATTTCACCGCTGACCTTCACGTTGCCATAGTCACCAGTTTCACTATACACACTCACCATGCTGTTAATGCTCGTCTGGAGGGGAGCAGAAAAAGGGCTCAGGCTGAAAGGCTGAAACACATTACTCTTCTCCAAAATATGCTGCTTCTTTTTCATTTTTCTTTCTTTTTTTAAAAATAAAGCTACAGCCTTGCAATATTGTCCCACTTTTTAGGACTTGCCATGGAAACAGATATATCATAGAATAGAACTGCCATGATTTGATGTAAAGGGAATAAGAACTGTAGTTAATAGTAGTTTAAATGTCTAGACAGATGTTTTTCCATGCAAGACTCAAATCTATTTATAAACATGACTGAATTTAAATTACCACCTTTTAATTAAAGTATGAGCTGAAGGCTATATAAATCGTAAGCTCATGTAAGTTCTAAGCAGAAAAAAAAGAAATTAAAAATTATTTCTCTCTTCAGCTGGTCACCTCATTTTTACTGAGTCTCATAAGACAACTGCTAAAAGAGCCATCAGGAAAAATTACAAGGATGCTTTCCATAATGGAGATAGTATAAAACCATATTTACTTAAAGTGGCACCTGTCTCTCATTAATAATTTTAAAAGAAGGAGAAAAATTCGAGCCACACCCCATTGCTGCAAATTTTGTAAAGTCGAAAACTTATCAGTAGTACCACAATTTTTTCTACTACAGCATAATCTGTCATCCTTCAATCCCTCTTCCTTCACTCCTAAAATGCAGAGTATTGCTATGAGGATTCCCTCTTTCAGAAGTTTACAATTAGGAAAGAAATGAATATTTTTTAAAGAAATCTGGAGAAATATGCATACTGCCAGAACTAAAAGAATTAGAGAAATCTGGTGCACATTTCCTTCTGAGTCATTGAACAAGACTGCTCCAAAACATATAAAACCATCTAAATGCTGACACGTAGGAAGCTTGCAAGACACACAGGTACAGTCTTCAACAAAAAAGGGAGAAAGGAGAGAGAAACCTCAAAAGTAAGCTAGAGCAGAGGATTCAGGAGAACTCACAGTATCACCATCTGCTTCAGGAACATTTAAATATGTCCATTTTCTGTCAGAGACTTCTGGGGAGTTCTTTAAAGAAGGCAGTGTAAAAGACCAAGAGAAAAGAGCATTAGACAGCTGCAATAAGAAAGAATAAATGCAGTGAGAAATCTTTATCTGTATAGAAAAGTAAAAGAAGTTTGTATTGTGAAGTCATAGTGAGAATGAAAGAAAGAAAAAGGTATCACCAAAACAGAGAAAAGCTGTGTTTTCCATACTCTTCAAGTATTGAAGGATGCATGGTTCAAATTAATTACATAGAAATGTAATCTGTATCAAAATAAACAAGTTATATTTTGGAAGAGTAGCTCAGCACGTTTGGATTCACATTGGATTCCATTTGGATTTGTTCTCATTCACATGTCCATGTGCATGTCAATCCTCCCTGAAGCCAGTCAAAAGCCAAGCATTCCTCTATTTGCAGCAGCAGTGCCATTGTAAAAAAGGGCAGTTTCTCTGTAGAGATCACAATAATAGATCACAATGGCACTAAAACATTGAAACATGTCACTCTCTGAGAAAAAAAATACAGTAATTCATTATTGGGAGACACATTTTCCCTCCTCTGCTTGCTAGAGCAGGATCCCACCAACTGTGCCTTGATCCATCTCCTTCCTTGCCAGCTGCAGGAAGAGCTCAGTCCAGGGAAAAATTGGTTTGTGACAAAACCCAGCTCTCCAAGCACCCTGCAGCTCAGAAGGCTCAAGGGATAAACAGTTCTGTGTCAATGTGGTGAACAACAACAGACGGAAAAAATGTTATTTATATAAGTGATTATTAAATATAAATTTAATTTCATATCCCATGTAGGGAAAATAAACAGAAAAAAAAGGTGGTTTTGGTGTATTTCTGCTGGTTGGCTTTGTCCTTAATAAAGGAAAAATAAAAGGAAAGAAAGATAAATTTTTGTCCTTTTAATCCTTTTTATAAGTGTCTAAAATTCCATTAACTGGACTGGTTGAATTTACTGGAGAATTATAAACACATACCAACCAATGTGACGTATTTCCTCCAACTTCTAACATGCCTTGAGCTAAATTCCAACCTTTACTATTTATACATTTCTACCTCTAAAATACATGAAAATATCCTTTTACACTGTCAGGGAAATTAACCAGTCCAGTATGTGCTAAAAATGTCTAAATTATCCCTCCAACTATTTGTATGCCCCACAAGAACCCCAGGGTTATACCAATACAAGGAGGTGGATGAGTTGTTTTCTACCCCTAACATTTCTCTCTCTAATCTAAATACTTTTTTCCTTAATTTTTATGTAAGCAGGCATCAAGGGATAAATGAGAGGAAAATAAACCATGACAGAAGGTCCGAAACAAAAGGATGGCTCCTGAACCCTTGAATTTATGCAAACACACTTCTGAATTGCTTGCAAACCAGAAAGAAAATTATACAAATTTAGTAGAATTTGATATGATTCACTCTTTGTCCCACACCCCCAGACTTTGTTCTGTAGCATTTAGACTGGACATTGCATACACTAAATGTAAAATCCCAAAGAAAAATACTCATATTCCTGTTTAGTAAGTAGCAAACAACATATGAAGGACTCAGAGTCTCATTTTGATACCTCACTTAGAATTATATTTGTTTTGCATGTTATCTCATTGCTGCAGTAAAGCACTGGGATATCTTAGTCTCACTGATGTGGTGGGTCTTGACAACACCACATAAATATGTGGAGGATGAAGAGAAAACTAAACTCAGAGTTCATGCAATAACATTTGGAAAACACAAAATAAAAGACTGGGATAGAGTTTCTCTTCAGTATCACTTTCCACTTCCCTTTTTGCTCGTTCATGTTCATATCCTTTATGATATTTCTTTCTTTTCCTCAAATATTCACTGTAAGATTAGCCATACTTATGTTAAATTCAAGAAAAAAAAAGAAAAGGGAGAGAGAAAAAGAGAGAGAGAGAAAAAGAGAGAGAAAGAGAGAAAAAGAGAGAGAAAGACAGAGAAAGGAAAAGAGAAAGAGAGAGAGAAAGAGAGAAAAAGAGAAAGAGAGAAAAAGGGAAAGAGAGAGAAAGAAAGTAAGATAGATCATACAGTTATGGTCTACTGATCATTAATAACATTACTTCAATGTGACAATTGTTAACAGTCATTTGACAGCACAAGATAAACAAACATACTGTGTAAGAAGGCTCAAAGGCTTAAAACAATCAAAGTGAAGGTGAAAATATGTAGGAGAAATGTTTGCAACACATTTAAGGGGAATAAAGAAATGAACCTGTAAAATTGCCCTGCTCTTGCAGGGAGAAGCAGCTGGCCATTCACAACTTTGCCATTAACATTGCACGCAGTGACATTAAAAATCATGTCATGGTGAATAAGGAGAAACTGGAGCATTGAGATGTGAGATTATCTCAAACCTACAGCACTGGAAAAGCTGCACTTTGCTTAAGAGAAAGGTCAGAGGGAAATCTACAGCAAAGGACAAAACCCAACATATGGACAGAACGCTGCCTGAAGCACAGAGGGAAGGATCTCTAAATGCAGGTCTTTAATTAGTGGCCTAACAGAGAAAACACTTAAGCCTCTGCAACCCTCCTGTCAATATTCAGAGGAAATAAAAATTATTCTGTCTGTAAAATCCCTGGGACAGCAGGCATTGGAGGCTGTGGGTCACTGCCAGCCTGGCTAAGTGGCTGTAATTAGCCCAGTGCCCACAAGCTGCAGGTGCTCAACTCTGACCTGGTGTGAGGAGCAGCACTCTGCTCTTCTGTGAGCTACAAAAATCAGAGGGGAAAAAATGGTGTGACATGGCCAGATTGAAGACATCAAAATACTCTGTGATGTTAATATTCTTAGCCTTTTCTCCTTCCCATGCAAGCCAAGCTTGGATTCAGCCAACTCCATTTTTTGAGATCAAGAGCTTGCTTGGGGATTCCCTTGGCTTTGCTTGCACAGAGACTAATGGGGATGCAATCTAGAAAGGACAGTTCTTTGGTTATTGTCATAGACCTAATTTTCTCCTCCCTTTTAATACTTAGACTCATTTTTCCTCATCCTCTTCAATATTCACACACTCTACATAGAGTTTGTTGCAGCTTTGTGCAGTCCAGAGCTATTCTTAGGCACAAGTCATAAAGAAGAGTGGCCAGAGAAGAGTCTCTGAAGATATTATCAGTTGCCCACTGATCCCAAAAATGAGGTACACAGTAGATAGTAATAAACTAGACATTAAAGGCTGCTTTTATTATCTATTTTCTTTCCCAGTGAATAACAGACTGCATAATGAACAGCAGAAGCTTCTTACACCAATTTTGTTGCTACCATCAGGTGCAGCTATCCCTTTATTGCCACCAACATAATCTCCAAGGAACTCTCTCCTGCAGTAAAGGGAAATACTTTCCAGGTGTGGGTGGCACAGCAATCATGCCATGAAGAATGAGAGAAACTGAGTTAGGGGACAGACAATGATTCTGTGGAAGTGGGATGTATGCAAACACCAAGACAAATGCTTGTGTCCCAAGAACCTAAAAAATCAGAAAGCTATTTTAGAAGGAAAATCCCCTCGCAGCCTTGTTCTCTTAGTTTCAATTTAATGAGGATCAAGTGCTCCTCTGCAAAGCTGAGCAGTCACACTGAAGACACCTCTGGTTTGCCTTCTCCACATGAAGATTGATAAAAACCCAAGCATATGAGGAAGCCTGCTAATGAGTATGCAAAATAGTTTTCTCTTTCCATGCCCTGCAGAGAATAGCATTTTAGCTTTGAACAGCATTAATAATATAATAGAAAATATATCTGAATGTTAAAAGATGTTTCTCAAGTGTGGAATGAAAGATGAATGTGGTAAGTGATATGAAATAAATTCCTTTCTGGAGGAAATATGGTATTTTGTAGAAGGACAATGCATGTTTTCTGCTCAAGATCTTACTGTTGATAATCCACTTGTCATATGTTCATGTTTTCTTGGATAACAAGAGGCCACTATGACATCAATATCTTCTTCTGTTTCATCCAGATAGCCCTAAATGACAAACAGGCATTTCAATTGTCATGTTCTGCACTGTATTTGGTCAGCCTCTGTCACTTAATTTTGGTTCACAAGTTTTTCACTTTAGGAAGATGGTGCTGAATGTACTCAAATTCTGTTCTGTGGAGGAATTTAGATTCACATTTTCCATATCTTTGCACAGACACAGAGCATAAGGGGAAGAGACAGCTGTGGCTTCAGGATTAAATTGTTTAAGAAGAACTGAAAATCTTTGCACATTCACTTTGTACCTTATATTTAGCCAATTGACAAGCATTTAAAAAAAATAATAAAATTTCCATATTGTATTAATAAAAAGGTGGAAAATCAGTAATTGCACAGCTTCATAAAGGTGCTTGAGTTTTAATAAGCAAGACTGAAGTTTAGCATCTTTATATAAAGAAAAAAACACCTCATTGTTTAAATACAGCAATGAAATAAAATCTAAACTAAACCTTTAGATGTGGTTGATGTTCCTAATGGGACTCTTAACTTTTACTTAAAATAACAGGAAAAGATGCCAGAAGTCAATTATAATCCTATTAGGCATAGCTTGGAAATCTCAGTGTTCCCCTAAGCCTTATGTCAGGCATATTCTGAAAGACTATGTTTTGAATTTTAATGGGAGTCAGATTTTCAGTTTTCTTATGTCTGCTTTGCAGCTATAAAAACCTCACCTTTTGACCTACCTCATTCTCTTTTGCTTAGTTGCTCTCACGCTTTGAAACTAAACAGAGAAATACTTATTCAAATTCAGGAGTCTAAAAGACTTGTGTTCAAATCAGCAAAAACAGAGCAGGGAGAAACACTTCTAGAGAGTTGAATTCACAGTTTATATAAAAATTTTGCAGCACATTTGCCATAGTTTATATAAAACTGGCTGTTACATCTCTTCCCCTTTGCTACAGTGACTGAACTGATAAGAAACCACTTAAAAAGTGATTTTCTATTACTGCTTTCCAACTATTAACACATATGCAATATTGAGCAGAGGGGAAACTAAACAAGCTATCACCAAAATTTACATACTGAAGAAAATACTTAGTTTCATGTTCTTACCACAAGCTTATACTAAATGAAAGGAAAAATTCTTGGGGGCCTAGGCACAACACAGCAAACTATTTCAGGGAGACAGATAGCTGAATCATTCAAAAGTAAAACCTCCCAAAAACCTGAAATAAAACAGCAACAACAAAAATAGCCCAAACAAAACCACTCCACCTGTAATTTCTGCTCCCCTCATTGAGATCAGATGTCAGGTGATGTAGTCTAGTTTTAAATTTGTAACAACACAGTTTTCTTACTTGCCCGTGGAACAGGAAGAAACAATTTTATTCATTATAAACACTTTTCCTTTACACTGTTGTATGCATACCAGTGAACTTGAAAATAAACAATGCCACATTTTTACTGCAAAATAGTTAAACACTGGGAAAAAAGTAAGGCAGCATCTTCATATTGGGGTGTTTCAGGTCTAGACACTCAAATACTAACATTGCTTCACGGAGTCCTAACAGCTCCTGCATCCAAATTTTTGTCTGCAAGCAGAAATCTAAAACTTAAAAAAAGGTTAATATTTAACTTGCACTCTTAATTTATTTTGCACCACAAGGATGGTATTTCTCAGGAGGTGTTACAGAACTGCAACTCTGTAATTGGCTGGTGTTATTAGCTTATTAAAGTTAGAGCTAGTAGGATATTAATTTCATGGTCTCCAGTAGGGACTATAAAATGCACATCATCCAATTACTCCTGAAAAAGCAGCTGAGCATGTAATGAACACAACTAGATCAGGAATTCAACACACACACCTCTAGAAAAGGTGCTCACACTTGAACACAACACTGGATTTAGCTGGTTCCCCATGCTCCTTGATAAATTTGTACCACACCATCTAGGTTTTGGGGTTTGTCTCTTTTCATTATCAAAAGCAATACTAAGTAAGAGAAGTAAAATACCCATTCAATTTTCCAAGTGATTTCTCTGTATGGTAATGGATTTCCCTGATAAAGGTGGAAGCAAGGTAGCTAAAAGCCTTTCCCCATCCTTTCAGCTGATAAATTCCAGCAATCTGCATATCCTATTGACATGTGGCATCTCCCACACTGCTGCTGTCAGCTCCCATCACCCAGGAATAGGAGACTGAATGACCTCAGCTAGAAGAAAAGGAGGTAAAACTCCAGCTTTTCTCAGGCTGCAGGAGCTGTTGTTACCATCATCAGATACTTTTCTTTTTTTCTCTTACATGCAAGCATCAAATAACCTAAATTCCAGCAGGAATACAGCTTTTATCTCAAACCACTGCATCCATAATGAATATGGGACAAGACTCTGAAGGGCTCCTGTGAGACTGCCCTAAATGAATATGGTAACACAAAAGCTGATGAGTGCAATCAGTTCATTTCAGAAGGCAGAGAAAGTGAGGATACGGGTAAAATCAGAGATCTGTGACTTCTGTTATGAATGAATTTTAAAGGGGAATTAGCACCAGACTCCAGAGCAGCTAAATCAAGGTTATGCCCCAAGAGAGGTCTCCTGTGCTAGAAAAGAAGCTACAGAGTTGCAGAGATGCAATCTGAAATTTCATTCAGAGTCAGCAAGAAAGAAATACAAAACAAAATCTCTGATTAAGGAGACAAAAATCAAAGAACAGAAAAACCTCTCTGGATTTGTCATCTCTGGCAGCTGCCTCAGAGAAATATCTAAGTTTTTACTGTCAATTAGAGCAGAGAACAGATATAAAGAAATATAAAGTCTGCATTTTTTGTTTTGTGCTTTTCTTCAGCATTATTTTCCAACTTCTTAATAAAGAACACATCCTGTTTCTTTATTACAATTTAAAAATAAATCACTAATTTTTGATGTTTTTCTTCTACTAACACCTGACACACAGGAAGGTCTTTTGTTAATTCCTCAAAGCAATGCTGCAGGCACATTCTCTGTCTGCTACTAATTCAAGAAAAGATGGAAATCCCAACACATGGTTTTTCACCAAGACTCAAATTTCAACATTACAGGAAGGGAAGACATCTGCCATGGTCAGTGCTCTTCTGGAAAGAGAAGATTGAAGGGTGGGATGATGAGGACAGACAAAATGTATAAGCTACAAGCACATGTTTGGAAATTTTAGAATAAACTGTGATTAGAGAAAGAATTATTTAAATAACTTTTTCCCCCCTCATGCATATTTAACATATTTAATAAGCTTGGATGTTCTTTTGCAGCACTAATGCACATCTGCACATTTCCTGTCTTGGGTATGTGCATAAGAGGAGTTGGAGGTTCTGAATTGCTTCAGGAAATGCAGCACATAGAATACACAAAAAAAGGCATGAAGATGTAGGAAGAGTGACCAGGAAGATGAGGCAAGCAACATTGTCAGAACAGAAAGTTGAGTCTTCCTGCAGATAAGTGGAAAACCAAACCAGACAAAAATTAAAGCCTTTAAATTTAAGGCTTATTTAAGATTAAAACTTATGAAAATATGAATTAACAGAATTTTGGAGCATGTAGACCTCAGTGCCTGGAATTTATTTTCAGGCTAAGTTTCTATCTGTAAAATAAAACACTCAGCAAATGAACCACAAACTGGAACCATGCGTATTCATTGAAATCACTCTATAGCAAACATATTCAGAAGATGACACAATTAAAAAACTCATTAAATATCCCTGAAAGAATGTCCTGCATTCCCCATATTTTATACAGATACACATACAGTCCTGGTTTCATTGGTCCAAACAAACAGAATTTCCACCTGATGAACATTTCCATATTTATAACTCACCAATTCTTGGTCTAAGGCACTGGGTACAGATTTGCTTCTTATGCTCAGGGTATCCTCATTTGATGAGAAAGATTCGCTCAAATCTATCTCAGATCGGCTACGGTCTGGGAAACAAGAACAATTTAAATGTTTGCTATAGTTTGTGCAGAAATATTCCATTTCATTTCTGTACAAGTGTTGTCTCAACTCAAAAGTTTAAAAAAAAAATTAAAACAATATTTTAGTTATTTGCCAAAAACTATGGCAACTGAACATCACTATTATAAATGGAGAAGTTCTGGTGCTGCTCAGCCTTCTGGGTAATAATTTTATCCCTGTACTATGTATTTATCTTCTCTGATTGTCTTCCATGTATAATACCACAAATCATCAAGATTTTGACTTTCTCTGATAGGCCTGTCAGCCTGGAATGTTGTAAAACTCATTGTCCAAGTGTTCACAGTGATTGTAACATCCACTAGCACCAAAATCTCCCCAGCACCTGCATCAGAATCAAGTAACTGAGGATACAGATGGATGTAGAATGTACTTCGGTCATTGTTCAGAAATTCCTTGTTTCCTTGGGCAGAAATTAGGAGGAAATAGATAACTTCAAGAGCTCCAGCAGTTTCTCTCAGTCCTACGGGTCTCTCATCCACTCTCTAGCATAAGACATAGAAAGTCTTTCTCACAGGCCTCTTAATCCTTCCCGTATAAATGTTTTGTGTGGCTGTTTCAATATATTTAGAGAGAAAAGAGAGGGAAGAGAGTACCTTCATACCCTGCAGGTATGAATCTGAAAGGTTTTTAACTGTTCATCTTCTACCTGGTCTACAGCTGATGTGGCAGGAAAGGTCACACTCCTGAGCTTAATGTCCTTTGAGTTTTGCCAAAGAGACAAATGCAGAGTCTGTTCCCAAGTTCCTACAGTTTTGCTCAGCATCCATCTGCTTTGGTAACATGAGATCAGTTCTTATCTACCAGGAAAGCTTTAATTTTTTAAGGCAGCAGGAACAGGATAATTTTTGCTTCCTAAATAAGTAGCCATCTGTAACACCTCTGCCTGGAGTTGCACTGAACAATATTCTCAAGGAAACTCTGACACTCTCAAGCTGAGAGGTCTGAGGTAAGGAACATTCCCTCCTTGGATTAGCTCTGTGGGATACACCGCCAGGTTTCTGCTCTGGGCTAAATCCAGCTACAATAAAGTGAGTCCTGCTGTGTTTCAGAGAAAAGCCTGAAAACCCAAACTCACTCCATCAGCCCTGTAGGAAGCTGACTGAGTGCCTGGGGGAAGCAGAAGAGTGCAGGATGCTCTTGCCTCCCATTTCAGAGAGGAAAAAGAGGATCTCCATCCACTACTGCCAAGTGGCTGTGACAGCACCTTCCTGTGCAAGCCCTTTGTACCTACCAGCCTCCAGTGAAATGAGGTAAATTACAGATGGACTGGCTGGTTTAGAGCATCACACATAAAAATGAACAGACAAGAAGTCTGTGAGGGGCTTGTTCTCTGACCACCTATTGTTTCCCAAATTTGCTTCTGGGCAAAGTGAGTGTGAAATGCAATGGCAGCGGCAGAATAATGTTATACACAGGTAGCATTTCATCCAGGGGCACTCACAGAATGATTGAACAACATGCAGTTGTGAATGAAATCTTGTAACAGCTCTAAGAGCATATGATTTACCTAACAGTAACCTTGCACAAATGTTTGTGGGGTAAGGATTACCATTTTTTTAATGTAAAACTTGTGAAGGGGTATGAACTTGATTAGTAAAAGGGAAGTGTTTTCAGAATGAACAAGTTTATGAAACTTACATTTGGCCTTTCAACATGTTTTAAGAACAAAAGGAGCAGAGTCACAAGAATGGGCAAAATTCTCTCATAATAAAGGCTGTCAGAAAGAAGAAAAAGATTTAATACTTGCCTGATGATAAAGACACCCGAGACACTGCAATGGAAGGTGTTCCAGATGATTTCCTGCAGTGCTTCTTTACTAAATCCTCAGGTACACTTTCACTTGCTGGAATAATCATGCCATTTTCCAAGCCAGTGTCCTGCCCAAGAGGAAAAATGCACATGTCATAAATACAAACCCCAAGTTTATTCACTACTAGTTTATAAAAGCATAATTTCTATAAGATTTAAGAGCTCCAAAGCTCCTTTAATATCCAGTCTATTACTGAATATATTTAGATTCCAGTCTAATCTGCTTTGCTTAGCATTGATGTTGCATAAAATTTGCACAAAGATGCAATTTTTGCTTATATTCTGAGTTTGCAGCTGAAGAATCAGAGTAAAGTATCAGGGAAAGAAACACTCAAATCTATTAGAAGCTTGCTCAGCTCAGAAATCAGAAAAAAATAAAAAAGAAAAGAAAAGACAAAATGTATGGTTTTTGTACTAGCATAATGATTTCAGCCAGGGCAAACCAAATGCACATGGACTAATTAAATTATGCTAGTATAATCCCTTAAATAAGCCAAATATCCTTGATGTCGTTATGACCTCTTGCCTGCCTTTAAAAAAAAATTTAATAACATAACTCCATCTAAATTAAATGGACTTTTCAAACAAACCTAATGCACTTGAGAACAAGTCAGTCTCTGTCCTGACAAGAATATAAATAAAACAACTACTCATTTATTTACAGCTCCCAAAACTGCTCTTCATGTAAACTAGCTTATTTTTTTATTAGGAAAGGCAGCATATTAGACCAAGTATCTGAGAGTTAGAAAGAAAGATTATGGGTTCAATGCAGTTCTGATCAAAACACTCATCTATCTTTTTTCCAAACTTTAATGGTAAATTCCTCCCAAGAGGCCAAAGAGCACCTGAGAGGAATTATTCTGAAAACATGTTTATCACACATTTTGTGTCATGGAATAATCTATGCAGAGCCCAGTGTCCAAATCCAGATAAAACTAAGATCAATTTAGCCTGATTGTCTGCACGTGCTGGACTTGCAAAGTTTCCCTTAGGAATCAGTGGAAGAGTGCTGGATTGTGCATGCTTGAAAGCCACATCCTTATTTCACAGCATTTTCTCAAGGCTCCAAAGTGCCAAAGAAATGCTTATTCCCATCGCTTGTGCCTCCCAGTTCAGAATCTCTAACTTGTTATCTAATGCTGGACATCCAGAGCAATTTTTAGACAAATGAGAAATGCCTGCCAAACCAAAAACCACATCACTGATAAGAGCATGACAAGCTCTGCTTGAGCAGGGATCTCCACAGGCCCCAGCAGAACCTAGGGAGAAATCACATTTTCTGTGCCAGGCTGTGCTAGGAGCCCATCTAAGGGGGCAGAGACCAGCTCAGTTCCCTGGTTTGGAGCTAGACCTGCTCTGGTTTGGTGCCAGCCCAGTGCCCCAGTTTGGAGCCAGCCCAGTGCCCCAGTTTGGAGCTAGACCTGCTCTGGTTTAGTGCCAGCTCAGTGCCCCAGTTTGGAGCCAGCCCAGTGCCCAGTTTGGAGCCAGCCCAGTGCCCAGTTTGAAGTCAGCCTTGCCCCAGTTTGGAGCCAGCCCAGTGCCCCAGTTTGAAGCCAGCCCAGTGCCCCAGTTTGGAGCCAGCCCAGTACCTCAGTTTGGAGCCAG
>VZTB01004709.1:32326-80724 GCA_013397245.1 Thryothorus ludovicianus
AGTTTGGAGCCAGCCCAGTGCCCAGTTTGGAGCCAGCCCAGTGCCCAGTTTGGAGCCAGCCCAGTGCCCAGTTTGGAGCCAGCCCAGTGCCCAGCCCTGCCCTTACCCCGCTGCCATCCGTGGTCATGCTGCGCCTGCTGAGCGCCGGCGAGCGCGGCCGGGGGCCCTGGGGGAAGCTGCCTCTGCCCCTCGCATGTCCTGCTGCAGCCCCTGCACTGCTGCTGCCCAGGGAAAGCGTGCTCCCTCTGCAGTGGAGACAGGAGGAGGGAGGGTTATTGCTCTGGGCAAACCAAGGCAGCTCACTTAGCAAAGGGCTGCGAGAAAAGTGCTGTGCTAGCTTTAGGAGGATAACAGAGCCCTGATGGGCTGGGGATCACCTGGAAAGAAAAAGCACAGGCAAAGGTGAATTACAATTGCTTTACACGTACAAGTATTGTCAGCCCTCCCAGCAGAACTGGGCAGCTCTTGTCCAGGCTGCAGATGCTGCTGTCCCTGTTCAATCCACACTGCATCCACACCCAGCAGGAGGAGGGACAACTCATACAACCATCCCTACCAGGCTGTTCCACTGATCTAAAAGGGCACTTCTATAGTCAATTTAATGCCAGCTCTACCCACAGGAACTCTAAAATCCTCGTGTATCTGTCTATCCATCTATCTCCAGAAAAACACCAACCTGTTCACTGTCCTGTTCATGATGCAGCTTTGACTCTAGTTACAGACCCAAACTGGTTGATTCTTTCAACCAGTGTAGAAATTTAAGAAGGTTGGACGTGTCTTCTTGGAGGTTTCATGTTAGTAAAAGTGACAAAAATATCATCTATGACCAGCACACCACAGTCCAGTTGCTGTCTATCACAATATGTGAAAATTTTTCCATGGAACATTTTCTGTTAGAAAATACTGGTAAATCCATGTGAACACTGAGAGTTAGTCTGTTGCACTTTTTTAACCTCTTCATACAATGCAAATTATTTTTAAAAGTTTCCTTAGTTCGTCTATCACTCTGCTATTAGAGAGAGATTTGACACATTATATACAAGTTAAGTAGACAACAGAAAAATGGTGGTGTGACTATGCCAGAGTTCTCTTCATGGTAGACAAGACTTGAGTGCAGTGGGGTGAGGTGCCTGTGTAAATGAGCCTTAAATTCCCACCCTATTTCTCCTAGAAGTATCCTGACCTGATTCAGCCTCCCAGTTCATTCAGCAGCAAAAACATTTAAAGCATTCAGCAGAAAACATTTTTGCTGGAGTAGAAATAAACCAGTAGAAGAGGTTAATTCATGGCCTGTGTTTCCTTGTTCCCAGCTCAATACACCTTCTCTTAAACAGAAATGTTCAAAAAGTATAAGAATTCTCCCTTGATTTCCCTGCTGGTAGGTGAAATAGCACCAATTTTGACAATATTACTCTGGACTTTGGCAATTCTGGACACCAATGTCACCAGGTGAGAATGAGATGACAAGTAGAGAAGAAGTTGCCATAATGATTCAATACCCCTAATTTAAGAAGTCTTGCACTCTGGCTCTGGGAAACAGCTGGAAAATGATGATTTATGGGAAAGTGAAGCAAGGCAATCAAACATAAAAGTTCTCTTTTATAGACTATTTCATTCCTAAATCTGTACAGATGGTTTATCAGGTGCTGAATTCTACCACCCAAAGAAAATTGTTTGGTTTCATTTATGGTTAACTGCATGATAACTTTCTTGTAGTTTGGAACACAAAAAGAGCTGCACAGACCTCTCACAAGCATCCCTTTTTCCTTATCCTGGTAAACTCTCAGAGGAAGCTACTAAAATTGCATAACCTCAGTATTAAGCAGCACAGGCACCAGATTCCTGAGGTTTTGCCTCTTAGATCCCTCACTCATCTCTACTCTATTCAATGAAAATGCAGAAAACCAGTAAAAGTTCTACTTCTGGTCTCACAGAAGTCAGGTGTGAGTCTGGTGAAATATAGAGGGCCTAATAAGGTTAGTGAAAAAAAAATAGTGAACTGGATGGATTAAAGAAAACAGCTAGCTTGAAAGCTGGATTGACTAGTAGGTGCTGCAGCACCCAGTGGAAAAAAAAAAGAAATCAAATTATCAACAGTCAATAATATTGCCATCACCAGCTTCAGGCATATTGCAGAACATCTAGAAATTGTGATTTGAGTTGTAAGTAACAAAGAGAAGTAAGGTCTTTCTTGAACAAGAAAGTTTATCTATGTGCATACTAAACTCCATTATAGTCCTTTTACCTGTTATCCTTTGTTCTTGCATCTCTTTGGAGTCTCCCAGAAATACTAGTTTAGAGACAGGAAAGTGTTATTAGAACTTACAGCAAATTATTATTTTTTTTGTATCCGAACTGTAACATTTCTAGGTGTGTGCACTTGAGCAAAGAATGTGGGTCTATGTCCAGTGTAGGCTACCCAACTGAACAAGGGAAAAGTGAGCTGCTCTTTGATTTCATTTTGAAGGTAGGACATGAAAGGAAAGCTGCTCTTGGAATTTTATAATGCCATCAGAGGCACTAGCAGAGTTCTCTTAAGCCTAAGAAGAATGATAAAATAACTGGGACAATAATCATGGAAAGAGAAGGGCAAACAGGCTTTGAAGAAGAAAACATAATCAATTAACATTTCATTAGTAAAGAAAAACAAAGAGCTTCAGTTCTGTAACATGAACACAAATCAAGTAAAAGCCAGAAAACAAAAACATCATACTGATATCAGTCACCAGCTGAACACAAGGGAAGTAAAGTAAGATGAGTGGAGATAATTTTTTCATTTTTTTGGTGTTTTTTGTTTGCTTTATGAACATAAACTCTGTTTCCCAGACAGCATTTATGCTGGGCATCCAAAGAGACAAAGCAGCCCCGGGCACTGGCACAGCCCCAGGCCTGTCCCAGCAGGAGCTGCCCCAGACTCCTCTCACCTCTCAGAGCACGGAGCTGATTTGCCACCACGCAGATTTGGGCTTTCAGCCTCTGAGTCTGTGTTCCTTTCACCTTCATCTTTTCCATATGTGATTTCTCCTTTGGTGACTGCCCTGATAACCCTCCTGTTGAAAACAGGGAATAAAAGATTTTCAAAGTTGTGATGTGCACACAACCTATGGACAACCTATGGACAACTCTGGATATAAAGATCAATAGAGCACCAAATCTGGTTGTGAAACTGGTTCCTGGGGAGAAAACCATCGTATTTACTACAAACTGCATTTTAAAACACCAAAACACTAAAACATTCATTCTATTCGAGCTTAGAAACAGAAATTTTTGAAAACTCATCTCTTTTTGAGGGGAACTTTATAGTTAGCAATGTATTTTGACTAAGTGTGTGTATTTTCCTCTAGAAAATTATGCTATATCTTTTTTCTCTTTAGATACTATTTAGAGAATTATATGCATCAGATACCCCAAACACGCCATTTCTAAAAAACATAGCATCACCCTCTTACCTTGCAAAATGTGACCTGATGGGACAGAAATGAATGAAATGGAATTTAGCAAAGTAATAATATCCCTCATGACCTTACAAACCACAACAGACTGATAACTTATCCCACTACACTGTCAGTAGCAGCTGGCCCCAAAAGAGCCTTGCTGAAACAAATTCTCTCATGAGATACACGAATATGGAACCTGAGGGAGGAAGAAGCAGGCAAGGAAGCGGAACAATAATGAAATATTTCAAAAAGAGGCCACCAAATACATTAGGAAAAGCAAGCCAAATTCTTGTAGGATTAAATTTCTGTTATGGGGAATTGGTCACCACCAAAAACATTTCTCTCCACAAACAGAAACAGCACCACTTAAATAAATAACAATTATTAAAACAATTATTTCTTGTAAGGGAATATGAATAATTGGTTTGCTTAAAGGATTTAAATGCAAGGAGGATTAGAAAAGTAAACTTTAATGCTCTCTTACTATAGCTACCACTTAGCATGACTCAGAGCAAAATCTAGGTCTATTATAGAGGATTCCCTAGGCTGGTTCTTACTTCATGGTAATTTGAGAGGCCGGAGGCATTCTGATGCTCTTTTTTCGTTATATTAAAGAAAGATAAATAATTTCTGGAGCTGCTGGAGCAGGTAATTCCATTCTCATCTCTCCTCAGGAGTAAAAAAGCCATGGAAAGAATCCACCTGCCCTACCATTAGGATTCCAAATAAAAAAGTGTTCTTCCTTCCAATAGAAACAAGGATTTCGAAATGCCATGAAGGCTCCAGCCATGATATGAACTTCCATCCAGGTTTCCTTCCCATTCACCCAACAGGCTCTAGCCAGGTCCTGGCACCACTTGTGCAGCCACACAGTCAATGCATCTGCCTGTGTCCCTCAGAGGGCACAGCCAAACTGGGGTTAAACCCTGCAAGGTGAGCAGCAGCAGCTCTATTCACACACACGCAGGTGCCCTTGCACAGCTGGAAGCTCAAAGGAAAACTTGTCATGTGAGCCAAACTGACCAGTATAAATAAAATCCAGCTCCTACAAACACTATTTTTTGCATTTGCTTCTCTGACAAGCCTGCCTTTAGGATGGTATTATTTCTGAGTAGAAACAAGAAAAATACAAAAGTAAAATTGACTTTTTTCTACTACCTTTATATCTGAAGGATAATTACTGTTGCATTTCCTAGGAAACAGCAATCTAATTATAGTAAGTATGCCTTTAAATGAAGGCTGTTTCTAACCCCAGGAAGTTGGAGGCTGATGTGGAAGACTGGAAAAACTGAGAAGAAAATCTATCAAACCATATACAGCTATTTTTAGATTTATCAGTTTTCAAAAAAAAGAAACAAACTCAGAAATCAAGACAAAAACCACCACCAAGAAAACCAAAGGATTTACCCAATCTTTCTAGGTTTGCTAAACACAGATTTGTGCACATTTGTGGAGCAGGCTGGTACATCTGGCTTTTTTTCTTCGTTCTCTTGGGATTGATCTTTGAATGTTCTTTCATCATCTGCATTGGAAACTGTGTCTGCAGAGGAGGGAGAAAGAAAATAAAAAATGAACTTCTGCACAAAAACCACAGCACACCTCAAACAACCTACAAAAGCAGATAATGAAAAAACCTTGGGGGATCTTTATAATAAAATAAAACTTTAGCTTGAAATGTTCCTCATTATCAGCTCTTCTCTTGAACTACACTTCCAAATCTATGAGTGGCAACATTTAATAACCAAAGGACTTGAAATTTAATTTTGAAATGTACAGTATCTTCTGTGTTGAATGAAAGAATGTTTTCATAATTAAAATGTTTGTTCAACTAGGAGAAAGGTATGGGGAAAATGGCTTAAATGTATTTTTCAATAAATCGATCAAGTAGCAAATCATGAAATTCCCAATCTGACCATTGATATAATATTGAGAACTTACACACTTGCCAGTTTTGCAGCTTCTGGAGCACAGTGATATTGGCAAGGTTTGTATTTTCCAAGGAGCAGATTTCTGCCAAGTGTTTTTTCCAGTGGCAGTAAGTCAGTCCCTCTCCTTACAAGTTAGGGAATAAAACTGGGCATAAATGCTACATCTGAAACAGAGCACCTAACAGCTTATGAGTTCAGAGTGAAGGAGTTAAGTGAGTACAAACCATCAGGAAAAACTCCTATTTTTTACATCAGGGTCCTGTGGTAGCCTGCAAGGTACCAGAGAAGCTCACACACCCCAGGCTGTGCTTGGCCAAGACAGACAGAATATGTACTGTACCTAAAAGTGCAGTGCAGCTTGTTTGAGATACCTGGGCAAAAGGAAATTCTGGATACCAGGTAGCCTGGATATAGCCCAGAAGACAGCACAGGAGTTCACATTTACCTTTCTTCTTCAGAGTTGAAAAAGAAAATTTGAGTGATTTTTACACACCACTATCACAAATAAGAGAGCCAAAGGCAGAAAATGACTGGGCTGAGATCTCTCCATAGAGCCAAATTTCCTGGCAGGAACTGAGAATGAACTGTCAGAGTCTCTTCTGCTGGACTTTGCAGCTGAAAAACACTGTCCACTTGTTAGGACAGTGAGTTTTTCAGCAGGTCCCTATCTCCACAGAGATACTTCTTACATATAGGCTTTACCTTCCTGGAATATTAATCATTCATAAATCACTGTATAGACACAAATCAAAAATTAAAATACTGATTATACTGCGGTCAGGAATAAAATACAAGTCAAACACTCAAGAAGCAAGGTTTTGAACATATGAAGCACAAGAAAATCTCCCTCTTGAAGTCCCTACCTGGGAATTTGTGAAGGATTGACTGTCTGACAACATCAGTTCCAAGATTTGATTGTTTGAAGCGCTTTGCTCTCTCTTCAAAAAACCATTCTCCTGTCACTATCCGCAGCTCTCTGTAGGAGGAAAATGGAAAAAGCCAGAGACATATTAACAAGCTTGGCCAACCAAAGCTACTGCAGTTCATCAATCAAATGCCA
Source organism: Thryothorus ludovicianus (assembly GCA_013397245.1). Taxonomy (NCBI): domain Eukaryota; kingdom Metazoa; phylum Chordata; class Aves; order Passeriformes; family Certhiidae; genus Thryothorus; species Thryothorus ludovicianus. The sequence goes on from VZTB01004709.1 coordinate 38,752, forward strand.
CGCTCACAAATTCTGGACAACATTTGCACAGTTCAAGATAAAGTGTAAAGAGATTGATTGTAGAGCTTAGAATAATAGGACACAGCAGAAAAATATCACTTTACTTTGTGAATGGAAAGGAATTTTTAGTAGATGGAAATTTACTTGGCAAAAAAAGTGCTGCAACCACGTTTACAAGACTTCTGTCAAAAACATAGAATATTCTGTCATCGTAGTCTTTTGTGAACTATTCAGTGTCACAGTTTTCAGTATCTCCAAAATGACAAGAGACATAGAAACAGCAACAGTGGATTGAGAGAGAAAATTCCCCACCAAAGCTCCTGTCAAGTGAATCAGCATTTCATGGACCCTACATGCTTAGAGACAGGTTGCTGCAAGTCCATATGTATTTTTCATTTCTAGTTTTATATGCTGACAGTATATGCAGTTTCTTCTCATGGCAGTGCTGCTATAAATTAGCTGCGTGTCAGTGGTTCTGAGCAATGAAAATTTGTCTTTCCTGCTGTTCTGGATAATGTTGCTTTTTCTGGCTTCAAATTCTTTTACCTATACTAGCAAGTAAAAAAAACTGTGCTGGCATTCCACAGTTTTTTGCAGGGTATATTTTTATGTTTATTACTAGCCTTTTCCTGAATTAGTTTCATTATGGCACAGCATCACCATTTCTACTGCCTCACTACACAAAGTTGATGACAGAAAGCTACTAATCATGAATACTCTAATAAAAATAAAATAAACAAAATAATAACCTCCAAACATTAAAAACTGATTTACATCCAGACATGTTCCTGTTTACTGTTCATTAGGAAAACTTTCAAAACTCTACCAGAAAAAACATCATCCAGTCTCTTGGGCACGAAAATTACTACAGATGGATTTAGAGCACTGATCAATATCTTCACTATTAAGTTATTTCTGAGTCATGCCTGAATGCAGTCTCACTTGAGAGAATACTAAAAATTACAGAGTAACATCCTGACACTGGTGAAAGGACCTAATATAAGTTTGTCCTAACCTTTTAATGAATCATGCATGTTTCATGACTCACTAAAAAAAAAAAAAAAGAGAAAAATCAAAATCGCAAATGCATGTCCACAAGCATAGAAATAGATTATTGCCTTATCTTGTTGTTGCAGACTTCTGGTAAAAAAATCCTCCATAATTCATCATCACAATCACTCAGTCATTATGAAAAGTATTAAATAAAATCTTTATGCTTCAATCAGGAATTTTAAAATTACTTCTGTTGGTTCCAAACACTGAAAAGGAATCACATTAGAAACTATACCTGGCCTGGCTGGTGTGAAAAATATTTTTTCTCTGAATGTGTATTTTAACAATTCCCTTACAGCACACTCTTCTCTGTGCCGTTATTTTATACCAAGACTTAAGACATGTTTAATGTTTTATATCAAACCATAAACCTTTCAGACCTTTCACTACGCCATCAAATTCCATTGCAATGTGAACAACATATCATGTTGCAGTATCGTCTATATAGTTCATTCATTTTTTTCCTTAGTTACTTCCAAATTTGACCATAAAACTCCACAAGTGCTGCTTTCCCCTTGGATGGAGATTTCACCCATCCCTGATACCTTACCAGAAATAATTAACTTGATCAAGGTCAGACAGAACACTGCCCACATCCTTATCCAGGGAAGTATCTTCACCCTTCTCCAAGCTCTGACAGCCTACAGGAGCTGTGGCCTTCCCCCAGAGTTTCAGCAGAGCTGGAAGCTGCCACACACAAAGCTCCAGGCTTTTACAACTTGCAAATATTTTCACACACAGCCCCGATGGTGACACTCCCCTGGGTTCCTGTGGTTCATGGAGGGGCAGCTCTTTGCCACAGAGCCCCTGGACTGCCATCCCCTACATTTTCTTGCCAGATATGAACAGTGATGAGGGATAGAAAACCTCTGGTGCCTCCTGCCTCACAGGCACTCAGGGGCTTTCAGCCTTCAGGTGGAAGGGTGGCTGGGACCAGAGTGTCTGCTTGTTTGACTGCCCAGTGGTTTTGGGATCTGGTGTGGATATTTGACCCTGCTATAGTAGGACCAAGAGCTCAGGGAGAGTCATGAGGGCTGGAGAGACCAAAGGAGCTGCAGACAAGGGAAGGATGGTTGGGGCAGCTGGGGAAGGAGACTGGGAAGGAAGGGGGTGGAGAACTGGGCTGTGCAAGGAAGGATCAGCAGTGGTGTTCCAGGTGGAGGCAGGTTCTCCCTCAGCATCCATCCCCAGGAGAGGTCCCTCCTCTTCTCCCTTCCACTGTGGTATGGCATCTCAGAGCTCCCCACCAGTGTCTTTCTCTATGTCCTCACTCCACCCCACACCGTCTGCACAACCTCTGCTGCTTCCCTATCTGGGAGTAAAGCATCCTCCAGGATGGGAAAGGCTGGCACCAGGCTGGGACTGAGGAGGGAGAACTGTGCAGAAGGACTTTCCCTTCCTCTTGCCATCCCTGTGTAACTGCTGACCCAATACTCACCTTCCTCAAGCTAATGAGGAAGCTACTCATTTTATTCAGCTTCCTCAGCTTTCTAGGGAAGGGATAGATTAGTTTATTTGGGTAACAACAGTTTTTTCTTTCTCTTCTGGTAAAGGATAACTAAGCAATCTACTTCTCTTATTAATCTCTCTCTGCTATCTGCAATCTGCTGCTACCAAACAGCCCCAAATTACACAGCTTGTGCCCTCTTGCTTAACCAAGGAAGTTCCAGGACATTGCTGGCAAACACAAATTGGGCCCCAAGGAAAGAAAAGGGTGAAAATCCCTTTTCCAGGGCTGAGCAGGCAAAGGAGTGTGACAGAGTTGAACTGTGTGCCTGTTCAGGTAGTGACAGCAAACTGAACTGCCCACCTTCTTCATTAGACTGATGTTAATACCATCCACATTTCCAATGTGTTGCCAGCTCCTTGACAGGGGTACCCTGAAGAGGTTCACATCCATTCTGCTCTGACTTCACCCAAAGAATGAGGTCTGAGGCAAAGCACAGACAAGTTTCCCAGCTGAGGCACGAAACATGGCAAATGGGGAGAATTATCTTATTTCAGTCAAGAGCTTCAGCCCTCTGGCCCCTGTTTATCCACAGTGAGAGGGGGAAAAGCTACAGGCACTGGCAGCCAGCCATTGTGAGTGCTGCATGGAAAGAGAAGCCTCCACCCTCATTCAAACCTTCATCCTCATTTTCATCAGTTACTGTCTATCTTGAGATCCTGACTTCAGCTGGCAGATCTTTTTCTGCAAAAATAGCCTTATTCAACAGATAATTTCTACAAAAATATCACTGTCTAATGAAATAAAGGGAAAATCCCCAAGCTTTGAAGCTTTGAATTTCTAGTGCACTAGTTTTGGATGTATTTTCCATGTATGCTAAACAACCACACAAAGACTAGTGTTCATGTGATCTTAATCACTCATACATGTCAGGAGTACCTATTAAAAGAATTTTTGTTCTACATATAAATAGAAATTACTTCAGATCAAATGATTGCCTAAGTCTCTGACTTGAAGTTTGAATTTAATAATTGCATTTGACATTTTGAATCAAAAAATTGAAGAGCAAAACCTAAACAGTCTTATAATAATAATAATAATGTTATTTTTATGCAATTGTGACAAGGGGAGTTTCTCTTCTACTGAGATAGAAGAAAGATGCACTATTTCAGATGCAGGATTTAAATGAACCCTTTCTGTCTAAAGAACTGTTTCAGGTGAAAAGGAACAAGGGCTTTATTCAATAGCAGATTGAATCAGCGCTTACAGCTCTGACTTTGTTGTTTGTAAAATGGGCCTAAGCTCCTTACTGGCTGCAGATCATGGATTGTGCATGTGTTTACTGCACTTTCTCAGTTAGATGTAGCTCATGATGTAAAAAACTTGTATAATTTCTACCAAAACAGGATTTAGGCTTGCCTTCTAAGGTGTTCAACAGGTGCTGAAGTCAGTGGTTTTAAAAAGGAGGAGAACAGTGTTAAAAGCTGAAATAACAGCGATTTTTGCATGACTGCACTTTCCTATTCTCAGAACAGCTAGGAAAATTAGCATTCAAGCAGCTGAGTACCAAATACTGTAGGAATCTGCTAAAGTCCTTCTACATTTTATACTGATCCACTCACATCATGTGAGAGGGAGCAGGTTACAGTTCCCTTTTTCTTCCCCCTCTGATCTCCTACTAAACAAATTAATGACATGCTGCTCAGTTTAAAAACAGAGCATAACCTATGGCCTCTCCCTGTCAAAAACTCAGATTTTCTACTCTCATTTTTGTGAGGCACTTCATGGTTAAATGACCCAGTTAATAATAAAAAAAATCCATTTCAAATGGAAAGTCCCAATTGCTATTTTCAATTATTCCTTTAGGGCAAAGCCCCACATAGGTAAAACAGTTTCATCTCCATTTGATCATCCTGTCTAACTCACATCCACTGCAGAAGCAAGAGATTCAGCCTGGCTTCCTCTCCATCCTCTGTTCCTCAAGTTATTTTACTTCCTCCTCAGGAAGAAATGTGGGATAAAAGGCAAAAGCAAAGGCTGGATAAAATGCAGCCCATGTTAGAATATACCAAAGCCCTTATCATATATCCTCACATGCCCTCATCTTTGTATTGTATTCAATTCCACAGAGTATTTTCTACAACATACATTAATTCCACTGTAAGTTTTATTATGCTGTGAGGCTATTAAACAGAATTTTTTGACCCTGAGAAAAGAAGGCAAACTTGCCTAGAAGTTACTAAAATAAAATTATAAGAAATTTGAGAAGCATTTGCATACTAAAACATTGGAAAATGCCTCTATTTTTAGGCTCCTAATGGGAATAAATGTTACTAAGAGATACCGATGAATTTTCATGACATGTTAAGACAGCGTAATTATTCCAGAGATTAAGATAAATTTTCCATTACTGCTTTGTTCTGCTGTAATAATTTGGGCTACCTAGGCATTTGATATATAGAGGCAGAGCTCTCAGATACCTAGACACACTTGCAATAAGAAATACAGACAGCATCAAGGTGTGGAATATATCTTTCAGAGGACAGCTGGAAGAACATTATTTCCCTCAATCTATTGATCATTTTGTCTGGCAAATTTAAGATAAAAACTGATCATAATTTAAGAAGATGTAGGGGGAAAAAAAAGAGACTTTAATGGAAGTCTCTTTCAACATCCATGTTCAAAAGCTCCTGATGGCCTTAGTTCCTTGTTTGCAGAGAATGGAGCAGAAAGATTCCTCTTTCAAGTGCATCACTATGTACAGGCTGGTTTTACCTCATTAAATAGTGCAATAACGTGACTATTAAACACAATCACATGGATAAAGACTGTCTTGCTCTCTGACCTCAGCTGGGAAACTGAGCATGGCTGGAGTCTTAGCTCTAATCCTACCTGACCTGTAAATGCTTTGTCTTGAGACTTCATATTTTATCTCAGGAGCAAAATCCAATGGAGAAATTTTCTCTTTATGGACAGTCAAGGGAGATATCCTTTGACAGTAACTTTAAACTGTAAGACAAGTTATATATAAACCTGTTAGTTATACTTAAAAATACTGATGCAACCCTTTCACTAATCACAATCAAATGTCTTCCCTCAAATTCACCAAATCTTTTTTTTTGAAAGCTTTCCAGAATGTAATTTATGTATTGTAACAAGCTTCCCTGTTGCCATAAGCAGTTTTTCAGCAAAGTCTGTCTCTGGAGAAATGAAAGATGAAATGCTCTAAATATTATTTTATAGAAGTTAGATTTACTTATTTCCAGATAATGTTCTGACTGACAGATGAACAAAGAGACTGTATTATTAAATGAACTTGTATCTCACCCCTACAGGCACCATCATATTACTATGTTGTGTTTGGGGTTTTTTAATTTGTTCAGATAATAATATTATGCTTTACCACACATAAAATTAAAGTCTTGAAATTACTGTTCTTCAAATCAAAGTGAGCATGTTTGCCAACTATTTTTTTTTTTGGTACATAAATCCATCACAACTCTTAAAGCAATAACAACATTTAATTCCAGACCATGTGACAAAATACCATTTCACTGCACTGAAAGTATCCCAAACTCCAGTGTTAGGATTGGACAAGTAGGACTCAAAAAGTTCATAAGGAAAGAAATGTCAAAATGGATTAAATGAAGCAACAGGCAGATATTGGCTGATATTACCTACATTCTTTTTATTGACACAACAAGCTGTTTCCAAAACCACTTTGGATTATCTGTGTAATTCAAGGTATTTCTGCAGTAATTTGTGAAGTATTTTTCTCTTTGAATGAACACACTTCCCACCCAGTACCAGACCTTCCTCTCTGAAGGAGAGGAAGTACCAAATGTACCAAAAGTACCAAAGAACCAAATGTACTAATCAGGTTTTCCAAGAGTTCTGAAAAAATTCTGCACATATTTCTGCAGGTGTAATTCATGACTACAGAAGAGGGCTTCTAGAAGCTACTGCTATAAGCATAACCTCAAATAACATCTAAAAGACACTCTTGAGCACAAATTTGGGAGCAGAGCTATGAACTAGTATAGCTCCAAAACTGTTAAGGGTTCACAAAGGCCATAAACACTTCTCCCTGACTTTTAAGGGTTTCACAGTGTGTGTGACAACAGACATGCACATCACAACAGCAGTTTAACCTGGCTCTGCCAATAGAACAGCTCAGCAGGGGCTGTGGTCTGTACAGATATCACCATAATCAAGGCTGCTAAGAGGGACAAAGGAGAGGGACAAATATGAAAGTTTTCCAACACTCTTTGGAAAGCATGGTTGAACAACTCAATTTGGCAAACAAACACTGTATGCAGGTCAACGCTACAGAGCTCAAAGATTTTTCACCCCTTCCTGCCTTTTATTTGCCACTTATAAAGCATAAATGTCTCAAACTGGATTATTTCCTTTTCTTTGCCTTCTGCCTTTTCATCTTGTCAAAGGCCCTATTAACTTAATCAGCTCCTCTATCAACTGTAATTAAAAAAGCCTAAAAATCCTTATTCCCCCTGCATTTCTCACTTGGTAGAAAAGCAGAATTGAAATAATTTAAATGAGAACTATGCACAATGATGTAACTGAAATGCCTTTCCCAAACTCCCATCTCCACACTGCCCACACAGAAGATAATCTCTCTGTGTACTCCTAGAAATGTAGAAGACATTTTACACATCATTAACTGTCATAGTCTTGCAGAAACACTGCATATGAGCAAAAAGAAAGGGGAGAGAGAGCTTTCAATTTAATAAAGATACTCAACATGGACAGAACGTTAGCACTTGAAAAGCTGAGCACTTTTGCAAGCAAATTACACCGTGGCTTGTAACAACATAGAGGCAGACCTCAGCCAGAATTAATTGTCAAGGTGATTGCTAAGACCCCTGCTTGGCACACAGGATTGCAGAAGCAGAGGTCACACATATTTTGAGAAGTTGTCTTGCTCATCTCTCAACCCCAGAACAGGAACATCTTTGCTGATGCCATCATCCCAAGAAAGGTTTTTCCAAACTTTGTAAAATGACATTCTGCAGCCCCTCCAAGTACTGTCAATGTTTATGCCATCTAAATCTCATCCTTTCACTGCAATTTAAGTATCACATTATTTTTCTTACTCAAAGAGGGGGTCATAGAACAGCCTGTAAGCCACTTCCTGTAGATTTAAAACTCAGGTATTTTCAATTTTCTCTTGCCTAGGCTGAACACTTGTGACTCTTTCTATTGCTCTGGACATCCTGAGTGCTAAGTTTCATTATTTCCTGCTGAACTTTCTCCAGGTGGCCAATATGAGTTCTGATACAGAGAAATGGGCAGCTACTCTACAAAAAATGAGATTTTATCATGTATTTTATGGGCCATTTGGCTTGTACATGATTGTGTGATGCTCAATTTTTCTGCAGTGGAAAATTCTGTTGATTCATGTTCAGCTTTTATCCAGTACAATACCCAGATCCTTTCCTAAGGAACAGCTGCAGAAGCTGTTTTTATCCTCATTTTATGTTTCTGCAGCTGCATTTTTTCCCAAATGTAGTACTTCCACATGCCCGTAGGGAACCATCACTTGCTTTGCCTTCAAACCACTTCTATAAATTCTAAGCATCACTTTGAAACCCAATCCTGTCCTTCAGCATGCCTGGAGCACCTCTCAGTTTTATGTCTCCTGCAGGTGTAACTGGCAAATTCATCTGCTGCATCAAAATCCTTAACTAAAATATCTAACAGTAATTAGCCAGGAAATGCTCTGGTCTGTATCACAGGAGTCTTTAAAAAGTTTTTTTGTTTGTACGTGTGGTGCTTTTTGGGTTTTTTTTTGTTTGAGGTTTTTTTGGCTTTTTTTTCTTGAGGTTTTTTGGGAGTGAAATGTCCATAGTCACGCTGAGAACAGAGCTTTATAATTTTCCAGGCAGGTCTGCAATCACACTGGCAGAATTTATTCCAGGGCACAGCTACCCTAATTTGTCAGCCTATTAGAAAGGAACAAGAGAGAGTATCAAAAGGTTAACTTCAGCCAAGTTATAAGACAGCAACAGATCCTACTCTGTCACCTATCAAAGATGGAAGTTAAATTGGTTTTGACATTATTTTTTCTTGAGCCAGCTCTTACTCATCATCCTGTCACCTTGTCTCGGCTTTCAAACAACACAGCTACCATTTGTTTCAGTGTTTTTAGAGAAATTAGAGGTAGTGTTGGCAGAGCCAACAAATACTTTGTTCTTTTCTTCATTTTTAAAGAGCAGCGTTGTGTTTGCTGCTCTTCATGCTGTCACCTCACCTGCACCCCATCATTTCTGAAAGGCACAGCACTGACATTATCTCAGGAACTGCCTGAGGCAAAATACAAGGAGCTCAGCCAGGTCCCTACCAATTTAAAATAATTTCAAAAATAAATACTTTCGTCTTAAGAGGTGAAACACTGTCCTTCACTGTGCCCCACAGGATACAGAGGAGGTTAAGGCACCTACTTAAAAATGGATGCAGCCTTCTAAAGCTGAAGTTAGAAGACACAAACCCTAAACTCCATGCCCTGCTGCATTAATTTTTCATTGTCTAGGTAGCCAAAGACTTGACAGAACTAGCAATTTGGGTTTACTTCCTGAAACAATTTGCAGAAAGCCTTCCCTTTATGATCTCATTAGTTTGAAGCTCTGTTAAAAAAAAACAAACAAAAAAACCAAAAAACCCTCCAATTCTTTTTTTATCACATCTCTTTCTTACATCATTTAGTCCTTACATCAGGATACATAACTGAGTTTTGTTGCCCGACACATTTCTCCTTTCCTTCATGGTTATCTTACCAAGTCAAGCTAAAAAATCCCTTATTACCAAATAATCAAGTGATGAATTATTCTTCCAAGCCTTTGGAAAACAAGCTAGTTGAAACTGGCTTGGAATTGGGAAAAGAGTGCAGCAAATAAAACCCCCAGATAAGCCTCTCCCCTAGTGTGGGAACCAGGGCTTGTCTCTGACTGCCCTGGAGGCTCAGAGACCCTGTCAGGGGGCTCAGAAACCTTGGAACAGAGCCCAAAACACCTGTGGTTTGGATTTTAGCTCATGGGAATGATTGCCAACCTTAAAAGAAGAATTACAGGTCACAAGAGTTTAAATAGAGTAATAATGAGTTTGTCACAGGGTGTAAAAGTAGATTTTGGGGTTTAGTACGGGAAGGTGTGTGATGCCAAGATGGAAGAACCTCGTGACTTNAGAGCCTTGTGACTTTTCAGGTTTCTTCCTTCTTCACGTTCTCCATCTCTCCTGTGATGGTGGCACAGGTGATTGGTTTAGAGTAGAGACCGACTGTCTAACATAGGTGAAAGGTATTGGAAAGTAATTGTAAATAACGTACACATAGTTTTTAGTATAAAAAATTAACACCTCCCCACAGGCAGAGAGAGTGTGCCTTCTGCTATCCTGTCAGAAGGACCTCGGCAGGGCAGAGAAAGAATGTTCTAGATAAGGTAAAATACACAACCTTGGAAACAAGAGCCGAAGATTCTGAACTCCTTCTATGATCACAGCTGGGGAAAAAAGGACTTTCAACATGTCGGGAACATTTTTAAAGCACAGAAAACCCAACACGCTTGTGCATTCTCTGTGTATGTTTTGAGCCAGGGGGATGTACAGGGGTGGCAGCAGGACAGAATCACTGGCAGGGCTGTGTCCTCCAGAATAAAAACATCTGTATTTAAGACCTAAGGTTATAAAATCTGCCCAACTTACGCAATCTTGGCACACACAGAGCACCTCCAGTGCCCCTCAGCTCCCACCACCCGACATGTGCTGCACACTCGCAGGGTGCAGGTCTGGCACAGCTCTCCCCTGTCAAAGATGAAGCCCAGGCTCTTCTGGCAGCGGACACAGACCCTGCTGCTGTCCTGCTGAGAGCGGCGGCTTCCGCCTTTCCTCCTCACTTCCAGGAGCTCATTTTTCAATTTCCTAGAAGCAAAAGAAAAATAAAATCTTTTAATTTGGAGGTTCAACTCAATGATCTGTAAGAACTTATTAACAGATTAAGATTTTGTGCTGAAAATACAAACACGAGTAAGTGCAATTTTTTTTTTTTTGGTTGTATTTGCTTTATTTCTTGACACACACGACACAGGATAAATCTATCCTCCAGTGGTCAGACATGCAGTCAAGAGGAAAACTTGGTAGACCACTGTAAGTAACTGCAGGTAGCTGAGCAGTTCTGGACAACTGATAAAGCATCTTTGCTTGTCCCTCATAAACAATTCAAGTCATGCTCAGGCCTGGTTGACAGCAACTCAGAACTGAGACTATGAAGTGCGTGCACAGAAAGAAAATAAGAAAATATTTTTCAAATTAGGGTGCATTTAATATTATGCAGAATTAGTTAGGAGTACATATGCAATTCTTCACCAGTTATTCAAAGCCTAAAAAAAGCCCAATCCAAAAGACCTAACTAGATAGCAATGTTATGCTATGACGTCCCAAATCAAAGTAAAAAGGGAGAATGCCAGTTTAAATAGTGTGACTTGCAGATCTTACCAGTTCTACTGCTCACTCTAGAGAATAAAAATATTCGTATTTAAGACCTAATTTTGAAGTCTGCAGTTTCAATGGCCAGTGATCCTTAGCAAGAAAACCACTGTGAGATGTAACTAAGCTCAGGGGCTGGTAAACCCTTTCAGTTTTCCATGTCTGGGTCCCCATTAGCTCACCCTTCCTTATGCTGTCTTTCATGCCCATCATCAGTCAGGAGCCCCCAAAGTCCCTCAGCCATGAAGCACTCCAGCTCACTGAAATCATTATCTCTGTACACAGATAGATGCTTAAAGGGGGATTTAAAACCTGCTGCCACCTTCACTTAAAGATCAGTAAAAACATGTCATAAGAAAACCATATAGAAGATTAAACCACTGAAAGATTGCCGGTTGCAGCCCAGTAAAGGAGGCTCAGAACACTGCTTGGGCCACCAGGGAGTCAGCTCTGACAGAATTAGTTTATTTGTGGATACACTGCCTTGCTAAAAGATTGGCCAGCCAGCATTTTGCTTCAGGATCCCGTGAACAGCAGCTGCTCTGCAGCCTCCTGACCTGTGGATGCTCAGCCTTTTTTAGGAAAAAGGGCATGTCCAATCCCTCCAGACAGCAACTGCAAATCCCAGTCAAGGGTTTTCCTCTGCTGGCCTCTGTCCAAATGGGAATGCTTCATCCAGCTTTAGACCCTTCTCCCATATCCAATCCAAACAGCCTTTCTCTCATGCCTGAGCCTTCAAAAGTCTGTCCAGGCTTTCTTGATACTTTGCTAACTGTTTTTTCAGTTTATTGATTACATCTTACATCTCCCCACTTCCTGCAGAGATGCTTTTGGTTCCAGGCACGTGTCCATTTCCTTCTGTGAGTCAGCTCTAAATGCAGACAGATGACTTGTGCTGTGAAAACTGCCAGTAGTGCTGGGTTTTGCTACTGTGCATAGAGAAGGGAGATGATCCTTATTTTTCCCAGCCCCATCTACCTTCCAAACACCAAAAGAAAACTCATCTGCTTCTTCTGGACTGAGAACTAAAGGCAACCCACCACCACGCATCAGCAGAATGCTCTTGGTCACACCATTTTCAAGAGACACCCCATTTATCTGCTTGAATAACAAATACACCTTAGGTGCTTGTGAAGACATCTAATTACCACCAGGTTTATGGTCACACTCCTCACTAAACATCCAACAACATTCACAAATGCTTAATGATTTACTGTCACCCCTCCAGCAAGGTGAAGTTGTCAGAGATAAAGTGCTGTGCTACATGGCCTCTTCAAGTACCAGCTGACCTTGGGGAAATTTGTTAAGATTGATTCTGCTTTCACACAGTGAGAGGAATTGCAGCATTTTCCAGGTTCAAATTCACCTTGCCCTGGACTTTTGCAATGACCTCAGGAGCTGGAATTCCCAAAGACCTGTCTGAGCTGTAAGGGCTGAGGCCAAGAAGACGTTGTGTACACATTGGCCTTTTCCACATGCTTTGTCACCAGATCCTCTATTCCATCCAGCTGCCAGCACACACCTTTCCTTGCCTTCCTTTAGCCTCCATTTTCTCAATTACAATGTTCTCCTGTTAATCTCTTCTAATTTGGTTGCCAAACTGGACCATCACTTTACTTGATCATTGGTCATTCTCTCTCTGTCTCATCTCTTTCATGGTCTCCTGTCAAAACTGTGGTTTTTTATACAGCAGAACCATCAATGAATGTTCAACAGAGAGTCTTTGAGAGACACTCTGTTGAGGTTTGCAAAGATTTGGTCAATCACGTACCAAAGATCTGAGGAGGCACAAATAATTCAGTTCCAGTTTCTTTGGGCACTTGAGTTTCTGCATGCAAACCAAGCACCTGATCCTTACCCAAGTGTCAGAGTAACTCAGAAGATGAATTTTGTTAATCCTTGAATCTCAAAAGGGTCAGAATACTATGCACTAGGAAAGGCTTATTTTTTCATAGCAGATTTATTTCTAGTGGCTTATTTTTACTAAAAAAGTTTAAATTAATCGTGACTCATTGCATTTCAGGAAGTTGACACGCAGTTATTGGCATTTGCCATCTTTTAGCAATAATCACTGTGTCCTGTGCTCTGCATCCAGGTGTCTAATGGTGAAGCAGAGCCTCCACTGAACTCTTTCCACTTCAGCCTTCTCCCTCCCCACAGCAACTTTCAGGCTCTTTTGTGTATAGTTAGAAGTGCTATTGGGCACAAAATCTGTTTTAAATAGTTCCAACTTAAAATAAATTGAGCTTCTTTTCTTATTTTTTTAATTTGAGATCAACTTTTTGAAAAACTTATCAATGTTCAGTAGTGGTGATTGCAACACTATTTCCCACTGCTTATGTCAAACACAATCTGAAATTCTTATCAGGTGATAGCTGATCTGCTTACAGTGTAAATTCTGAGAAGTTGTTTTCTTATTTTTGAATATAAATTGCCTTTGATGACTTCCAGGGAACTGAGACAAAATAAATCAACCCACAGCTTCTCCACTCAATTAAACAAATAGGAAATAAAAAGCAAAAAGCAAGCAAAGAATGCATGGACAGATACACTAATATGAATTTTCATTTGAGATTCCCTATATTATGTGTTGAATTGAACTCCTGATTGACTGCAACAAATAAATTCATATCTTAAGAAAATAAAAAATGAACTGTCTCAAGGGCCAGGAAGAGCAGGAGGAGGTGGGTGAGTCATCTGAAAAAATCCATCATCAAAACAGTCCCTAAACAAGCACAGCTGAGCTGCACTGCTTACACTGTACTGAAAAGGGATAACAAGTGCAGCCTGTAGCTGCACTGACTTATCACTACATTTATTTCCCAGGACAGGAACCAGCTGGATTACAAACATCCAATTTCCTTGTGCCAGCCTAACATTTGCACTCCCCATAATTTTAAAGGAATACATTTCAAGACTCAGATATTTTTAATCACAAATATTAAACAAGAATTAATCTTTGTCAATCTTCTCCTAGTAATAGGAAAAGGAAAATAAAACTCAGCAGAAGTCAATTTAATAGGCTTCTGGAGAAAAAGAATCCTATCATTCATTGGTGTATCTAAACCTTCTATTACAATGGCTGTTTGATGAAAGATAGCTATTAAAAATAAATTTGATTCTGTCAAGTATAACAGAATATGGAGCCATTTTTCTAAACTATGAATTTATATTAATATCTGCCTACTGTCTGAGAAAATCTATTAATCACGTTGGAGAAGAGTTCTGCTGTAATCAGTATTCCAGGTAACAGTGAATGTCTAAACCTGAGCCTTTCCAAAGGTGGCCAAAAAGCTCATGTAAAATACAGCAGGAAACAAAACAAACAAAACCAACAACCAAATAAACCAACTCCAGAGTTCATAGCTCTTGGCATCACCAGCTACCATTGGCAAAGGAACTCCTAAAGAATTCAGGTCCTTCCCTACAGATAATGGAAGGACCCAGGTAAAGGTTCTTGTTCTTTCAAAAATATCTTCCTTCTTAAGGCATGAAATATTCTCAAATCCCTATAATACTGCAAAGAGGAAACAATGAGAAGCCTTAACAGATCCATTTTTTATGAAAAGTAAGCTTTACCCTAGAGAATATTTATCCCTCAAAGTAAAATAGCTATTCTTCTGCAAGAGGCAAGACATTCTTTGCCCAAGCCATTCACTTAAATGAATGCCATCATTTCTGTTAACTCTGTAAGCATTAACCACTTGCTTTAAGTGAGGCAACTTTTTCTTTTAATACCAAACTGACTGGTTTGGATTTTTTTTCTACCTCATCTCCTCTCCAGTAAAAAAACCCCAAACAAACAGTCAATTGTAATAGCATACGTAATTCCTGAGTTTTTCTAATTTCTCCTGGATCTTCTTTCTCCCCATTTCAAAACCTCTTTTCCTCTGAAGATGTAGAGCAGCATAATTCAAGCATACCTAATTTTATTTTGCCATTCTAAATTTCCAAAGTTCAAAGAGTAATAAAAAATTGAATTAAAAATAGGAAAGGGCAATGCTCTCCCTCCCTCAGTAATTATAACTAAAGAGTTTGGCAGAGAAAAAAAATTGAATTGCTTTTGCACAGATCAATAGACACATCCTTGTTCCGAATCTGTGCAACTGCTAACTTAGATATGAGTGAATTTTTCTGTGCAGGAACTGGCATCAAAATATTTGAGTATGAGGAGGAAAGGCAATTTTCTTTCCAAATTGATTCTTAGGACCTTCTCCAAATTCAGCCAGAGTCCCTTCACTGTATGGCACAGTACTGGCCATTTTCTGGCACAGTATGCAGAAAACAACAGTAAATATTATTGAGAGTTCACAAAAAGAACTGGGCTATTACCAACTTCCATTGAGATCTCCTTGGATTGTAAAATATATGCATACCTGAAGTATTTTTTTATACTTTCTTTATAAGCACAGGTTTTCACATATTATTTGTGTAGCAGAGCAACGTGATAAAAACTGTTAAGAACACCCAAGTATGGAGGCACAGTGATGAGAACACAAGGAAACAAGCAAAGACTGAATTTGCAAAGAAAAAGAGAGCTGGATATGGAATGGTAGAACAGAACTCAGTGAAAAGAAGGAAAGGAGGCATGGAAACAGAAATTATACTGGATATCATTATGATGACAAAGTTCCATAGATGAAACTTTTCCTGGGTAACTCACTCATCTTCACAAATAAAAATGGTTACTGAAATTGAGGAAAAGAAATAAAAAGACAAAACAGATCCTCTGTTGGTTTCTTGCTGGTCCTCAATGAAACAGAAGATTGCGCCCAGTGTATGAAAATTAGTCACCATGAGAAATTCTTTCACCACTGCAGGACTGTGGTTCTCAAAGAACACAGGAGAGCAAAACAGGCACCTCTACCCTTAGAGTACTGGCAACAGTAACTACCCTTGATGGAAAAGTCTCAAACCCAATGTGTGAAACTGTGTTGAATGCACCTCACAAATGACCGAGCTGCCAGTCAGGAGCTTTGCAGTTCCCAGGTACAGATGGCCAATGTGCTTTAACACAAGGCCTGTCTCCTTCACATATCCATGAAAAGTTTCACAGAAATACAGACCATGCACCATATTACATATGTTATCCTGCAACCATTTTGTGCTTTTAAGCAAGTTTAAATGTATATATTCTGCAGATAAGTCACTTCCCAGTCCTCAAACTTCTGCCTTTCTAAAGGACTTGCTTGTAGCTACCACATGGTGGTATCCATGCTAACAATTTCTCCTATAGTATGATGAAGTTAATATCCTAAATTTTTTCAATGGATCTCTTTGGAATGAAAAGAAGATGCTATTTTAGTCAGATAAAAAGACAGGAATGATAACTTTCTTTGTCAATACAGATCTGGGCCTGGTGCAATTCTTACACAACTTCTGGCAGCCTAAATGCTGAGGGAGAGCAGCAATCCATTAAAGCCTTCTTCTTGGACAAAACTGGGAAGTTCTTTCTTTGCTTTCTCAGCACAGCAATTATTACTCTATTCCTCTAAAAGCCTCAATAAAGAATGGAAAGGACCTTTGTATTTTAAACCCTAATAAAATAGTTAAGGTAAGAATAAATGATTTTACTCAAAAAATCTTAGCAATTGAAAAAAACATGATGGTAATTCAACTGACATCAAAAACATCATAAAGCAATGTTTAGAACACTGCAGGTTATTTGTACAAGTAATCTATTAACAGCTTCAAATCAATATTCAAAGAAAACATCCAGTCAGTTTGCATTCTAAGATGAAAACTTATAATTAAGAAGATAAATCATAATCTTCATTAAGAAGGTTGATTGTATTACAAAAACCAGACTTCAGAAAAAGAACTTGATAACTTCTGTGTTTCTCTCTCATGTAGGTGAAATAATTGTACATCAAACAAAAATATAGGAACCACCTGCACTCCAGAACATAAAAGCAGTGATAGTAAAAACAACCTTTAACAATTTCATTATTAGAACATCCTTCTGCACTTACCATTGCTTTTATAATGAATAGAAAGGTTTTTTTAAGTTACAAGGGCTTTAAAAATAATGGGAAGAGAAAAAAACAATATCAAGATAGATTCAGAAAGAGTGGAACAGGATAACAAGAATTCTTCAGTACAATGTACAAGGAAGCATCTTCTTAGAGTGGAAAATGCCTTGAAAATAAATAAAAAGGGACTTGCTCTTTTGCAAAGTTCTTCAATAAAGTATACAACAGATTGTACCAAAAGGAATTTTAAAGACAACAAATGTTCCTCAGAAGTATGCTTATAAGCCATGATTATAGATCCTTGCCAAGTTGTACTGAGAAAGAAAAATTAAAAAGTCTCTTAGGAAGCAGTTAACCATCCAATTTGTTATAGTTTTTATATTCTGGGGATCTTTTATAGACCACATTCCATATCAGGCAAAGTATAATCTAGTGACAATAAATACAAAACCAATTGGTTCATACAGAGGTGCTAGAAGTATGCATAAGCACCACATTGCATCATTAGTTATTCTAATTAGCAATATATTTCAGATTAACTTGATTTTGAGTATTTTCTTAGGGTTTTTCTTCCATTTTTACAAAATATTGATAAGCCAATACCACCTGCAAATTCACTGTGCTGAGCTGTACCCTCCAGGGGTGCTACAAGTCCTCAGACTCAGTAGATTTGGCAGAGTGAATTCCAGTAAGGACATAAAAATCAGAAAATTTTGAGGGTTCAGACATCATATTAAAAAAAAAAAAAAAAGAAAACAGCAACAAAAGTAACCCCAGACTAACCAAATTAAACAAAAGGAAAAAAAAAAAACAAACCACAAAACCTCAGGAGTTTCAAAGTTCCACCTGAGATTGGGAAATGACAATAGTAAAAAAAAATAGTAGAAAAAATAGTAGAAAAAGCTTCCAGGGGCTTTAGGAATTCAGTGATTTGATGCACTCCATGCTGATGCCTTTGACAAATGATTATTGTCACATCACACATTTTTAAGCCATCACCTCAAGAAACCAAAATACTCTACTTGAAATTTTTATTTTATTACTAAATAGACCAGAATGCCTGGAACAAACAGTGCTCCATCTGTTTTCTTCTTCATCTCACAAACCATTAAGGAAAAAAATGATTAATTTTTCCTCACCACCTTAAAGAAACACCTTTCCTTCCAGTCTGGCAGTAGCAGAAGTCTGCACCCCCTCCTTTTAGATGAGCTGCACACCAACAGGGACAGTGCACTTAGACTGGGTTCAGGTGAAGGGGAAAAGCTTTCAAAAATTGTAGTTAAGTCTGTAGAGATTTCCAAATAATGGTTTTACACAGCAGAAGCTTCAGCAGGTGCTGAACATACAACTTTGCAACGTCTAAAATGTCTTTGCACAATGCCTAAAATAGAAAATCAAAGGGAAGAACAATGCAGCCTGGCCATGAGATTCATGGACAGAAACCAGCAAAGGCTGGAAATTTTCTCTCTCATTTGTTATATTCAGCAGCCTCATCAGCACCAAGTGCTGCATCCATCCAAACTAAGCCTCTTGCTCAGAACCACCCCTAAGTATGAAACTTTAAAAGGGCAATGGGGGGAAGTGAAATGAAGCAGCAAACCTGAAACGAAGCAGCAAACCCATCCCTGAAAGGCATAGGGACCTTTCCAGAACTGATACTTAGCTGAACTAACTCAAACTCAGCCTTCTCAAATTGCTGCCTCCTCACATTTTTTTCTGAACTTTGGTTTTTCCAAATAGAAAAGGAACACGTGGACTCTATGAATACCCTGAGACTCTGCCTCTCCCAACAGTGACTTCTGAGGTAAATACCTGAGGTTTTAAATTTTATTTATTAGTAAATCTAAGTAATTTGAAAAATGAAGTGTTCCCCCTCCTTATTCTGTAAACACCACAAAGGAGGACACTGTTGTGCATTTGCCCCACACTGCAGGAAGTCCTGAACAGAGGCAGATGCCAACTTTCTGTCCCTCTTGACACCTTCCAAACTTCTCTTTATCAGCCAACTCTGAAGGCAGACTCTACATGCAGCTCCTTTCAGAGGAAGAGAGTTTAAGAGTCTTACTAAAACCTTCCATTTACAGGAGGGAATTCAGCCAAACTGGACTAAATCTACAGAATCTGAAATTTAAAAACACTGCTGCAAATTTTTTACTTGTTATCTTTCTTATTCTTTTGTCTTGAAGCACTGGATACGACTTTTGTTTTCTGAGAACAATACTAGCAAGCAATTTTCTTTATAACACACTTTACTTACAATTAACTTAAAATTAACTAACAATTAACTTACAATTAACTGTGTCACCTCACAGCACTCATCCTTATGGGAGGCATACAGAAAACCTTTGCTGGGTACCACAAAAATATTTACCAAGCACATATTTAAAAGCAATAACAAAAAGGGTTACCTTATTCTTTTATCTTCAACTTTTTTCAAGTATTCATCTCTCTTCAATACTCCCAATATTTTTTCCCTTTCATGTTCCAACAAGAATGACAAATTGATGATCTCCAAGTGCTTCGTCATGATCCTTCAGCAGTCACTCTGTCAATGACCCCTTTGCCCAATCAATATTTCCAATGATTTATTTGCACCAGTCCAAAGGCACGTTTGTGTCAGAGTTACAAGATCCGCACAGTCAAGAGGTATTTTGAAAAATGCTCCTTTAAATTTACTGGGTGTCGAAATGGTATTGCTTTTCCTTCCAGCTACACAAGAAATAAAAGTTTCTCCTTTGTTTCTTCCTTGGGAAAGGCAGTCATTTTCCTTGTTCTGGAATGCCCTTGGGTCCTGGCCTGTGCTCACTGCAAGACTTCAGATGGCATCCACTGCAGCTGCAGAATCAGCTTCCTGAATAATTGTAGTTTGGAGCCAGAAAATCACTAGGTATATTTATATCAAAGTACCTGAAAGTCAAAACAAACATGTGTGGGTGATTTTGAAATTACTATCAGAGTCTGATTTGACAAAAGCTAAATCAAGTAATGGTTTGGAAGCCACTGAAGGATGGCCTACAGACTTACCAGGTTATCTTAGGGGCTTATACACAACTGGCATAAAATTTTGGTGTTTTTTCCTAAGAAAAGAGTAAAAAATGTCATTATTTCTGCAATACAGATCCAACTATCGGGTCGCTTTCATCAAGTAATAAAATGGGACAGGAAGGTGATACACAAACTGAAGCACACAAAAAGTCAATGAAAGGCAGAAATACAAGTCAGAAGTAGCAGTTCTGAGCTTTCTTATCAGAAAATTGGGAAACAAGCAAACCATAGACAACTATATTTGGATAGATTGCTGCCTTAGACATAGCAAGTAATAAAAACACACGTGTACAAAATATACTTCTATTCTCTGCATTTATTTTAATAGGAAAAGCTACAGCCCCCCTCCCCCCCAGAAAAAAAATCTCAATTCTGGGCTATAAAGTTTTTTCTTCAATTCTTGAAAAAGGTGTTCCTATTCATACCATAAGACCAAGTTACTTGTAAGAAAAGGAATAAACCCAAAACATGAACTGTTTTTTTCTGTTATCATGAAGGTCAGGTTCCCCCTGATGTGCCTAGAAAGTTGCCTGGTAAAAGTGCCTTTAACCCAACCAGATTCTACATCAGCAGACTGGGGAGCATGGGGCATCAGCACAAACCTCACAGATTGTCTGGTCGAAGTGCTCTGAAATTCTGTCTGCTGATTTTCCTTGCAGAGGTAGCACAGGTGACACGAAACATTCTCACACGCATTTGTTAATTTTAACTGGGAAAAAAAGCACCAGGTTTTATTGGAAAAGGAAAGCCAAGAGGTAAAGGGGAAAGATTAAGTGAAACAATTAGAAATTTAAGATAACAGAAGTATTAAAAATGATCTCTGACAGCACCATTATTGTCTTGATGATGTTCTACAGGTAAGCAGGGTTCTTGCAGAACCACAGGGCAGTGGTGGGGCAAGCAGGCTGCCAAGAACACTCTGCCTTGCGAGGCATTCTGGCACTGGAAATTCAGGGAGGATAAAAACTGATTCATCAGGTTAACTTGACCTTGGCCATTTCTTTTCAGCTTTTCTTTTAACTCTAAAGAGATTAATTGTCCTACCAAAGCAATCAAAAGCCTCAAATATTCCCTTTCACTGTGGGCTACTGATCCTTAAATTTCCAGGGAGATTTTTCTCTCAGAGCAAGAAGGCACATATGACATCCCAAGTTTCTAAAGCCATAATTAGGAATCCAGTTGTTTCATTTGCCACCTGGAGGGTAAAATACACAGAGCCCAGAGCAGAACTAAGCACTGGTAAGAGTGATGAGATCACAAACTGTCAAATAAGTCAGACAAAATTTCAGAGAGTGCTGCACACTCCTGTGCCTCTTGTAAACCAGCTGAAAGATCATTCCATTCAGTTTCTTACAGGGAAGAAATCCTAAAACACAGAGGTCTATTCAACAAAATTCTGGTATCTCATGATGACAACTGAATAATGATGAGCTCTGTGAATCTTGACTAGAAATCAATACAGTCTTTTACAGTTTACAGTTTGTAAAGACAACAGAAACTACATCAGAGTTTGCAACATAGAGAATAATGCAGAGTGTTATGAAGTTTACCAGATGGACAGACAGACATAAATTACATTCATGTTACCCACATTAACATAAATATGTTTGCAGTATATTCTATTATAGTAGAATGAC
Source organism: Thryothorus ludovicianus (assembly GCA_013397245.1). Lineage (NCBI taxonomy): Eukaryota > Metazoa > Chordata > Aves > Passeriformes > Certhiidae > Thryothorus > Thryothorus ludovicianus. The sequence goes on from VZTB01004709.1 coordinate 60,402, forward strand.
TAAAATCAACTGAAGCTGAATTCTATTCACAGTTGTTTGTGTGTCTTTCTATTTTTCACTGAACATTACTCAGAATTTATCCTTCAGCCCCATCTATGACAAAAATCTTTTGGATTTTTGCTGTTCTTGTCGCCTAACAGAGGGATTTGGCTGCTATCAGGAAATACAATTTTACCTGCTTATATGTTCAACCAGTTTTATGTATATTAAAATACATTTTCAATTAGCAAGAGAATCCTCCTACAGAGCCAGGATGTCTGCCTATTCAATGATCTCATACTCAGTATTGGCAAGATGTAAACCCCAGCAATGGGAGCCTTAAAAAGCAGCATCCTCCAGCTATGGCTGTGGTGGGGGAACAGCTCCAGCACCCTGAGCACATCAGCAATGCAGGTGTTGTGTTCAGGCTGCAGTAACAGACCTGATGCTGAACAGTCCAGTTTTCCTGTTTGCCACCTGTCCAACGGATGTGCAGCTACCAGATAATTGACAGTAAGATTCAGACTCACCTCACCTTCCAGGTTTTCTTGTGCATTGGGAAATTGCCGCTCAAAAATGTGATTTCCTAACCAGGTACTCCCTTCCTGATGAAGCTTCAGCAAATACCTCAAGAGAAGCTCCTCTTTGCTCAGACAGGCTTCCTTCTAAACACGTTACACTCATGATCTCTGCCCAGGTGATATTCTGTGCCCCAGGCCAGCTGAAGTAGTGGCAGCTGTTAACTTTGCATAAAACAGGCTTTCCCAATTCTTTTATAATTCTTAGACAATGTTACCCTTGCCAGGCTAACTTTTAGGACTGAAGACATTGCAGATATCTTAACCCCTCAGAAAGCAGATCTAGTAAAAAAAAAAATCATTGGTCCTGCAGCCTACATCACTCTTGCCTATCTAGACAGATTCTGTGTGGAAACTCTAAAGACTTCTGCTTGCTCTGCCTTGTGCAAGAGGTGCCAAAACATCCCTTACCTCACAGAAGGGACCACCAGGTTTGTTCCCCTGACTTTGTGGGAAGTGCTGGGCGCTCCTGCAGCACACACCGTGGTTAAACAGGAGAACAACGGCATCACAACCTGAAGGAACATTTGCTTTATAGGAAAGGAGACTAATGAGCAAAGAGATACTGTTTTTAATAATCTACCACTTAAGACTTCCCTACTTCAGACACCACATTATTAGAGACCAGGCCTGTGCTTCAAATTAAGACTTAATAGGAAAATTTCTTCTTCTTTTTTTCCTGTGCTACTTTTGCTCTCTATCTAAATGGTCCAGAATAAATTAGCTGACAAAAGCTGAATCATGAATCAACCTAGGGTTTAAAAAGAAAACCAGCCAGCCAGCCTTTAAAAAGCGACAATGCTCCTTTTAAAAGACTTGTGATATTTTATTAAGCAGCCCTGGGGCTGATGAGGAAATGTTAGCTGTTTTCATCCTAAAGTGAGTGAAGATTTCACAAAACAGATCATTTGAGGAACACTAAAATGTGAATTAGGACCCTGGGAAAAATGCAAACCTCCCCTAAAAGGATGGGCTTTGTTCTAAACTACATTCAGTAGACAAAACATTAATTTCTTAAGTCAGAGTAAAGCAATGATATGATATCAGACTTGCAGAGGAAGGAGGCACTTCACTCATTCCTTCTCCACTGTGACATAATCCCAAGATTGTGTGTGAGTTTCTCAAGTAGGTGATTGTTTTCCCTTGCCTCATGGGAAGGGTAGAAAAAATGCTCAGTGAGACTATCCCACATGCTTTTGCCACTTCTCTTACCCCCACATCTAAAATATCTCTAGAATAGAGTTTGACTCTCTGAAGCTATTGTTGCAGGAAGATACATTAGAAATAGCATGCAATTACTAGCATAAAACAGCAAAATTAGACAAAACTTAATAAAAAGGTACAGTTTATTCTGCATATAACTGCACCCACTGCACACAGGTACCATGTCTATCCAGGCAGCATTTCCTCACCCTCCAAAGACAAAAGAATTAAGGATTGCCTAAAAAATAAAAAAACACAACAAAACAAAAAAGAAGCCAAAAAACCAAAAAACATTACAGTGTGGAAGAACACACCATTTATTTTTGCTAACTCTAGCCACACAGCTACTTGTGACAATTACAGCACCCCCAAAACTGAACCTCCCTGAGGGACATCAGTTCAGAGCCACAGGAGTTATGGTGAAGCCACTGCAATCAGTGACATTTGCAGTTAACACAGGCACAGTGACCATGAATGTTCTTGCCTCAGGCATCCTCCTGAGCCCAGCAAAACAGTCATCTGCACTCCAAAACACTTGGCTTCATCTCTCCCCCATCTTCCTGGGAAGGAGGAGAAGCATCCTGCTCTCTGGGGACAAAGCTGAAAGGAAGCAAGATGAAGGGAAAGGAATTATCCTCTTTTCTTCAATGGCTCTGTCATCAAATTGCCTGATGCAAGAAATTGCTCCCACGGCTGAACCATTATGTTTACTTAGCTGGAAGCCAGGACATGGAACAATTTAGTGACTCAGCAAAAGAGGCAACATTTTCCACATGCCCTGACTGCAGTGGCACAGGAACCACAGCATTGCCTCACATTGCTCGAGTGACAGAGCTGGCAGGAAGTTCTTTGCCAGCAGGGAAATGTTGTTTGCACTACATATATTTACTAGCATGGGTGTATTTAGCATAATCAGAAACTGTATTTTCATACTGGTAAGGAAATTCCTAGCAAGAGTAGCTGAATGCAGCATGTTGTGGTGGTTGTTATTGACTTTAGCCGCCTAAGAAGCTGAGGTAGATCATCTCCTGAAAAGGCACCAATCACTGCTTGAAGCAAAGCTGCAGGAGGTAGCACAGCCTAGCAGGAAACTCTGCAGGAACAGGATTAATGGCATTACTGACTCTTCCCTATGCTTCAGAAAGCCACAGGTTCCACCTCCCAGCTCAATACTGGCACTGTAGATCACAGCAGGGTGAATCTAAATCCAGTGTACACAGCTTCAACACTCAAATGAGAAGAGGCACATGTCATATATGTGCTGCTTAAAACACACAAATCCTCTGTGCACTGACTTCATTCACAGTCATTCACAAGTAAAACCCAAAACTAAGATGCATCAGCAGGGAGCCACCAAAGCATTGTCCACATCCACAGCTATTTTTCTCTTTTCTGAGGCCCACAGCCATATGTAAGCCAATGATGGAGGAAGGAGGGGAAGGGCTGCCCACATTAATTCTAATAAAATGGCAGAAAGACATAAAAATACCCAAATGTAAAGCTTACCATGCTGAAACTGCAGTGGCCAGTTGGTTTCTCCTCCTGCTCTCACTCAAGCACGCTGCTTGCAGAATGCCATGAACAGGAGCAGGAAAAACCAGCTTCACTTCCCAGCAATGTGTTTGCAAAGGGCACACACCCAGCTGAGCAAACCAAGTGTCAGTAGGTAATGAAAGACCAGGAAATGCTTGTTGCACAAAATCAACAAATTTGTGAGGTGAGAAAGAGCCAGTCAGGACACCAAAGTCGAGTGGCAAGAAAGGAAAACCAAACCACACTTGTTGAGTGTGACCTCAGTTAATTGCACATGGATCAGAATGAGTGAGAGCTCTGGTCAGTATTACAATGTAAATAGTAAGGAGATTCTTTGGTTAAGAGCAATCTTCAAAGACCTTCAGAGGTAAGAGCTGGAAGACTTATGAACTGGGAAGTCACATATTGCAATAAAGAAAGGATCGTGTCTGAGTGACAGCAACAGTGTTTGAAGAGTCCTTTAAAGCACAAATTGGTATCAGTGCACTGGAGAGAATGCAGGCTGAGAGAAAAGCTAAAAATGTGATTCCTTATGTCTACTTCATTCTAACTAGTGTAGTTGGAGTGTGTTTGACTTCAGAGTAATTATAAGAACTCAGATTTGTTAATCAAACAAACCCAATGGATTCAGAAGCAGTTCATTTTTTAGGTTGGGCACAATTCCAGCTGTCTGGAAATGTCTTGGCAGAGCTGTCCTGTACCTCCCTACAGCACTGCAGATCTCTCTAACCACAGTCAATGCTTGCAAGCTATATCTAATTTCTACAATTACTGTAATAATATTTCAAAACCAAAATCATGAGTGTTTAAAGACTAAAGCAATAATGTTAAAGCTCATTAAGTCTACAGAGCAGACCTTGCTGTGTAAGAAGTCAGTAAATTAACTCGCCTGATTATACAAACAAGAGAGATAGGACTAAGCTCAGCATTGACAGCCTGAGAATTCATTAAACATTGCTCCTTCTACAGGTCTCCCTCTGCTTGTTTTCCAACTCTGATAAAAAGCATTACATAACACAAAAAAACCCCTGCATTTTTAAAAAAATACATTACATTTTCCATTTCCCTACTGTAGAAATTTAGGCTCATGCAACTGCACAGTCAGGTTACAACCCTCAGGAACAGGGAATAGCACTGCCCAGAGAAAGCTCACTACAGAGACACTGCTGGCTGCCACTCCAACAAGCTTGGCTTATTTTTCAAAGTGGGGAAAATGCAGCAGCCAGTCAGGCAGGGGATCAAGTGCAGAACAGAGCAGAGGTAGAGAACACCAGGCAGCTCATTTGTGAACATAAGCCCATGCTCCCTAGAGATCCTACAAAACAACAAAAGATTTTCACTCCTTCAGAGATGCTTTGGAATAAACAAATATCTAAGAATCTTTTCTGCATTAAGAGAAGATTCAAGGGAATCTGTCATGTTTAAGATTATTTATTTACAAATGGAAGTCAAGGAGTGGGAAGAATAACACAATAGGGTGGCAACCTTTTACTTTTGTTTTGCTCATCCTTGTGTAACCACAGTTTACCTTTGTGGCTGAGTATTTAGCCAGAATAGAAGACACTTCCCAGGGTGAAATGGAAAGAAAATTCAATGCATCAGTTTGCCAAATCAAAGAAACCAAATAGATCTGGATCAAAGAATGAATGAAGGAAAAATATTTCTGCAATTGTTAAGCAAATAACATCTGTGCCATGTTAAATCAGCCATGAAAATATGAGTTAGGGCTTGAGTCATCTCAGTCTTATTGCTTAGTCACAGTGTGTGTGAAGGCAGCAATTCATTCAGCACTGAACTTTACATTAATAAGTTTAAGTTAATCCCCATGTTGGATTTGTAAAACAAGTTCTAAAATCCACCTTATACATTTTGCTTAATACCTGCATAAATTATGAATTTAACCAAGACTCAGCATTATAAAATTTAACTAAAACAAACTGAAGAAAGTTTATCAATTCTTTACTTCTAAAAATTTGTAGCACCCTTTCCCCACATTACAATAGACATGGCATTTTGGGAGTAAGAAATCACCTCTTGGCACTGAATTCTTTTAGAAATTGAAAGCACATACAATGCCAGCAAGATTCCTGATTTTTCTTTCTAACCACTAGCATTTCTTTACAATATCAGCAGACTTTAGGAGAAGTTAAATTGACCCATGCAGTGTTGTGACATGATTGACATTTGACACCAGGATCACAGGCTCAGAGTATCTCACACAGGACACCCAAAACCCCCTCCCATGTCCATGATCAGATCTGGTCACTGCATTTATTCACCCTCCTTAAGCCTCCTGTCTCCTCTTCACTGGGACTTGAGGCTGCAGCCACCATCATTTGTTTGAGATCCCTGGGGCAGTGGTCTGTACTGCAGCTCTCTTACAGGAGCCTCCATCTGACATGAAGTAGAAAATGCATGGCAGAACAAGTGGACTATTTTCATAACTTAGTAAGTCTCCCTCATAAAAAGTATCCGTTTCTTTTAACTGCAGCAAGTGATTGAAATACTAGAAGGTTTATCCAATTTTTCTTCCCCAGTAGAATTTTCTCACCAAAAAACCAGCAGCAGATATGTGGCACAGAAATGGATGAGGGTTCTCCAAACACACAATAGAAATCTATTTGTATCTTCAAATTCAAATGTTTTCCCTAATTTGCTGAACTAAGAGTACGTCAAAGGAAGTGCCTTCACTTCATCAAACATTTAATTTTGCAGAAAAACTCATGACTCATCTGAGGTTAGTCCACTTGAAAAAAATCTGTCATTGATTTTGCTTTCTTCATGAACAAACCAAAATGAAATTTTCTCTGAGCTCTGCAGGAAGACTGCTGAGGAACTGCTGCAGAGTCAGAGAAGAGGGAAGTAGAAACTACAAGAGGAGCCATTTGGGAAGGCATCCACCAAGCCAGTGAAACCCACTCTGGGCTTGGGGAGAAGGTAATATAGATCTGGTGTGAGTGCTTTGGATGAGGAAAGGTGCTTGTGGGATGTGTCTATAGGTGATGAGAAAGCCAATCCTCCATTATTTCAGCCTGTTGGATGCCAGGCACTCATCTGCTTTTCTGCCACAACAGTGTGGTGTAGTAACACTCATTTAACTCTATTTTGATAATGACTTTCTGTCTGATTTAACAGAGCAACTGGCTTTGCATTTTAATGAAAAGAACTAAGTTTGATGTCCACACATTCCAAAGGTATCTCATCATACATTATATGACTTCTCTCTGCAGAGGTGTCAAAAGACTTTAGGAGGTTCACCTGTACAGGGTAGAGGTGAAGATCAGGATGGTTTGTGGATTATGTACTAGGTAATCTTCAAAGGTCCCTTCTAATTCAAACCATGACTCTATTCTATGATTTCTCTTATTTCTTCTTACCTAATCACTCCAGTCCCTCTCCATAAACAACAGAGAGAAAGAGGCATTTCCAGGGCATGACTCACCTCATTTTCACAGGAACATTTTAAAAAGGTCAGAGGAGCCCTTGTCTGCTAACATCCATTTCTCTCCAGTGACTGTGATGGGGATGAAGCATGACTGCCTCAAACGCAGGCATGCAAAACATGTGAGCAAATGTGCCCTACTTCTCATTTCCAGCATAAAATGGGCTGTTCACAAGGACACTTGTCCAGAAACCTACCAGAGGATATAAACAGCTTAATCAGAGAGTGAGATGAGCTTGGAGTGTTGCCTTGTTTGTTTTCCATTAAATACAATGCTGCAATATTTTTCTCTACAAACAGCAAATAAAGCTAACGGGTCTGGTAAATCTTCCATGAAATGCATCATTGTGTTCCTCCAGAGTACCTGCCTCAAAATGAACATGGTCTGAAAGTCTGCATATATAAGAATATATTTTTACAAAATTTTTGTGGCAGACAGTGAAAAAACCCACAAAAATCTAGTTAGAAAATGTATTCTCCCAGGTTACACTGCTGTCTGTCTGAAGCCTGGGCTGTACATCAGCTATCAGAGCCTTGAGGATCCCTTCCAGCAGGGCAGAGGACGTAGTGGGCTATGTGAAGCTTTCCCTCTGCTTCCCAAGGTGAGATTTGTGACAATGTCTGTCCAGAACAGCTCAAAGTAACAGGAGATGGTCTGTGGGGAGCAGCCATGCATCTTTTATGGCTGAGGAGCAGAGTTAGATCCATGAGAAAAGAGCTGGACTCTGCTGTTGGGTCTCCTTTAGGACCCCAATGAATCTGAGCAGCCCTTTCAGCAAAAGCCTGTATCGACTGCCAGCAGCAGGCAGAGGATCAGCATCCTTTTTCACTCACTGTATGACGAAGAGAAGTGGCAGATTCCTCTCAAAATACTGTTATTCAAACCAGAGGAACATCTGGAATGGCTTTCATTGCCATTTTAAAACTCTGCCCTTGTCGTGTAGCCCATCCAGTGTCTCAGATGGATGTCTCCTGAGGCAAGGGCAAGCAGCTGAAGCTGCCAGTGCTGGACAGACTGTCTGGCTTCTGTCTGCTTTGCACAAAAAGCAACCACAACTCTTTGGCAGCACAATCTCCAGCAGTGGTCAGTGAGCAGCAGCTGGGGACAGGGCTGGAGGAGTGAAGTTCAAAGCTGCACAAGGGGTCACTGTGTGGGAAGTGCTCCAAACCAGAAGGAACTGGGTGCAATTGCTAAATTTTACTTTAGAGAACATCGCAGAAAAGGCCAGATGTCCATTGCAGAAATACTTTACAAGATCTGAGGTCTCGACTGGTCTTTGCTGGCAATCTGAATTTTTCAAGCAAATGACATCTAATATACACAATACCATGATGGTTTTTGATAATTGTGAAGAAAGGATCACAAGCTTTCTCATCTACCCTTCTGGCTGTGACCTGCCAAGGCAATTTCACAACAGAACAGTAATGGCTGCTGTACAAACAGCAGGAAGATGCTGAAGTTCTCAAGAAGCAGCTCCCACTCCAGCTCAGATACACCTTTAATCATCTCCCTTCACTGCAAGTTCCCTTTGTTACCATATCTTGCACATCTCCCTCTTCCCAGATAGATGTGTAATTCTAGTGGCACCAGAAGCAGAAGAGTTCGAGAACCTGAAAGTGAACTTCTGTGTCTGACCATCCTATGGCTACTTGTCCAAATTTCCAGAAGAACAGGTGCTGGGCACAGGCAGTATTCTACTAGGACATCAGCTTTTAGGTGAAATGGGAAAAGAGAAATTATTCAGGAGAAAGACTGCACAGAGCTGCATTCACAGGACATTAATCACAACCTGACCTTTCTGCAGCATCTTTCTGCCTCCTTTTGGCCAAGATTTACTGCAGCTATCTGCATAAGAAGTGTTTCAGACTTTTAATTGCATTTGCAATACAAACAGCTTATGCCACTTGAAATTACACCAACATTTATCATTATGTGAGGGTCAAACTATTCAGTGGTCAGGGTTTGAGACAGAAAGCACAGTGGATGTACACTTCCAGTAGAAAATCAATGAAAAATCTTCCAGAACAGAACACGTTCTCTGAGATGGTTAGTGCGCACAGAGAAGGCAACCAAAGTCTGCCAGCCCAGAAGGGATGATGGTCCCATGTCCTCACCTGGAAAGAACACCCCCAGGATGGCCAGAACACAGTCAAAAGCTGATAATAGTGGTGCCTCTTGCCACTGGTGCTGCCTCTTGCTACCCCACAGCAATCATCCCATGACAACTTGACTGTAAGGCCAAGTTCCTCATTTACCAGTAAAGGTTTTAAGTGCTAAGGATATATTTATGGAAGCCTGGTTAATAATTTTCAGTGTGAAATGAACTACATTTTTTCCAGTGATCCAATATTAGATACAGTGTTCCACAGTTGAGCATTTCTCCTTACATATCAGGTGCAGCAGCTACAGTTTAATAGATGCCTTCAGGACACATGGGAGTGATAAGGACACAAGTTTTAGTTTAGGACTATTGAAAGGTTACTGAGATTTATCTATTCAATCACTGACTTACTCAGAGCAGAGATTTGGAGGAGGTTTTACTTTCCCCACACCAGTCAGTGTATCAGCTTGCTGCTGCTCACAGCTCATGCTCTCAGCCTAGCAGGGATTCCTCTCAAGAGATTCCTAAATGCACCTTGTCAGGGGCAGATTACCTTTTAATCCAAGAGACCCTGAAAAAAAATGCCTCCTTACATGATAAATTGGGATGTCTAAGGAAGAAAAAATGACTTATTTTTTTAGTGATTTTTTTTTTCCACAATAGATCAAGTGATCTTTCCAGTCTGTTGGTTTTGGAACACCACTCCCCAGTGGATACTGCCCTCTGTTCCTACATGCAGCCTTTTGGGGACAGATAACCATTTGAGTCCCCTCAGAGACTGAAGGAAAAGAACTTCTCAGGACTAGAAACCTGTTCTTTTACAACTGAAAGAATAAGCCTCCCCAGTTTTAAAAAAGCCCATGGTTTGACTCTACATCTTTACTTTCCTCTGTGATTGCTGCAAACCAGCAAGCTCAAACATACTTTTCCTCTTTAATTCAAAGTCCCTAAAGGAATGTTTCCAGAAACCACAGTAAATAAACACAAACAAAAAAGGAATCTTAACAAAAACACATTCTGGTCATCCTAAGTGAATAGTCTATAGTAACCCCTACCTTTACCACCTGTGAATATCAGTAATATTCCAACCCTCAGCAATTAACCTTGTGTGTGTGTGTGTTTGTGTGTATGTGCACAATCCCCCCAAGCAACTGTGGCTCTATTGTGAATGATATTCCTGGAATCCTTCAGGAAACAAAACAAAACCTGTAAGTCACAATGTCTTAGGTACAGCTTTTGGTACTACATCAGGTTTTCAACTGTTCAACATCTTGAAAATATGTCAATTTTTATTCAGTTCACTTGTCAGTATGAAAAGATTCTAAAAACACACAACCACAAATCTTGTGTTCCACATGATTTCTATTCCACTCAACAATCAGGAAAGATAATGGCAAGGCAGCTGCCCAAAATTTCTTCCAAGTTCCACCATTCAGCAAATGTCCCCTGTTTCATTAGTGGCCCATTTTCTCACTTCTGAGTACAGAACTAATAGAAGACTTGAGCTTTTGTATCATGCTTGTACACATGTATCCAAGTATCTTAAGAAACACTGATTTTTATATAACAATTTTGATATATTAAAAACCCAAAATCCTATAACTGAATAGCAAGACAGGAATGGAAACACTTTGGTAATAAAAGTATCTTGATGTCTGGACAGTCTAGTTACAGACAGCCTGATTTTTCAATATATAGTGTATCCATAATCCCACATTATTTGAAAGAAACTCATGGACACATGACAGTTTGAGTGTCATGTCCTGAAGTGCAAAATTCTTCCCCTCGTTACAGGGAACAGAAATCCTTCACTCATCCTCTTTCTCCCTTTCAAAAACTTCTCCCTCTAAAAAGCCACAAAACCTATTTTTTAAGGGGAAACGCTCCCTATTTATCTGTTACATATTTTTTTATATATGCACACCAGTACAGAACGGTAGAGAAATGATTGTGCTTAATAAAAAAGTGATTGTGAACAGGAAAACTGATAAAGTGTAAAACCAGTTATAAGTAAAAAGATTCTATTTCAATATTTCTATTCAAAAGAGCATCAAAAACCAACAGGAGATCTGAAGCTCTTCTCTGCAGCGTTCATTTAAAAGCATCAGCACTATTGTAAACATAATAATTCCCACACAGAAGGATAGCAAGGGACATTGACAAAGTCTGTCACTGAAGCTAAATGTCCTTTCCAGTTGTGAGACAGCATCTTCCTGGAAGACACTACAGGACACATATTTCTATAAGTTTTTCCTCATGTAAGATTTTAAAAAGATGCAGAAATGAAACAAAAAATAAGTTGAAGTTAGAGAGAATGTTATTAGGGCTGTATAATGCACAAGAAGAAGCAGTAAAATCCAGGAAAAGCTTACATTAAAAACTGCTGTTCAAAAATTGAGAATATATCAAGTTACACATAACTAATGTAGATTTGTCTTTGCTCACATGATTTATTGAATGAGAAGAACAGCCTTTTAAAGAACATACCTCAGGCTATTAAAATCATGTTGAAAGAATAAAATATCCTCCACCAGTGTGAGAGGACTGTAATTGGAAACAGATTATTGAAGTTTCTCAACTGCTTTAAATTTACCCCAAAAACCTACAGACCAACCAAAACAAGAGAGGCTAATCTAATCCCTTTATCAAGTTGCAATCTCTCTGTAGGGGTAATTTGGAGTTAAATACTTGCTGAAAATAATATCTCAAGACTACCTTGTCTTCAGTACTTCAATTTGTTAGTGAGGAAACTGCAAGACCTTTCTGAAATAATAGATCACCCTTAGAAATGGCAGTTACTTCTCTTAAATAATGAGTCCTAGAAACTCCAAGCTACATTTCAGCAAATATATTCAGACTCTCAGTGTCTCCCTCAACTCCTTCATCTCTTATATTTATAAATAAGATACCAGTAGCATTACTGCATAGCCTCTTAAAAAGAGAATCACAGTACATTTTGAAACAATTCAGGATGGCAGATGGAAGAACTTTCTGGTTGAACTCAGCATTGTTTAGCAGCCTGTTTGATAGCACAATTCTGCAGTGCAGCTGTGCCAGCCCATAGGTCAAACTCAGTATGAGCCCCAACACTCACAGGGAGAGCACAGGGTGCTGAGCTGTCTGCACACAACATCCTCAGTCAGGTCTCCTGCCACAAGGAAACATCTGGTGTTCAGGCAGGGAACACCACCCCATTAACAACAACAAAATTTTAATCTTTCCTTGAATTAAATTAGAGCTTGAGCACTTTTTTTTGGTGCATAGTGAGGGAAAATGATTGCAGGTTGAACTGTACTTTTCTACAGAAAAGATCAACATTTAGATCATTGAATTTTCCTACCAAGACACGACCATCTTTGATGTATTTTGGTAATGTTATTCAACAGATCTGACAAACTAATAAACAGACACTATATAAGTTACTTAATTTCTCAACATTCCATTTTTCCTTTCTCAAGAAGAATTTTACCATCAGAGATGCAGAGCTGTCAAATCTCATCTATAATATTCACTTAACTCCCACCTTGAGCTCTTTTATCTCTCTCACAGCAACCCAAGTGCTCTTCCCCATTTGTGAAAAAACACATCTGGTCAGCTCCCCACACATCTGTCACATGAGATAAAAGGAGGATAAAATCTGCTTAAAACTTTAACATCTCTCCTAGTTGTAGCCCACCAAGAAACCCAATTCTGAGGTGCAGTTCCCCTGTGCAGATCTAGCCCTTCCAAAAAATCCAAAGTGCATGGGAAGCACCAATCCCACAGCTCAGGGCAGAGGTGCTCCCATGACACAGCAAGGGACACAAGCCTGCACATCAGAGGAACAGAAACAAGGTTTGGAGATGGTGTGGGCCAAGGATACCTTGCCCACATGTGAATGAAATCTGACTTGCCAGACTAGAATCTCCCTGGGATTCTTGGCAGATAAAGAAGAGGCTGTCTCTGTGTAATCACTGAGGAGCTGTATGGGAGATGATCTCACATGTGGGATGTTCTCAATTGTTTGTGAAGTGAGTAAGCCAGGACCAAAAATATTCTGTTTAAATAATAATAAAAAAAAAATAGTAAAAAGCTTAATTACTTATGCACAGTCCAAATGTTTGGGAACAGGGATGTCCTACCCATGAAAGCAAAAGGAGAGGCACAATTGGATTTCCAGGTCTCTAGGTGTGGACTAGAATTGGTTTAATAAATGAATTAGTTGCTCCTAGATGTACTAAGTGCAGGCCTTATTGTTGTTACAAAGCAGTTGACAATGACTCATGACCTGCTGTGGAGACAAAGGGAAGATATGATTGAATATGAAGTGTATGAATGCTTTTAGATACTGGAACATTCCCTCCAGCCTGCAGAAGGAAGATTACCTGACCACTTTGACACAGATTACTCAGACTTCTCATTTTCCTGCTGCTACAGCATTGGGTAAGAAGGATTTAGACTGTAAGATTCAGCAGAATTCTAGGTAATACACAATATTTCATTTTTTCTGTGCTTACATATATAATATCTCATGAAACTATTCTCAAAATCCATGCACCAAGTTACCTGCTCTGACATCTTTCTTGTATTGAACTCTGAAATTTTCATCAGCTTTTCATGTATTCACTTCTGCTGTAGTAGCAGGCAAAGCTCACTTCAATTCATTTAAAGGCATTTAAAGGCAGATTTAATATTACTTGGCTCTCTCCAACCCTTCAAGAGGATTGTGTCTTCTCAGTAATTTATTACAGAGATTTCTGAAATAAAATTTGCATCTATACAAGTAATTTTCATGTAAGTTATTATAAAACCCCCAAATTCTTGGGAAGTCTCGAATGCTTTTGTTCTGTGATATTTTGTCATGCAAATTATCAGTTCACCACTGCTCAAGAGAACTCCTAAACCCATGCAAAAAATATGGAAAGGGATAATCCTCCAAGAGGAGCAGCAGGCTGGTACAAAGGAGAAATCATTGCCACCCAACACAAGAAAACCACAGTAAATCTCCCAATTCCTGCTTCTGCTTGCAGCCAGCACAGAGAGAACTCCATCTCCTGGTCCAAGAAGTTATGCCAAGGAAAAACACTTCAAGGGTCACAAGGCTCACTGATATTATGGGTATACCAGAATTGCAGTAAAATGCACACATTATATCAAATTGCTAAAATTCTCCTTGTATTTTCTGTGGCAAATAAGAATCCTCCTTTCCTGCCTGGCATATAACATCAGGTAGGCCAGGAAGCCTCTCCATTAAAAACTAACAGGTTTTTTCACTATGAAAGGTCATTTTCCTAATACCTTTACAATGTTACCTATCAAAAATTAGTTTTTTTGCAATACTCTCACTGATGCTTAGAGATATTCTAGATGAACATTCTGAAAAGAGCACAGAAGTAAACCCACCACATTGCTTTACTTTGTCCTAGGTGAACACCATTCCCACTTTCAGGAATTCATGCACAAGTCTTAGGACAGGGATTTCAGACTTAAAAGGATAGGAAACATTTTCTGTCAGGGAACATTTTGTTGCAGATGCTATTAAAATTTGCCTGGTTAAAACCATATTTTAAGCTTGTGGAGGAAGGCATAGCTCGTACAAATTCAATAATAAGTCTTTCAAAATCTACCAAGTGAAGACAAACTTTCCAATGGTCAACTTCAGAAAATTTTGGAAGAATGTGAAGGAAATAAAAACCCAAAAGATAAACAAAAACCAACCACATGAACAAAATAAAATAAGTGCAAAATGAAAAATATACTATGTGCAAGAGATATTGGACAACTTGATCTATAAGAATTGTTGGTTATGCCTTATAGTGCATCCAAAACAGTTAATTCCATCTGTTCTCCTGATCTCACTCTTAACAGAAGGGAAAATCTTTCAAGACTTCTACAACCATCTTTGTCATCCCTTAAACAAGGAAATTCAAACTTCTGGAACAGCTGAGACTATTTGCTTAGTTAGAGGAAGGAACACTATGCACCTAAACAAATGATTCCTTTGATGACTTTCTCATCTAAACCAATATTTAAATGGTTCAAGAGTTAATTAAAGTGTAGATTGAGAGAACAAGGCACCGAAAGCTGAATATACCTGGGGCATCAGTATAGAAACAACTCAGTTTGGCAGGTTTCATAGAATTTAGAAACCTAGCTTTGACTTTTAGACTATCAAGTCCATTAATTGCAACAGTCCAGACACAAATTTAACAAAGGAAATACAGGGTCACTGGTTTCATTTAAGTTTTGGGTTTTGAACAGTTGTGGGAAGGAAAATGAAGGTACTCCTTGGTATTTGCTCCATTCCTTTCGTATCTTCTGGCATAATGTAAGTGCTTTTATATTTTGGTCTCAGAGAGCAAGAAAAACTGCACAGGTGATGAAACATCATTGTAATATATCACAGTTAAAGGAAGGTTGTGAGCCTTAAATACTGTTTTGCTGTTTTTCACTTGACTGTCTTCCTTTTTTTTTTTTTTTTCCATTTTCTCAGAGCTTCTCTCACCCCTCACCCTACTTGAGCTCTCTAGACACATGAATAATTAAAGTTACTTAATGTGGGGAAGGTGTAACTGTATTTTGGCAAAGTAGTCACTCTGTCCTGTCTCCACAGGAATAAAAGATTGAAGAGCAATTGTATCAGGAGTTGGGACTCTGAGAGTGAAATAATTAGACTTGTGAAAAACTATCTGGTTTTGCTAGAGCTCAAAGCTATTCTTTCCTTCTTGTTTCAGCCATTGTGACTGCAACAATCATTCTGTTCACACTCACTCTAGACTAAAACCTACTCAAGCCAATCCAGCTTAGATGTTTTTCCAATGCAGAACTGCCACAAACCTTGGAAAACCTAACTTGATCATCGAGATTGACATTTAAAATCCATCCCCATGAACATACACATCTCAGTTTTGGGTTTGCATTAAAGCTTGAGAACTACCAGCCTCCAGCAGATTTCCATATAACTGAGTATCCAAGTGGGAGGGAATGAACCATTTCAATTTGTGCCTGGAAGGACACTGGCAGGACTCTCCCCATCCATTGTGCCAGGCTGAATTGTCCTGGAGAACAAAGAGCCCAGTTTGAACTGCTTTAGATACAGAGATTTGACCTCTCTGGTAATATAAACTGGTACAGCTCTGCTGAAGAAATTGAATTGTCATTATATTGTTCAGATGGGTTCAGCTCCACTTTTAGTTTCCCTTAAACTCAATACTTTTAATACAATGCTGTGTGACAGCTGTTGGAGAAAAACCAAAAGGTCTCTGGTAGCCAGGGAGCTGCAGTGAACCAGCACAGCCCCTGAGCACATTAAAGCATACCCTTCCTCTGGTAGAGTCACTGGACACATTTTCATCCAAAAAGCACATTTTGTAGAATTTCTATTTATTTCTAAAGAATCCAATACATCTCAAGGACCACACAGCATTTCATTCATTTCATGATTATGTTGACTTTCTGTTTCATTTTATGCCAGAGCTTCAAAACAGAATGGGAGAAGTCAACCTCTACTGCTGAGGATTATATACAGCAGTGCACAAAACCCAAGGACAGAAAGCCAAAATTATGCTGTACCATACTGTGTGTTTATCAAATCAACATCCTCAGATTCCATCAGGTATTAACTGGAGAGGCAGAAGTAATAAGCTGGGTGAATGAATGCTGTGGAATCTCTTAAATAACAACAGAAAAGTGTTATTTATAGTCAAAGGATATAGTCATAGTCTCTTAATTTGAGGATGTAGACATTTTATAGTACAAAAAGAAATTACATTTGGCTAATTCAAAAACGTTTGCTTTTGACTAACTGAAAGATTCTCATTTTTAGATTGCTGTGCATTTGACCTATTTTCTTTTTGCACTATCCATAGGCACTGATAAACAAAATACATCAAACCACAGGGAATATATTTCAATATTAGAGGTATTTCTCACTGCTATTTTTAGGTACTCTTTGAAAAGAGCAAGTTTCTGCCTATGTTTTTAAAATGAATCACAAACTGATCAGGTATTCAAAAACTCAACGGAAACCCACTAGGAGCAGAGAAACTCTTTCCAAACCACGGATACAGATTTCTAATTGTCACTGTCCTCCTGCTTATTCCCTGTCCTGTTACTGGTTATTTTGCTATTAGAATTACCAATTAAACAACAACATAAAAACAACCCAAAGCAGAAATCTCCCATTCCTGTGTGAGGCTGCCACATGATGATACATTATTCTGTCCCTCTTGTCATTCCTCTGTTCTTTGAGTGACACAGGTAAAACTTTCAACCTGGTCTTATTCCCTCCCCTTTAATAAAAGCCAGAATTTCAAAAGATTTTTTTATTGAGAATGCCAAAAAAAAAATAGTTTGAAAAAAATACAAGTTTATACATGAGGTGTGGTCTACTGCCAAGGAGACTCAGTAGAATAATATCAAATCAGAAGGCAAGAGTATAAAAAAAGATTCTAAATACTTTAAGCTTTTTGAGCCTTGAGTAATCAAAAAAATGTGTGCTACACACAGCATGTACAATAAACTATTCCACCATAACCCACTTGTGCAATTTAAGTGCCCTCATTTTCCATGGGCTCATGGAGTTTTCATAGCTGAGATCAGCAGCTCCTGTGCTAGTGACACAAACTGACACACCCCAAACAAACTTGCAATCATCCATGGCATACTGTCTGATGGCTGCTTTTGGTATCAAATCAAATATGATATTGCACAGATTTAAAGTTCAGAAACAGTTATTGCTGTTTAAACATTACTTTTTCAGTTAAATAGAGAAAGTTAAGAAGAAAAAAGCATTATTTGTGATATTGCTGTGCATTTTAAGGTGGCCCACTACAGACATAGTGAGCCTCTGAATCAATCTACAGTATGTTTAAAAAGAATTTAATGAAATTATTCTTTCTTTAATAACAGAACTGGCTTAGATCAATCCCATAAGAAA
Organism: Thryothorus ludovicianus; assembly: GCA_013397245.1. NCBI lineage: Eukaryota > Metazoa > Chordata > Aves > Passeriformes > Certhiidae > Thryothorus > Thryothorus ludovicianus. Next base: position 78,156 of record VZTB01004709.1, read on the forward strand.
CCAAGATGTGAATGAGTGCAGAGGTTCAATGACTAAAATTCAGAACCTTCATGATCTCAGCAGGCACAGGAATGGGACAGAAAACAGACTGCATTGTTCAGAGACAGGACTTTTACAAGCATCGATGGTCCAAGTCTTCACCAAGTCTGACACTGAATTCTTAACTGCATTTACTCCCAAACACAGTCTGTTCATATTTGGAAACACGGTGTTCTAATATTAAAATGTTTTCACAAAGTTAATCAGAAGTGAGCTCATAATTTCAATTCAAGTATAAGGACTATGACATTAATTATTTAGACACTTAATTGAGAATGTGCACTTCCAAAACTAGTCTACCACAAATCATTTTGATGTGTTTCTGCTCTCTTCCACAATCAAAGTGAAATGTCACTGGCAAGGTCATGGTTTGAAGTGATTTCTTGTCAAACAGCAAACTCCTGCAAAGTCAAAGGTTGTCTCAAAAAAGGGTTGAAAGAAAAATAATTGATCAAGAGGGACTTCTACTTTATCATGGGTGACACCATTTAAATAATTCCATTAAAGATTCTCACAATCATAACCAAAACAAACCCCTGCCAAAATACTTTGGGGAAAAAATAGGAAATTCAAAGGAATATTATTCCTAGTGCCCAATGCTGACAGCCTGGATACTGGGAGAATCCCTGGTTAAATTTGCATGAATAAACTCCCTTTGGGTTCTGCATCTGCATCAGGAAGACCAAAGCCAAAGAACACTCCCTAATGGAAGCACAGGGTTTACAAACACCCCAGGGCACACGGAATTCCCACCCCTCTTCCGGGCCACTCCTCACTTACCCCTCACCAGCCAGGTGACACTTGTGTTTGCACAGGATTCTCAAACTTCTCCACCTTTCTTTGCTGCCATAATTCCCCAGCAGAGCCAAAATACCAAGGAGGTACAACCTGCTCACTTATTCATTTTCAGTCTTACCTAATAAATCATTATTCTTCAGTGCATTAATCACTGCCCTCCTCCTAACTGCTTCCTACTCATCCATATTGTTCTGACAGTGAGGGTTTCAAAGCTAGATAGAGTTAAGAACTACATTCCCATTAGAAACTCATTATTTTTCCCCCTCTAAAACGTCACATTGGTAGCAACAATCAAGAGAGGTCTAATCTGGATAAAGATGCCAACAGTTAATAGACATTTTCACTACTGTAGCATCTGAATTTTAAAATATTTAAAAGGTTTAAAATGCATCTGTAGAAAAAAGGAATAGAAATGCTCCTTGAGAGACAAATATACTTTCACTTCTACTACAGAGCATGACTAAAGACAAGGAAACTGTTTTGTAGTTGGCAACTGTGAAAAACATTACAGAAACAACAGCTAGTTTAGAAAACACTATTAGAAAAAGTGGCTTCTGCAATGCAATGTTTCCATGCAGGTAGCTGTGTTTTGGTTTTTTTTTACTATTAATCTTCAGTGGAAAACTCAAATATGTTTCAAATCTACAGGCTTCAGGAACTTTCTTCATATTTCAATCTTCTGGGTTACTTTAGATAGGATTAAGATTCTCCATTCCCCACACAAATCTCATATTCTTGGCTGTTGATATTAGCACGTTCCATGATGCAGTTGTGCCATTGCTGCACTAATGCCTACAGTGAATGAATGCCAATTCCTTGACCATATCTTTATTTAATTGAATATGTATTTAACTGAAGCCTTCCAAATTTGCATGTGTGTATAAGCACTGTTAATCTTGGCATTATTAACCTACTTATTTTCTTAGTATAGTGAAAATGGAAATCTGGATGCTTATTTCCTTCATTTTTCTCTTCCATGACTCACCAAGGACCAGGGATTTTGTGCAAAGATTCAGAAAAATGAATGAGATTTTAGAACCAATAATAAGTAGAACTCTTCCCAAGCCTGACCTTCTCTGGAGCTCTGCAATGGCTGCAGAAGGAGGTGAGCTCAGATTCAAAGCACATAAAGCTGCTCAATAAGCCATCAGCTCTGTCATGCAGTAAGAGCAAATGAAAAATATAATCTCCAAGTGACAAATGGCTTGCTTTCAAACACCACTTTTTCCCAGATATTCAATAGCAGAATCCTTGAAAACAATGTTCCTGTGGTCATGGACATTTCCTTCCACATTATTCAGACAACCCTTGCAACTTTTTCATCATACACATAAAAAAATTCCAAACCCAAACATCTCCAATCTCCAATCCTGTCCAAGCTCTGGAAACACATTGGTGCTGTGCACAATTCCTACATTATATTTTATATACTGTATATATTTTATAAATTATACAAAATCTTGGAGACCCTCATGCTGTGAGCATGTTTTCCTCCACCTGTGGATGCACTGCTACTCACACAGCTTGCCAGGCACAGTTTGTACAGGTCAAAGGTGCCAGAGTGATCCAAAAGTCACTGGAGCCCCAGGACAGAGACTTGATTATGTCCAGCTGCATGCAGATCACAAATCATCCCCACAAAGAATGCAATCACTCCTAAAAAGCACAGGCTGTGGTTGAAAGATAATCTCTAACACAAAAAAAAAAAAAAAATTATATGTCAACACTGGGG
>VZTB01004710.1:270-19379 GCA_013397245.1 Thryothorus ludovicianus
AATCCAAGTTACCTCTGCTCTTAAATTAATCTTTCTGTTTCTGCCAAATGGAAGGAGCCTATTTATCAATGTGAAACTTCAACCTCATTTAGTGTAATAAAAAATGAGCTTTCAATGAAATGTAATGAGATTTCAAAATATATCAAAGTATCCGTACACTGACCTATTTTGGGATAACACTGGTTTTGAAAGTCATTCTTTCCCAGGCTATTTAAATTTTCATTGAATGACAAGGCTGTATCTATTAGCCTTCATAGGCACCATAATATTTGGGCTTTACTTGTTCTCCTTTACATTTTCTGCATAGATTGAAAAATAAAGCAGAACAACTTTCTCATTTCTAACTGTTTGGGAAATTTTGTTGTACAGCCTTTCCTTGTCCCTTTCTTTTGGGGACAGGGTTCCTGATGCCAGTTCACATCAGGTTTGGCACTGGAGAGGTTGCATGAATATCACTGCTTACGAATAACATCACCTCTGAAAAGCTGGTAGTTTCTAGCATCACTTATAGCAGGCTATAGAACAATAATCAAGATCCTCCCTATGTGCTGCATGTTTGGCACAATGTAACAAACCTAAAGCAAAATACCTCCAGAAAAGGATATTTGCTTTTCCCTACCCCGAGTTTTCCCTTTAACAAGAGACAGTGTGTAAGCAGAAATGCATTTTCTTACTCATTCAAAACCCAAACACACGGTCTCACAAAATTTATTTTTTGATTGGAAGCTCCTTTTCATGTCTTGAATTTTGACAGAAAAAAATCTTCATGAGATTTTTTTACTCAAAAGCCTATTACCATTAATTATAACATCATGGAGTCCTACAAAGCTAAATATTTTTTCCCAGATACATACAGAAAATCAGTACCCTAACATGTTTAAATTTCAGATTTAAAATCAGTAAAGAAATATTAGCAGCAATATCAAGTTGACTGGGTTTTTATATCCTACAATGTAGGGCAAAGATCAAGAAGTGAGTTTTTAATTCAGATAAACAGAGGGCACAATATATACTGTTTGTTTAATAAAAAAGAAAACAACTAAATCCCATGTCTTTCATTTTCCAGTTCTATGTAAATATACTCTATGTATATTTACACAGAGTTGGAAGAAAAATCATATATGTACAAGTACTAAACTTTTTTTTACTTGTTCAGATGTGACAGATGTTTTATCCAGTAAATGAAACAGTTGTTGACTGACGCCGAAGAGTACTTGCAGATATTGAATACACTACACAGTGTCCTCTATTTTTCACTAAATTAGATGTTCAGAATTAACCTAAAAATATTCCTTTATCATAACAGTATAAGAAACAGGTTTCAGACTAAGACTTTTCCCTAATTCTTATATATTGCTCTATAATTACAGAGCAATGTCTCTGTAAAAGCAAACTAAACAGTATATAATATATGTCTGAGGAGTTCTGTATAATACCCATTACTAGTAACCATATTGTGAATAATTCAGACAGGCCACTTTTTTTTTTTTTGTTTGACTGATTTTTGTAATGATTGTTACTTCTACAGAAATAATAATATAGCCTTTGCTGCTGCTGTTACTTTGAAGTGGAAGCCTGTTTTCCTCATAGAACTGAGGCCAAACAACAAAAAATTTTATTAGACTATGACTCAATTCTTCATCACTTATCAAAGTTAAAAAAAAATTAATTCTAAGTTACATTTGTCATTGTAGTAGGAATAGTGTTGTATTTGTGACATTGTAAGGATACAAGCAAGTCAAGCTTTTCAGGGAGAGATATTAATGTATTTCAGACTACCTTGACAAAACTGGTAAAAAAACAAGTTCTTGTTTTGGGCCTTGTCTATTCATATTTTTCTTGCTTTTTATTCTGTATTTTTAAATGTGTAGAAACTTCTGGAAGCATTGCTATTTTCAAATAAACTGATAAGTCATTTTGAGGAAAATACATTTGAGTTTTGTGAAGATTTACTGTGGACTAACAACATGAAGAAGAAAAGGAAGGAACTAAAATAAGCATATATCTATAATATTTCAACCATGTAGTCTGAAAATTTATGAAGAGTTCATAATTGGATCTGTGTGTCTGAATTGCCCAACATATACATTAATTCAGCAGTTAATCAGTCTGAGATTATCAGACTGCTCCTGTTCAAACCTCAAGCTTTCCTCTGTTTATTTTCTGCACTGCCTGTCCTGGGAAAAAGGGCACAAAACACTGCTTGCTGCTGAAGGTGAGGAAAAGATAAGAACTCTTCTTCTCAATCAAATTTATGAGGCTTATCAAAGTAACAAACCAGTATCATAGAACTTGGAAAGCCACATTTCAATGAGTACCAGCTTGCCTTTTACCACCTTATCCCTCTGAATATTCTGTTCTCTAGGATATAGAATTTGTGTCAGACCTAGATGGTACATACGTAGCTTTCAGTTATGCACAAAATAGAAGAAAAGTTTTAACTATATGCAAGGGTGCAATATCTCCCCATTGCATATGTGGAAGAAAGTAACTACACTGTAGCTGTGCAGGACTTCACATCCATTATCTGCTCTGTCCTAGCTTTAGGACCATTACTGGGAACAAAATCCAGGGATCACTGCTTAGACGCACAGCTTCCTACTGCTCCAATTAAGATAAAATCTCCATCAGCATCGCTCTCTATTATGTCCTTTGAGTGCAAGGGCTGAGAAGGACTAGCTTCTCTTTGCTGTCTTCAAAACTGAACACCCAGCTGACAAACAAAACAAGGGTCTTTTACCAAAAGAAGAGTTTGGCTGCGGACAGTGCAATGCCAAACGTAATATGGTAGCACCTCTGGAGACCATTATCCCATAATGTTTCATATTTCCAAAATTGTTTGTGTGTGTATATATATGTATGTGTGTGTGCGTGTGTGTTCTTCTGTATCCTGACCTTGTCCTGACCTTGTAATCCAGGGAAAAGGAACACAGGCACTCATGTCTCTTCTACCCAGTGGAGAGCAAAGAGATCAGCAAAGAGGTCTCTGCCTCAGAGAAAGTTCGTGCTTATTTTGTTTCTTCCTCAGTGTTACACACTGGGACAAAAACATTTTGTACTCATGCCAGACAAGTACTGGAGTGTTTTCAAACTCTTGTTTTCTTGTTCTGTGTCACTAAACTTTTCTAAAGTTATTGAACAAATATGAAAACTTAGAAGCTTCCTTCTTCCTTCTCCCAAGATGATACCCCAAGTACCAGCTCCCTCACTAAACAGGATGTTTGGCTTCAGTTCTATCTGCCAGCCCAGAAGGGAAGATCTGGGGATTGTGCATGGAATAAGAAATCCTTGCAGGTGTTGATACAGAGCAGGACATCAACTAGAACAGTAGTTTTAAACTCCCTTTCTTCCTCCTCATTCACCATATCATAAAGAAATTGTAAATTTACAATTATCTAACAACTGTGACACCAAGATCTCTAATGCTATTCCTGCGAATCTCTAAATACACACACACCCCACACCCCCCCCAATGAAGTATTCTGCTAACATGAACACAGAGTGAAAGCATGCTGAGGTTTTAAAAATTTATTAGGAAGAGTGATGAGGAAAAGCCCAGGAAAAATCACAAAGTCACATTAGAAGTTTTATGTAGAAATCACTGGTTCACCTCACTGATACATTAACTATTGTTATATTTCCTTCATTTTCCAAGAAGTATTGCTAGGCTTCCATATTCAGCACAGAACGAGAAGAAAAGAAGCAAATGTCAATCAAAAAAACAAAAAACAAAGAACAGAAAAAGAAACACAGAACGAGAAGAAAAGAAGCAAATGTCAATCAAAAAACCAAAAAACAAAGAACAGAAAAAGACAGTTGCACTACTTTCTTATTTCCACCTTTCCATTATGGTTACTTTCTATTTATTCTCTATTAAGACTGTGCTCCCACACAGCCTCTGTATGTGCATGCAGAGAATGATGTCAACTTTTGAGAAAGACTGAAGGAACCTTACTGTAGCTGTGCATCTATTTGACTTAGCAAAAACTGTCATTCTTGAAGGACTTAAGGACAAGCATAACAAACTAATAAAATAATAAACTGGATATTGCGTACATTAATTTAAAAATATGTGTTAATGTAATATCTACCTAGATTAGAAATCTGCAATCAATAGCTGTTTACTTTATATGTTAGAGTATACAATGGTAAAGAAGTACAACAGTGTCCTAGTCATTATCAGACTTGTCTATTCTTTAGTTAGAGAAGAAAACCTAGGAATTTCTACAGAAAAATATAAACATTGGTTATATATGATATTTCTCTTAACCTTCAGTGAGCAAAGTGTAAAATCAGTATACAAAAATTTATCAGGATATTCAAATAATGAAATTCACATATCAAAATAATGAAAGTCACATATGATCAATTTACATTATAAATAAAAACCTTTTTTATATTTCTTGTTATACAAAAGGTAGTTATTTATTAGGAGCTCAGAGTAATCAAATTGCAGCTTACTATATAAAAACTTGAAAATAACATTAACCGCAGTTAAAAAAAGTCAGATAATTACACAAAACTATTTCATTCCTTCAGAGACTTCTGCTAAATGCATGGATCTAAAACATGCTCTGGTTAAGGCATTTTTCAATCTGGGCAAGTGAAACCAATGAAAGATCATGACTGACATGACCTATAAACTTTAAAAGGACATGACTTACAAACTTTATCAGTTGTCACAGCTGCTTTTTGGGGTAGAAACACCATTTATGAGCGTTGATCTGTGCATGCACATGCAGTAATGTCAGTAGGTGTCTGAGAATCAAATTCATCACTGTTCTAGTCATCACTTTTTCTCTCTTGATTTTGAGACAGTCTTTGAAATAAAGTGTACATAAATACCGAGAAAGCCTGATTAGCACATCTTTTATTCGTTAATGCACTTCATAAAATTTTCACTTACTAAACGAGTAGCAAACATCGTGTCACTACACTGTCACTACAATACTATTTCATTTTGATAATGGAATAATTTATAATGTAAAATTTCACTCAAATTTAACAACCAAATGGTACTTTATTCATGTGTAGATAGCCTTGTCAAATAAATATTTTGCCCATAGGTTCTGCCAATTGTTTACATTGGAACTATTCCAAACCTGGGGTATGCCTTAGTTTGAAGTCAGATGTGCCTGTTAGGAAAAGCAGGAATCTCCCTCGCAACGGAGAATGCAAACTTCCTCTTTCTGAATTGCTATAATTTTGGACTTAAAGGGGCTCCAGGCAAAGAATTTGGTATAGGAATAACGGTTCTTTACTAATGACTCTAAGAAGATAAACAAAATAACAATAACTATAGTATTAACAACACACAGAGTCAGGATACAGTCGCAGTTCTCTCCGATGCTGGCACCCTTAAAGGGGCTCCAGGCAAAGAATTTGGTATAGGAATAACGGTTCTTTACTAATGACTCTAAGAAGATAAACAAAATAACAATAACTATAGTATTAACAACACACAGAGTCAGGATACAGTCGCAGTTCTCTCCGATGCTGGCACCTTTCTGGGGGTGATGAGAAGTGGTCCCAAAGGACGAGGTGTATCCGAAGCTCAGCAGCAGTAGCTGGAGCTGTTGGAAACGTCCCGGCAAGCAGGAGAAACAGTGAGGAGAAACCCAGAGCAAAACCGAAGCAGCCGTGGGTGCAGGGCCATGGGGCAGCAGCTCCNGGTGCAGGGCCATGGGGCAGCAGCTCCTGGCAGGACAGGGAGAGACCAGGATCTGAATTCCCGGGGGACCCACGAAAGTCACTCTGAGCTCAGCTCCAGGTGAGGTCTGGTGAGATCCCCCCAGAGTCACAAACTGAACTCCTCAGTTCTTTCCGAGCCCCCAAGAGAGGGGTGTAGTCGGTGCCACCCTCTCCTTCGCAGTTACTTCCTTTTTCTCTCCCAAGTACTCACAAGTACCCAGCAATCGGCTTCCTAGCAACTTTTTGGGAATAAATTCTACAAGAAAGCAACCCAATCCACAACAGGGTAGTATCAACAAGAGATGCACAGGGAACAAACAGATATTTCTGCTTGCTGAGCGCAGCAATGTGCAGTGAGTTAGTAAAGACTCCCTCAGAAGATAGCTCAGCTATGAATAAGTGCTGCATGTCCAGAAACACAAAGGAAATAATGCAGCTTCTAAATGACAAAAGACCATTTTTTATCATTGCAGCTACTTCTTAATGGGTAGTCCTTTGCAAGTCTGTTTTGAAGTGGCAGAATTTCTCTGTTTATATTTTTTTTTTTAAGCTGTGCAAGAATCATTGGTAAGTCAAAAAGTTCTCTATTTCTTAGAACTTTTCATTCACGTGCATTAAGATGTTAAAGATCCATGAAGTAGTTTGTTCTTCTATTAGTGATTCTCATATATGTGAAACTCACTTTAAAATTATGAATGCTTTATCATTTGAGAGTCAGTTTGAGCTTAGCATATGCAATTGCTAAAGTATTAAAATTCAGTTCTTCTTTCCAAATACTTTTGTTTGTTTCAAATGCATGAGTTAGCAAGGTATCTGAAAAACACAGGATACTCCAAACTTCTAGTTTTTATTAGTCCCCATACTTAGTGTCATATTTTGCAACGTGCTATTGTTTTGGCTTGATGCTGGACAAAATACCTGCCACACTCCAAAGCCACTCATTCACTCCCCTCTGCAGCTGGACAGAGGAGAGACCATAATGAAGAGTTCATGGGTTAAGAAAAGGACCCGAAGAGATCACTCATCAAATGCCATAATGGGAAAAATGAGCTCAAATTAGAGATAGTAATTGAATTTATTACACTAATAAAATCAGAGCAGGATAATGAGAAGTAAAATAAGATAATCAAAAAACCCTTCTCTTCACCCTTCTCTCTTTCTCAAGGAGGTGGGGAATGGGGATTATGGTAAATTCATCACATTTTTTTTCTTACACTGCTCCAACAGGGGTCCCTCCTACAGGAGGCAAGTTTTCTGTGAACTAATCCAACATGAGTCCATCCCACAGGCAACAGTCCCCCTCAAGTTGCTGCAGTGTGGGTCACTCTTCCATGGAATGCAGTCCTGCAAAGACAGGTTGCTCCAGCATGGGCCCCCTCTCCATGGGCCTCCTATAGGTTCACAGCCTCCTCTCTGGCATCCACCCACTCTGGAATGGGGCTTCTTCATGGGCTCTGACTGGATCTCTGCATCCCTGTGGATATTTGTGGGCTAAAGGGGGATAGCTGCTTCACCATGGGCTGCCCCATGGGCTGCAGGGGATTCTCACCTCTGATGCCTCAAGCAGCTCCTGCCCCTCCTTCTCCACTGATCTCCGTGTCTGCAGAGTTGTTTCTCTCCCATGTTCTCACCCTGCGCTTCTCTGGCTACAATTACAAGGGCACAGTAACTTACTTTTTTCTTCTTAAGTATTTTATCACGTAGGCATTACTACCATCTATAACTGGCCCAGCCTTGAGCAGTGGCATGTCCATCTTTGGAGCCATCCAGGATTGTCTCTGCCTGACATGGTGGAAGCTTCTAGCAGCTTCTAACAGCTTTTCACAGCAGCTTGTCACTGCAGTTCCCTGCTACCAAAATCCAGACCAAACAAATCCGTATAACTATTTATTTTCACCGAACATTTTGAGTTGGAAAGGGACCCACAAGTATCATCATGCCTAGTTCTTAAGTAAGCCCATAAATGGCTGCAAATGAGGAGCTAAAATTCATCCGTCTGTTCTTACACAGCACAGGGTACAGTGTATCCCTCTCCAATTTTTTATCTAGCTTAGTGGTGACACTCCTATTGCTACTACTACTAATAATAATAATGATGGGATTATATCTAACACCTGAGCATAGGTCTCAACTCTTAGTCAAGTTCCCAAATTTGTAAAGTAAACATATTAAAGATACACTGAAACTCAATTGTAGGCCTCACTTGACACCAACTCTGTGAAGATGAGGAATTTTTGAGTAGGTTCTGTCATCACTCATCCTAATATTTCTGGAATTTCCTATTGCTTTAACAGATACCTAGTTACTACTTTAAGGCTGTAAGCCATATAAAGTTTTGGGTACACAGTTTGTAAATCAGGAATGCTGATCAACCTAATCTAAGTCACCAGGGTTTACCAGGAGGCAGATAAGCCAAGCATTCAAACAGAAATAGGAACAGAATCCACAAAATAAAAACCCCTGAACAATATAAATAAATGGTAAAATTTGAAAAGCAGGAGTTTGATCACAGAACATTGTGAGTAATGTTGGACATGTGTGAGAGTACAGATTGGAAAATACACACACACTCATTCACACACACTCACATTATTGCCTCACTTCTGCTGACTTCTAGATACAGACTTGAATTTTGCTGCCTAACAAGAACATTTAACAGGTAACATAAGAAGTGTTTCATGTGTCAAGACATACATACAGGTGTAGAAAACTGCGCTTTTTAATTAAGATTTTACATCTGCTTTTTGCCTGTTGCCTGTTCCCATCTAAGTATTGTCAACTTTTTGCAAGTATTGGTAGCTGTGATATATTTCATTATAGATACCAAATGAAAAAATTTTCACAGTAATTCAAGGTAAATAATTGGTAAAGCAAAATGGGAGCAAAAGATTACAAAGATTTGCTGCACTATGACATACCATAGGAACAATGAGTTATTCATATCTTCCAACACTGGAATTACAGGAAACATCCAATCTTGCTGCAAAAGACCAAATATGCTCTTTTATAATGAAATTCTCCTTTCACAAACCCTTTGCTCCTTTATACATCCCACAGGCTTCTTGCATTAGTCATAAGAGAAGGTATACTTTGGAAGGAAAATGCCACAAGTCATTCTCTGTTTCACTGAGATGTACAAATAAATCTTCTAAAAAATTGTTTCTATTATTTTTCTGTTCAGTGCTGAGAAAAAGGCACCTAAATTTACTACCAAGCACATGGTTTCTCTGTAGTCTGTTAAATGAGTAATCTACAGCCATTTTTCCTTGTTTCTTTCTTCTCTCACTTTTCGTCCTTATTAATATGCAAAGCAAGTTGTATGAGGGATTTTCTTGGTCTCTTGCTCACTAGCTGGAGGGTTATTCCATTGCAGTTCTATTTATAGATTTGCTTTCAACTGCAGTGGGGAATTCACCATTTGCTGTTCAACATTTTATTCTCAGTTAGCCTCCTGGGGACACACCATTTTAATAAATTCTATGAATGATACAGTGGCTTCTTTTAATATTCCATCTGCCTTCCTATGGCACAAATAAGGTCTTATTCTTCCAAAATTTTCTAAGCTAAAAGATATCTTTGTTAATTTCATAATAGAAATACAATGGAGGTAAAAGATCTTGCTTCTATGCAAAAGATTTTTATACATTTTTTCTGAAAAAATTTAGCTATTACAGTCTTGAAGAAAAGCTATCACTGGAGTATTACAAAAACAAGTTAAAGACCATAATACTACCCTTGAAAATATTGTAATATTATTCTTGGAAAGAGATTACTCTTTTGATATGGTATCATCTCTTGGCNTCCATCTTTGGAGCCATCCAGGATTGTCTCTGCCTGACATGGTGGAAGCTTCTAGCAGCTTCTAACAGCTTTTCACAGCAGCTTGTCACTGCAGTTCCCTGCTACCAAAATCCAGACCAAACAAATCCGTATAACTATTTATTTTCACCGAACATTTTGAGTTGGAAAGGGACCCACAAGTATCATCATGCCTAGTTCTTAAGTAAGCCCATAAATGGCTGCAAATGAGGAGCTAAAATTCATCCGTCTGTTCTTACACAGCACAGGGTACAGTGTATCCCTCTCCAATTTTTTATCTAGCTTAGTGGTGACACTCCTATTGCTACTACTACTAATAATAATAATGATGGGATTATATCTAACTCCTGAGCATAGGTCTCAACTCTTAGTCAAGTTCCCAAATTTGTAAAGTAAACATATTAAAGATACACTGAAACTCAATTGTAGGCCTCACTTGACACCAACTCTGTGAAGATGAGGAATTTTTGAGTAGGTTCTGTCATCACTCATCCTAATATTTCTGGAATTTCCTATTGCTTTAACAGATACCTAGTTACTACTTTAAGGCTGTAAGCCATATAAAGTTTTGGGTACACAGTTTGTAAATCAGGAATGCTGATCAACCTAATCTAAGTCACCAGGGTTTACCAGGAGGCAGATAAGCCAAGCATTCAAACAGAAATAGGAACAGAATCCACAAAATAAAAACCCCTGAACAATATAAATAAATGGTAAAATTTGAAAAGCAGGAGTTTGATCACAGAACATTGTGAGTAATGTTGGACATGTGTGAGAGTACAGATTGGAAAATACACACACACTCATTCACACACACTCACATTATTGCCTCACTTCTGCTGACTTCTAGATACAGACTTGAATTTTGCTGCCTAACAAGAACATTTAACAGGTAACATAAGAAGTGTTTCATGTGTCAAGACATACATACAGGTGTAGAAAACTGCGCTTTTTAATTAAGATTTTACATCTGCTTTTTGCCTGTTGCCTGTTCCCATCTAAGTATTGTCAACTTTTTGCAAGTATTGGTAGCTGTGATATATTTCATTATAGATACCAAATGAAAAAATTTTCACAGTAATTCAAGGTAAATAATTGGTAAAGCAAAATGGGAGCAAAAGATTACAAAGATTTGCTGCACTATGACATACCATAGGAACAATGAGTTATTCATATCTTCCAACACTGGAATTACAGGAAACATCCAATCTTGCTGCAAAAGACCAAATATGCTCTTTTATAATGAAATTCTCCTTTCACAAACCCTTTGCTCCTTTATACATCCCACAGGCTTCTTGCATTAGTCATAAGAGAAGGTATACTTTGGAAGGAAAATGCCACAAGTCATTCTCTGTTTCACTGAGATGTACAAATAAATCTTCTAAAAAATTGTTTCTATTATTTTTCTGTTCAGTGCTGAGAAAAAGGCACCTAAATTTACTACCAAGCACATGGTTTCTCTGTAGTCTGTTAAATGAGTAATCTACAGCCATTTTTCCTTGTTTCTTTCTTCTCTCACTTTTCGTCCTTATTAATATGCAAAGCAAGTTGTATGAGGGATTTTCTTGGTCTCTTGCTCACTAGCTGGAGGGTTATTCCATTGCAGTTCTATTTATAGATTTGCTTTCAACTGCAGTGGGGAATTCACCATTTGCTGTTCAACATTTTATTCTCAGTTAGCCTCCTGGGGACACACCATTTTAATAAATTCTATGAATGATACAGTGGCTTCTTTTAATATTCCATCTGCCTTCCTATGGCACAAATAAGGTCTTATTCTTCCAAAATTTTCTAAGCTAAAAGATATCTTTGTTAATTTCATAATAGAAATACAATGGAGGTAAAAGATCTTGCTTCTATGCAAAAGATTTTTATACATTTTTTCTGAAAAAATTTAGCTATTACAGTCTTGAAGAAAAGCTATCACTGGAGTATTACAAAAACAAGTTAAAGACCATAATACTACCCTTGAAAATATTGTAATATTATTCTTGGAAAGAGATTACTCTTTTGATATGGTATCATCTCTTGGCACAACATCACCATATATGAAAAAATTTATCTCTATTACAAACAACAAGTTCAGTTCTTAGTTTCAGCTGCTCCTTTGATGCTGTTTTTCAGTTGTTTGCACCTCTTCCCTGTCCACATACTACTCCAGCAACACAGAGGGATCTGAACTGCACTTTTGGAGGTCAAGGATGACTTTCATTGGAGCAATCAAAATCAGGCTTCCATAGAAACGGTGCACAAAACCCATCAACAGCTGAAAAAATTCCAAGTATTGAAAAAACTGGGGAGAATATCTCTACACTTTCCCTATCATAACAGGGATCTGGGGCAGCAGAATAACCCAGCAAAGAACATGTGGAAAATGTCCCCAGGTAGGGCTGACTTCAGCTTTCCTCAGCTCTTGTGATTTTCTATTTGTTGTTTCTGCTCCTCCACAACCCTTTCTGGTCACCACATGCTGCACCACAGAAGAGGACACTGAATGATGCCAGCTACAAAGAGCTGGGTAGAAACACTTGAATGGCTAGCTGACATGACACCCCACTACTTCTATATATGCCAAGCAAAATACAAAATCATACCTTCAAAGGGCAGAGGATCCCCACAAATTTTCTTACATCTTTGGGTGAATTTTTACTATATCCCTTGAACTGATTTAAACAATTTTGTGTTTAACTACACTGTAATTAGTAAACCACACATTGGGCAGTGTCCTACCACTATAACGTGTTTTACAAGGAGTCTGGATAGATACAGCCAAAAGCCAATTTTTTATTTACACTTAGACCAGCAACGATCCTCAGCCTGACCTTGGGTCCATGATCCAGCTCAGCTCTGCTGCCCAGACACGGCATCTGAACAGTCCCATCCCAGCATGGCTATGTGACCATGATGGGTCTGTTTTTTAACTCATCACCAAGAAAAACTTCACTCCCTTGGAGAGAGTCTCAGTTTCTGGCATCACTGCCTCCAGCCAGTTTCAATCCTTCTGCAGACAAACCTGCTTGTTCTCCATTTCTCCTCCTTCGTTTTGTGCCCACAAATCACTGCTACTGAGTAGCTGCAATGTGGATTTCCCCTTCACATCTTTTAGAATACACATTGAGAATATTCTCTTTTCTTCAGCTATGGACATCAGACCTGTAGCCTGCTGAAGATAGAAGGCAGCATTTGCAGGATCGGAGCATGAGCTTTGAAAGGCACAGGGCAACAGATACTCCTCAGAACAGCCAGGCAACTTGATGTCAAGGCTCTCCTGTTGAAAAGAAACTTGCCATGGAGCACCAGAGGAAACACTAGAGGGAAATCTTCCACACCCATAACACCTCCACCTTTTAGAAAAAGATGTGCTCAGCTCTTAATATTGTTGCACAGAGCATCCCTGTGGAAAGATATGCTGATTGTAGACATTTTCTGTGTTGAAAATCCACATGCCTTGAAGCATGAAAGGCCTCCACTTACAGGGAAAATAGTTATAAAGAGGCTTCTGTTTGCATCCAAGCAAAATACATAGTTTTTTACAGCATCCTGATAAGTATCCAAGGCATTTACCTACTAGCTTCAGGTTTGCTGACAAAGTTGAGCTGGAAATTACATCGTAATTACTTAGCCCTTCCTTTTGTCTTTCTACTAACTTAATCCATGAAGCAAAAAACAAGAAAAGTAAACTGACACATTTGATTCACTAAAATGATTAGGGACAATATTCAAAATTAAGTTTCTGCCCCAACCACTTCTATCTGTAAGGAATAAAAGTGCACTGTTTTCTATAGTGAATTTGTACCTGAACCCCTGAATTGCCAGAAAGAATTAGACTACAATTCTGGCCTCATTTACACTGTAGATTCCTGCTTTTCACTTTCAGCTGGGGCCCTGGGTAAGAAGTTCATCTGTGCTTCCAGTGTTTAAAGTGGGGGCTACTTCATCAAAATCCAATATAATTTTTTTAATTAGAGATTTGTTCAAATTGAATTGAAAGAATAAGCCAAGGCACAACTTTTTTAACTAGCTTTTTTTAACAATTGGGTTTTAACTAGAAGTTCAAGCTGTAAGAAGCATATGTCTTTATAAGTTCACCAGTCTTAGCTTTCTACTTGTCACTCCATGAAGAAGTTTGAATTTTATTTTGGCAAGAAATCATGCTGGAGAATGAAAGGAAGCACAGTACAATGATTGGATTGATAACAAAAACTTGGGAGATTATGTCTTGGCCCAATACCTATTTCAGGTACGTCCCTGGGCTTTTAGCTTCTCTGACAATACTGTCCTCCTAACATCTTTGAAAACAAACTCCCAATGGCATCTACTGCACAGGTTTCCCTCTGCCTGCAGTGCAGAGCATTCTGCTATAGCCAGATAATCTGATGTCCTGCTCAGACAAAGCCTGCAGAAGAGCAGGCTGACAATGAGCCCACTGACAATGCTGTAAGTTTCTGTCTCTGTTCAAAGAAGGTTCAGCCTTTGCCTCATGTGAATGGCACCAGATCTATAGCTACTGTGGGTGTTCATTCCTGACAAAGATGTTTACTGTGTCAGGCCCTACCGAACAATAGGCAAAGGGAGAGGAGAGTGAAAGCCTAAGCCTGAAAAGCTCAGAGTGGTTTCTTTATTTCTGAGTAAATACCACTGGCATGGGGTTTCAAAGACAGAAATTGCTCTGCCTTGCCAGAGGGAGGAGTGCAAGAAGGAGCACAAGCAGACAAAATTGAAAACAAGATGAAAGTATGTTCCCATTCTGAAAGGAATGAGTAGCCCTAAAAAGATGGACAAAGAGTAAAAGTTCAAAGAAAATACCCTGTCTTCTCCCCTAGCAATTTCCACACTTACAGACAAATAACTGTAATATATGTTTAATAACAGAATTCTGGCTGGCACTGACTCAGGAATCAAGACTATTCACAGCCCCATGGTGCTTCATATAATACTGTGAGAAAATAGGCAGAGGTCTTCAGAGAATAATGGTTCTGAATTTCCCACCCTCTTAATCTCACCATTGCAAATATTCTGGTTCCTAGATCCATTTTAAGAACTGGTATGGTAAATTTTCTCACTACTACATGATTTAAACGTTTGCTTCTTTGTCTACCCATAGCAAAGTACTGAAAGAGAAGGCAGAAGGGTTTTGAACAGTTTTAGAGAAGAAATTGAATAATTCTTCCAGAAGCTTAGGATATTACAAAATCTGTTCAAGCTGAAGAATTTCATGTCACTAATAGCAGGGTGGAAGTGGAAGCATACCACTTAGTTTGTAAAAATAATTAACTAAGACATCTTGAGGCAAAAAATACCAACCTGATATACTGTCTCCAGTATCTAAGTCATGGGTAAACATTGAAAAAGTCTGCCTCTACCCTAGCATGGCCACTATTCGAGATTTCCAAAATTTTGCTGGGCCAGGCATTGCACAAACTCAGGTTATATTAAAGTTTGCTCTCTTTGAACAGAGGGTTAGACTGCACAAATAATGCCTAACCTCCGTTTTTTCTATTATTGCTCTTAAAGAATATTTAAATTAAATTTATTAATAGAATGAATACAGAAAGCCAGAGCAAGAGATAATTTTTTTCTCAGCATAAATATCTTTTCCACTGTGAAAATAGAAATAAAAAATTAGTTCAAGTGAGGTATATAGAGTTCTCAGCCAAGTATGCTAGAAAATAAAGGATGACTGATACGCACTGCAAAACACATCAATGATCTTGCACTAATTAATGCAGAGCAGTACATACATTGTCTTGCAAATTATGTGCTATTAACAGCACAGACAAAATGGTAGAGAAAAATACACTAACAGCATTTCTTTTGCACTACTTCGCATTATCTTAGCATGAAAATTTTAGCAAAATGGAACATCACAAGCAATTTCATCCCTCCCCTCATTCACCCTTTCTGCCTTCACACAGCAGTGCAGTTCCAAGCACTTGAAACTCAAAAAACCTGATTTCAGGTTTACACTTGAGTAAAAACCAAAATTATATTCATCAACTGGAAGATATTAATTTCAAGAACATGACATAATACAAAAGGATGAATGTAAAGATTTTGAACATAGATGTGAGTAAAAGGTGATATAATTACATGAAACAAAGATTTAACATAGCAGAAGAAGAAAATCCAGAGTTGGGTATGTATCAAAAACATTCTAGGAGATGTAAACAGAATTAAACCTTCATGGCACATGAAGCAGTACCATTACTCCAATCGGTGTTGGTAAGGCCCCATTTGGTAAATCTGTGTAAGTAAAAAAGCCCCAGGAAACTATTATTGTAAAAATGTAGAAACTATGACCCCTGAGAAAGATCCAGTGAGTTGGGGTTGTTCAGATGGGCAGAAATAGATTGAGAACATGCTAATAACTGACAATTAGTTGTCCTTGTATCAGCATAATTATGATAGTTAGTTCATAATAGCTAAAGAAATTGATGAATTTTTCTACCAGTGGCAAATGTTCTCAAGAACAATTAAGCTCACAAGGCACATGGGGTGAGACACATGACAAAAAATAGCCATATGAGATACACTGGATCAAATGCTATGCAAGTGTTAATTACTGCTTCAGCTGCTTATTTTCAGTTGCCCAAAACTGAATCTTAGCAGGAAAAATCCCCAGATGTGAACTTATTATACACCTCACTCTGAAAATTTATTTCAAAGTTAGAGCGACGGCAAGTGGATGACAGGAAGGAAAGATCTTTGGTAGGCTCTTTCTTCATTTTCTTAAGGGTTGTACTGTTAACTTTGCGCTGAAAAAGGTAATGTTAAAATTGAACTGAAGGCATTTTTTGTAGCAATTCAAAGCAGACATAAATAAACAGTCCTCAAAAACAAAAATTCTATAAATGTCCCTTTTTCTATGGATGTTTCATTTTAGAGTATAAAGAACCAAAGTGTAGCAAAGGAGTATCTTCAGACATGACTTACTGAGTGGTTGTTAAAGAGTGCAAAGAAAATTGGGTTTTTTACAGAAAATATACGTATCCTGATTTATACATACTGGAGTAGAGCTAGCAGTCTGATAAAGCCAGGCTTTATGGCTTATGAATCCATAAATTCAGTTTGCTCTTTCAATCTGCATTTTTTTAGAGAAAATTAGAAAAAAATTCAAACCTAAATGATCTCCTCTGCATAGGACAAATAATTTAGAAAAAAAGCATATTAACCTGGTAACTTGTCCAGTGAATAAAAACATATTTGAAGAAGATGTTAATATAGTAAAATTTTCTTGAGGGAGTATTTTCTGCAAATAGTCTTTGTCACTAAATTGAGTATCCACCAAAGCAACTGAAATAAAAAAACAAGGGAATCTGTCAACCTCTGAGTACATTTTCCTTTAAGTTTATTTCATCTCTACTTATTCTTAAATTTCAGTGCTATACAGTAAAAATTATGTCAGGTTTTAATTATACAAATTACAATTCCACTCTCAACTTTTGCCTGTCAAGAAAGGATTGTCTGGTTTAAATTCCTGTCCCTTGCCAACCCACTCAGTACTAACACAAATACAAAGACTGAACTTAGAGTTCCTGTATCTAGGGCCTTCTCATACAGGAATCTCTAATGACATCAAAGTTTTTAATTAATAAAGTATACAATTTGCCTTATATGGATATTTATGGAAAGCATATCATGCAGGCTATAGAAAAAGGGGTTTTTCTTTTGATACATAGCATCAATTAAATATGATGCATCCACTTAAGATGGAGTTAAAAATCAAGTATTTTGGGCATTTGAAATTGAAGGAATAAAGTAAAATCAGTTGAATAAAGCACTATAGTTTTCCTCCATATTTTCCACATTATGCTGCATGAACTTTGTTAGGTTAACAGTAAAGTGTTAGGTTAACAGTAAAGTTCTCCTGATTTACAAGGAATCAGTATTTAATCCAGACTCTACAAAGAATCTAAAGAAATATTTTATTCTTAAACATCCATCTTGTGTTTGACTTTCAAGCCTTATTTGATTTTCTTAATGAGACCAAGGAAAGAGAACAAACAAATCATTGAGAAAAGCTGATTCTCAGGCAGTTCTTTGTTGAAGGTTTTCAGGGAATTAACTGTAGCAAAAGATCATTCACAATAAAGGAAAAATAGAAGGAATAAAAGTGACTCAAAGCTCTTAAAAGTAGAGACCTACCTTTAGAGAAGATTAAGCAGGAGAAGGTTTTTAGGCCCTAAAGGCATCACAGACATTCAAATTGTTCTCATTTGGCCTGTGTAGTTTCATTCTATTCTCACCCTTTAACACGAGATAAAAGGGTTGATACTGAGAAGTGTATAAATTTGCTTAATGTCTATGGAGGACTCTTTATACGAAAGTATTTGACCAAATACTGCATTAAAAGAATTTTGATATTTTACATCAAGCTGAACTCTGCAAGCATGGGGGAAAAGAGAAAGGTCGGTTTGATTGACACTCATGCTTCCAATTCATTTCCACCTAGCTATGAAAGCCAAAGCAGATTCAATCATAGCACTATATTAGTAACCGAGACATGCTCGGTTCTGCATTTACAGCAGCAAACCAAAAGTCAGCCTGCACACCTAACTGCCTCCTCTGAAGTGCATAAGGGTACTTTTACAGACATTGTAAATGTAGGCTTATTTTTTCCCAGAATGTCTTTACAGTAGTGTTATAGAAATATTTGCATTAAAGATTACCATAAAGGTTTCGAGAGCAATAGTAAGCGTTAAAAAAACTCCGTCATAGCTTTACTACTTAAAAATATCAAAATTCTATAAATGGTACAAAGTAGAACATACTATTCTGCAAATGGTATAAAATATAAATGGTACAAAGTAGAACACAGAAAGGTATTATCATTGCTAAACAGTAAAAAAAAAAAAAAATCCTGATTTTCTGAGACAAATAGAAAATATTTTTAAACAAAAACGGCATCTGTTGCAAATATCCTGTTGAGGAAAATTTTGAATTTCAGTGTAGCAGAACAGGAATTATATTAACATGAAGAACTGTAGGTGAAAAATTTACATGTTTTTGCTCAAAGACTAATTCAGCGGTGACAAACATTATTAGAGTTTGGAGTTTTGCACATTTCAAAGATCACAATGCAATTTCGTTTTGACTGAAGAAATGATGAAGAAAATTAATGTATAAATTTCAGACCCACATTTTATTTCATTTTGCCCATGACCTAATGAATGTCAGACAGGACAGATTAAAAATAACCTCTGTTGCTCCAAGCACATGAATGACACAAATGTCACAAACCATGGGCTCTGAGGATATGCAGAACAAGAAATAGATTGTTTTGCTCTATTCTTCTTCAGTCTGGTTTTTGAGAAAAGCCAGCAGAACACCTCCTTAGAGATAAGCACAATTTGTCTTGGACGATATCTGGGGTACAGTCATTTTTCACACAGCAAAGCCCTAGGCTCTACAAAGCTATGTTATAGAGGGCACTGTTTGGAAAACCATACACAGAGGAAATTGGAAAGTATGAAACCTTAAACTTGGAGGAAATTTAGTCGTGTAAAGCAGTGTTAAACTCCACAAACAATACACTAGTTTCTTGCCCACATGACTATCAGACAATCCCATGTACATGTTAGGTACTTATGTACACTGGA
>VZTB01004710.1:36095-64504 GCA_013397245.1 Thryothorus ludovicianus
TCTTTCTATGCAAAGATTAGTTCCTTTAAACAATAAGAATTATGGTTCCCACCCCCCGCCCCCTTCCTTGTAATTCCAAAGAAACCAGTTCAGGCAAATTACTGAATACAATTTTTAGTGAGGTACAGAGAGCAGACAAGACAGCCATAAACAGAATGCCAAATGGCTGAATCTCCTTTTATCTGTGATGGCCAAGACAAAGGAATGGTTCGATTTTCAACTGCTGGCATAAACATAAACTTGCCCCTGTACTGGACTTGTACCTCTGAATCACACAATAGATGTGATTAGAATAGAATTAACCAAAAATTGCTGTTCTGCTTCCTGTTCAATCTATTCCAATAGTATCCATGAAGATCCTGGTGGTTCCAAATAAATTTTATATTAGCAAAACTAAACTTTAGTCTCATATATAAGATCAGAAAGGATTGCTGGAGTACTTGAGTTGATTCTCCTACAGTCACAAACACGCATACTATGGAAAAGTCTCAGAAGAAACAACACATTCTACAACTTCAGTCTTCCTCAAAACATTTTTATACACACTTTTTCCAGAAAAAAAAACCCACAAAGAAAATCTAAAAAACAAGCAAATAAAACAATCAAACAAACCAAAACCAAAACACTACTCCAATGAACCAACCAAGCAAACAAAAATACTGCTAATGTTAAATTAGAGATTATTGGCCCTTTAATATATCTTAAACTTCCCTTTTTGAGTCCAACAAGGCAAATAAAACTTTCAGCCTACAATAAAATGAGATTAAGAGGATTTGGCAATTATTTTTTCATCATCTACACTGAATCAGATTGCCTTAGAGATTTGTGTACCAAAAAAATAATTTCTGGAACATTCCATTCAGCTTGTTCCACCATCCCACTGCGAGACAGCTTGTAAGGAAAAGTTTGCAATCAAGATCTTAAATTGCAATCGGTATAAACCACTGCTACCCTTAGGAGCTGATCTCCCTGTTTTGAACTTAGTTCTGGAAATGGCACACAGAGGGTAAAATCACCTATATGCTGCACTCCTGGTGCACATCTGTCATGGGTTGCAGTGCAAAATGTAACCAAAAGTGTGTATTCCATCACCATCTATTGAAACTGGGGTGGGGGTTCTGTCAAAAGGCTAGCTGTTAAGAAACCAGCTGGGGCACTTTTCTTTCTCTCTTCCACAACTCATCCTCCCTCCAGGGATAGGTCTTCTGCTAGTGGCCCACTGAGTCTCACTAATAAAATTATATCATCCCATTGGGAAANAGGACTGCAGCCACCATTTAATTGGACTACTACCAACACCCTGGGTGTCAGTTGTATTCTAATTCTGTCAGTGGGTTTTTTTGCATTACTGCATTTTTATTTTAGTTCTTCTTATAAAGAACTGCTATTCCTATCCCCATATCTTTGCCTGAGAGCCTCTTAATTTCAAGGGGCTCAATTCAATAATTCAATAACTCAATTAATTCCAAAATTATAGTAATTCAGAGGGAGGGAATTTACATTCTCCACTCCAAGGGAGGTTCCTGCCTTCATTAGCAGACACCTGTTATTAAACTAACACAACATCATGAAGGGATGACAGAGGAAAAGCAAGAACATGGCTGCCAATACACCAGCCACTGCAGTTACCTGCTCCTCACCATGTGCCCTGGGCTGAAAAAATGGGTCTGAGCTGAAAAATGGGTCTGGGCTGTCAACTTGATGCAGGTTTAGATACAAGACATAGGTCTCTTCTATAAAGTGGCTACTCCTCGAACCTGAGGAGTCCAACTGTGAGATGGAAAATGGAACTTAATAGCTTTGGAAAATAATATATGCTTCTATATATACCTAAATAAATTAATGGGAAGAAGCTCTATAAATATATCTTTGAAAACGGCACTGCTAAGGATCATTACATAGTGAATTTGAACTGCTCATGCAGCAACACTGAAAGAAAATCAACACTAAATTGCAAATAAAGGCAGCTGATTCATGTGAGAACTGCTTTAGAAAATTATAAAAAATATGCATAGACCAAATAGTTCACTGCTTCCTTGAAACATATTTTTGCAGCAATTTGATATTGACCTTATTTAATTTGTGGTAATGAAGCTATTTTTCAGAAAATGTAAAGAAATGCACATTGCAGAATCTTCCTTTCCAACTGAAAACACTGGTTGTGAATAAAAGTCTTTCATTCTTCAAGTTCCCATCATTTAACCCAGTACATAGAAATAAAAAGCAGCAATACCACTGCTAATGTCTAAAGAGTGGGAATAAAGGATGTTTTCAACAATTCCAGCTGTCAGTCATAAAAGAAGTGACACAGTTTGTTCATAAAATCCCTTCATCTAGAGCCAGGCTCTGAGTGGGACTCTAAAAGTAACACTAATACAGTGGATCTGGGAACTTAAATATAGCTCATGGTCTCTACCTGTTAAAAGTACAAGGAGTCAGCTTCATCTGCAGAAAATGAAGGGCTTACTTACTGCATTTGCATGTTTTTTTCATGCAAGTTACCCCACTAGACTCTGAATCAGTAAGAGGTTCACAGGCTTCAATAAATCAAAATAAAGAGAAAAGCATTTTTCAGTGATACAATCAGGAGTATATTGCCAAAGATTTTAAAAGCATTCAGGAGCAGCATATTCTGATGCTGCTAAAACCAAAGGTGAAATTGCTGGAAGGTGAGACAGTAAAGTTAGACTCTCATGGCTCCTTAAAACAAAGTATTATCCCAGAACTTAATGCTGTTAAATATACCTAAAGGAAATCTTTCTGGAATTCCAATTAGAAGAAAGGTATTCTCCTATATAATCTTTATAAAAGTTTTCTTTGTACAATTACTTTTTTTCACAAGGAAAGACTTATCTTCATGCTAAAACATTTTTGCACATAAGCATTTTTAGAACTGAATTCTTAAGCCTAGGGCAGGAACAATTATGTAACCAGACAATTTTATGTTAACAATTTGACTTTAATATGCAAAGACAGTACCCAGCATGCCATTAAACGTGGTCTGAAAACATGAACTTTCTTCAGGGAAACAATTCTTCATAGCAAATATATTCTTACTTCCCTTCAAAATTCTTTATAAATTTGTTCTTGATTTTTTAAGTCTTCAAAAATTGATTATGTTTTATGCTTTCATAAATGTTGACATTTTTGCAGGGAAAAAACTCTTCAATTAAGATGGATTCTCATTTTTTTTGTATATATGGCAAGTAATCACTATTTTGTTTGTTAAGTGTGGTCTCAATTTACAACAATTTATCTTTATCATCCAGAAATGCTTGAAAATACAAGACACCATCCATCTTAATTTTGAACTGACAGACAATTTAACATGCAGACAGTGAGCTTCAGTAAATAAAGAATACTTCATTTCCACCCATTTTATAGTGGATGTCGCAACTTTTTTAAAATACTTTCATTTTGTTAATAGCTAAAGTTAACCATCTGCTTAGAACATTGAGTTTAAAAAATCCCAATAAACTTTAATGATACATTCATTTAAATATAGTAATTAGTAGGTAAATACTTGTCTTTCTGTAATTGACTGGCCACCTTATTCTGACTACATTAAGATCTGTAGATATGTACATCCACAAACGTCTCCTGGGCTTTGTCACTTGAAAGAAAAGATCATGTTTCACACCCTTCTAGTAGATGCCATTTATTTTTCCTTTCCAATACATCAAACACTATTTCTTCTATTGTGGAGAAGTAGGCTTATAAAGCACAAGTAGACATGTAATGAGGGAGCTGACTTTCAGTCTACCAGGTTACTGCTAATTGAGCTGTACAAGCAAATAAATTTGCCTCTGTCTTACCTGTACCTCATTCATATTTCTAGCACTTGAATGACAATCCTAAGTGACAGCTAGTCAATCATTCAGCATCTTATATTAAATAAAACACTTGAATAGAGCTGGATATCTTCCACAAGACAAAAGGTGCTTGGACAATCTTAATTTTCCATGAAATAAAGGGACATCAATAGAAATCTCTTCACAAAGAGGGTGGTCAAGCACTTACAGGGGCTATCCTGGGCAGTGGTACAGCCACCATGGAGGTGTTCAATAAATGACTGGAATTAGTGCCATGGTCTAGCTGGCCAGATGGTGATCAGGTAAATGCTGGACTCAATGATCTCCGAGGTCGTTTCCAAACTAAAGTATTCTGTGAAAATTACAACAAAGCTCTAACTCCATTACCTCTTGGAAGAAACTCCAGAACTTTCAGCAATATATGAGGAGGAAATTGGGCAGAAAAGGTCTCTCTGCTCCCTGTTTGAACTCCTCAAACCATTACAGCGATCACACAATGCACTGCCTTCTACATCTACTCTGCAAACCTCAAGCGCAACAGCAGCTAATACCATCCTGACCACCAGTAGGGTCAGTTTAACCTTGCAGTCACCAATCTCACTGGCAGACTAAAATTACCACAGCTGGTACAAAAATTATGTTTTTGCCAAACTGATAGAAGTATGATGCAATTTCGCGTACCATATCATAAACTGAAATGCAGCCAAGAAGGCCACAAGGATTTCTGTAACTACTTTGTAACCACTGTTGTACAACCTTTCACAATAATCAGGGATCTGCAACAATAATCATTACCAAGTCAGGGAGCATTGAGAACACATTATTATTTTAAACAAGACAGCCTTGTCAAACCTAGGTGGCATAGCAACACACCACCATCATCTCTGTTGCTTAAACAGAAAAGAAACCCACTATGCTTCATAAGTATCAGGACTTTCATAAATAAAACTGCTTTAAATTCAATTGGGAACAAGTTTTCTCTGTTGTGCTCCCTATTTTAACTGCTTTATAATGAATCTTGGAAAGTGCTTCTCATTTTAACCCAAATATATATGAAAGTGTCTGGCCTGCAAATGAGGTTGTATTTCATAACCACAAATACTCTTAAGAAATCCCATTCTAAAAGTCTTTGAAAAATAAGTATGTGAGTGCAACATAATCCTCCTGAGAGTCTGAATAATTTGAAAGCTTTATCTTTGTATGTAGTTGCAAGATCACATAGCAGGGGTAGAATTTTGGAAATTAATTGAAAAAGTCTAAGAATCTGAAATTTTTTTAAATTTTACTTCATTTTCACCTGAGATAATGCCACAGAGCCCAAACAAGTAGCTGCATTCCAGTTCCTGAACAGGAATGTACAGAACAGGACATTCCTAGGAACAAAAAGCCAAATTGTTTTTTTGTCTGTCCCCAGATGCTGATCAGAACATCTAATTATCAACTTGAAGTTGCCTGCTTAGAGATTATATTTCAGCAACAAAAGAAGTCCTTCATTTTCTTTCTCTATTTCATTGCTCCAACAGTGATTTACAAGTGCAGTAGAACATTAGGTCTTGCTCACAGGAGCACCTCTGTGTTGAATCATAGCAGTAGTTTCTAAATAATACTGGAAAACACTAATTTTCTAAAAGTGGAAATCTGCAAATAGCAGATGTGCTTCTCGTTCATTATAAACCTTTCATGTATATAATTACATTATTCATCACAATTGATTCTACCTCTCCACAAATTTGTATTCTATGTGTCAGTAGAAAAAACAAATTAGAAATGCAAAGAATCCATGTGTTAGCTTTGCCATTTGCTTTATCTACAGTCTTGCAGACTCCTGCCTGGTTTCTAATTGATTTCATAATTTGCTTGGATGTACAAGAAACTGACTCAACAATGAGCTCCTGAGAGCCTATATTTTCATACATAGTTTATCTGAAGTTCTAAAAATTAAGTCCTGCAGTGTAACAGGTAATACTGTTTAAAAGGAATTGGCATAGTAATGGCAAAACCATTTTATTTCTTCTATGACCCAGTATTTTACAATGGCAAAAACCTGGATCTCATAACCTGACTGAGCAGGATCATACTTCTCTCTCTTTTGCTGTAGCTCACTCAAATTTCAAACGCAACTCAAAAGTATTTCTAGACTCCTAGACCTACCGTGCGACTGTTCTTTTAGCAGTTTTCCCATAAGTTTGGCAGTGGAGGCCAAATCTCTGGCAAAATTATTTTAGTGAGCAGTCTGCTGTCTCTCTCCAACAAATAAGGGACAGCACTCTAAAGGAAATCTTGGGAGATGCAAAAATAACAACCTAAAAGAAAGTATGGGATGAGATATTAAGGAAAGACTATATGTTGCCCTGATTTTTCAGGCTTTTCTTAATGCAGTTTCTAACTGGTTGTTTTTACTGTAACTAGCTTCTTTCGCACACTTGGAAGTGTCTTTATCAATAGTCCGTTTGATAAGACGAAGTTGTTTTTCATACTTTTCCTGTGAGGAAACAACTGATAGACAATTGTCTTTACCAATGGGATAGGATAGGTGTCAGCCTTCTTCTCCAATCCCTGGTCTTTGTGGACATGCTATAAATATTGGAGTCAGATGTTTAATAAATACTTGTTCTCAACTTTCTCAAGAGAAGGTGTCTGTATGTCATTGTGTCCCGCACAGTGACAACTATACAATGTAATTTCAGATTTTTAGCACATTGAAGTTGTAACATAGTCTATTATTCTTTCCTTTTAAACTACCTCCACAACAACCCCACCTCTGTGGTCATTACAAAAGCTTAGCATATTCTTCATGAGAAGCCATTTCCTCCCATCTGCTCTGAATTTGTTTCCCATTAATTTCCATTTCTGCTTACTTGTCATATTTAAATTGGGCAATCATTATCGATCGAGATGGAAGAGATTCAGCAATTAGTGGGCCACAAGGAAACTTTCCTCTCTTTATTATTTGCAAAGGTTTTTTGACAACACTCTTCTAGGAATTCTCACTATGATGGTTTGATCTGTTTGTATTAGATATAAACTTGAATTTCCTCAGTATCAAAAGCCAGGTCCTTATCACATCTAAATTTCAGCAATGTTTTTCTTTATTAATAGACTAAATTAGGAATCCAGTACTGCATTTCAGATTTGGTCCATAAATCTCAGGCCACTTGTTCTAGCTGTCTGGTCTGACCCTAAAATATGTGATTCTCACACAGTGGAACTGAAGAGGACCTAGACATTTCTTCACATGTGTATTTTATGTGCCTCAGAGCACAGTAAAATTTTATTTATTTAAAGGATTTAATTTACAGCAGACACAATAAGCATATTTCTCTCTTCCTGATCAGAGTTGTCTTCTTTTATTTTCAACTTGCCCCCATTTCATTCAGTGTTTTTAATTGTGTCTTTTTGCTCATTCAAAATCAAAAATTTTCACTAACATTGCATCACTGTTTCTTATATAGATTCAGGAGAGAAGGTATCAAAACCTTCAAAAAAAGAAAGCAGTAACTATCATTAAAATATATAACTATATATATTAACATCTATATATTATACTAATATAACTGGATATCTCAAATTTATAAATATTATATGTTCATTTACAAAAACAGATGTTTTTAGAGGTAGATCATTATCATAAGTACAGTGTTAATGCTTGGGAAATTGGATCAAAAACGGTTCTTTAAGTATGCAATTCCTTTTCATAAACTGGAAATTGTATAACTACCTTTCTTAATATTTTACTGTATACAGTCTAATTCTCAAGATACTTCTCCTACACTAGTTTTACAAAGTAAATCCAACGAAGACTGGCTATGAGGGAGCTGAGATTGTTTAGACTGAAGAAAAAGAGGTTCAGGGGAGACATTACTACTCTACCTATTGCTTTTAATTTTTCATGAAGCTAACTCTGTCACAATCTACTGTAAAATACACAAGTAAACAGCCCATCTCTGCACACAGGGATATCTCCTAATTGATTCAAATTCTTTGGAACAGATTCAAGAACATAAGCCTTGTGAAGGTGTCCCATTCTAAATTTGCTGATTATAGTAAATCAGTTTCTCTCTCCCTCAAAGACAGAAAGGTCCTGCAGAGAGACCTACAAAAATTAAAGGGATAGAGAAGCACCAGCCATATTAATTTTAACAGGTGCAACTTCCAGATTCTGCACCTGGGACAGAGAAGTCATGGATGTGCAGACGCACTGGGAAAGCAGAGGCTGGAGAGTAGCACTGCAGAAATGGATTTGAGGTTCCTGGTCAATGAACATGAGCCAGCAGTGCCCTGGCAGCCAGGAGGGCCCCGTGTCCTGGGGGGATCAGGCCCAGCATCACAGCCGGGCAAGGGAGGGTATTGTCCCGCTCTGCTCTGCTCTGGGGCGGCCTCAGCTCCAGTGCTGGGGGCAGTTTGGGTGCCACAACACAAAAAAGACACTGAGCTGTCAGAGAGTGTCCAAAGGAGGCCACGAGGATGGCGAAGGGTCTGGAGGGGAAGCCGTGTGAGGAGTGGCTGAGGGCACTCGGTCTGTGCAGCCTGGAGAGGAGGAGACTGAGGGGAGAGCTCACTGCACTTACAACTTCCTTGTGAGGGGAGCAGGAGGGGCAGGCACTGATCTCTGCTCTGTGGTGACAGTGACAGGACCCAAGGGAGTGGCCTGAAGTAGTGTCAGGGGAGGTTTAGGCTGAGTATCAGAAAAATGTTCTTAACCCTGATGTTGGTTGGGCACTGGAACAAGCTCTCCAGGGAAGTGGTCATAGTACCAGTCTGACAGAGATCAAGAAATATTTGAGCAATGCTCTTGGGCACATGATGTGACTCTTGGGGCTATCCTGTGCAGAACCATCAGCTGAATTTTGAATATGATTGTGGATTCTTCACAATTCATGATAATCTTTTATTCGATGATTGATTGATATGTCCAGCCCCACAGACACTGCAATATCCAGCCTGAAATGTACTAAAGACACCTTGATACCAAAACACACAACACAAAAAAAGAAATAAGTTTTTTAGCCATCGATTAAATTAAAAACTATCCCAGTCATGGTTCCACTGGATGATTGAAGACAGCTGGAAACATAGGCGCATTGGTACTTTTGTTACATATAATAACCAAACAATATTGACAGACTTAACATTTTACTCTGTTAAGCTGACCATGCTGGGCAGTTTGCCTTATCCAGACACTTAAAAAGACAAAGGGATCGCCACTTGTGGACAGAGCCAATGATACTTTAATGAGGATCCGTTATGCGTAAAACCAGTGAAGTCACCTTACAATCATTTGGCAGTTCTGATTATTCATTTTGATTTGGAAAGAGTTTTTCTTTATAGAAGATCTGCATCCATTCTACTTTAAAGAGCTACTGAGGTTTGATACACAAGCTGGAAGAGAATGTAATTCTCACAAACAAAAAGTGTAAGATCCTCAGTTGCTTCTCAAGTGCAGAAGGGAAATACCCCCAAGGACAATGCAGCAGAGCACTAGCCTGGCACAAGGCAGAGTGACAGGCTGTTCTCTGTAGAAGAGAACTCATTTTCCCATTTACTCTGCATGAACACAATGGATTTTACAGTCCCTCAGACCACCGCCAGCCAGTGTTCCTAAAAGCATAAAGCTACTATTGTTCAGAATTCATATATATCTAACCATAAATATATTTCAGGGTGCCAATATTTATACAAAAAATACAATATAGGAGCAAATAGCTAGATTATCAGAGCAGTAATCCAGTTGTATTTGAAAAACTTACCTTAAAAAATTCTGTGAATATTTAGAAATTGATCAGTTTAATAATCACTATGTAGCTATCATCTTAAAATTAGCTGTGACAAAACACAGCTCAGTAACTGCCTGAAACACAATAGTTTCCTCTTATGGCTTCAGAACCATAATACTGTTAAAAGTGTAAAATTCAGGAAGATATAGGAGAGTTCTGTTTAAGCCTCACCCAGAAAAACAACTATATGTTAACTATAATTAAAGCATTTAACCTTAATTTATTCCCTTTTTATGTCATATGAAAAAAGGTGACACCCACGTTACTGGTTTTCTGTAAACAACAAATTTCTCAGCTATTTGGTATAATAAAAATCTACTATCAGCTTTCTGTCTTAAAAACCACAGTTATCCTCATCTATGTATTCTTATACTTGTTCAGAAGTCAATATGTCTGAATAGAGTGCTGTAGCCCAAAGGGAGAATAACATTTAGCTGAAGACACAAAAAGAAATGTCACTTTCATAATGTTACATGCATCTATCTTTTTTGATATGAAATGCATACTGGAATGGAATTTGACCACTTTGCCTCACTAAAAACTACCTAGGACACAAACAGCTTCCTCGATAACTAGAAGAATAGCTTCATGGCTTGCAGCCAATAGTGACTATACACGTCCAGGAAACAAAATCGCTTTGCCTAAATTACCTTACCAATGGCATCATTTGCAGTTATCAAGAACAGCTCAGAAAATATTAGACCAGTGCAGAGTCTAACAATTACTGAAATTGCTGCATTTTTCGTTATAATTGCCTAAATCTACTGGAAAGCAGCACCCAGCCTGAGAGGACTAAATCTACTTCAAAAAATCTTAATAGGATACCTTAACTATGTGCATAGACTCCGGCTTTGAGCATGACTCTTCAATAAAAGATAGAACTGGAGACATCTAAAAGCTGTTGTATATCTTTTACTAAATAGCTCCCCTGCAATAATCACCAATGCTTCTGACTGCAAATGTAAAGTGCAAAGAAGAAATAACAGAAAAATAGAAACACTTTGGTTTTAAAAACAATGTATTGTTTACATCTTATTGGATAAATTTTCAAAGCAATGAACAACTTGGAAAAAATCCAGTGCTTCTTGAAAATGTTTTTCATCTCCAGTCCTTATGGAATCCTGCAGCACAAAATTTTCAGAGTAGATGTCTTTGCCAACTAGAGCTAACAGCAATGTCATATCTAGCCACAGCAGCCAAGACTACAGTTCTCCTAATTAACAGTGACTATTTAATCCTAAGCTAGCACCACTCAGATTTCAGCCACCTCCACAAGGTTAAACACACTTATGTTCTTGTACTACAGTATGTGCTTTTTCCAAGAGAGGAAACAAGTGACTGGAAAATGTAAATCACAAGTGGGTTTATGGAGCTATCCTGCACAGAGACCAGCTGCTATCTGTCGACAAGCTCCAAGATACATTTACCTAACAGACTAACCTTTTCAAAATCTCATTGTCAAGGCACAGCACCATTTGTCTACTGCCCAAATCTTACTTCCAGAACATATCTTCCTCTCCTACTTGTTTCCTTGCAATCCCTATTTAGAATCTATTCCTTGTCAATGTTTCTTCCCAAGGGGATCCTACTCTTATCTCATTATCTCTTACAACAAAACAGAAAAAAGTTCCAGTTGATTCCTGAACTATTTCTTAACCAGGAATTAAATCCATCTGTTTGAATAAACTGAACAAATAAGAATACTTTGTTTGTAGACCTACATTGCAAACACCAGCTATGATGAAGAGGAGAAACATTCTTTCCTTTTCAAATTTTGATAGAAACCTCTGAGTGTCAGTACAGCTATCATTCAGTGGTGATGGATAAGCCATCAAAGTTAAATAGAAGTTAAATAAATAGAATAGAAGTTAAATTAAATGCTCCAGTCATTTCTCTCAAAAATAGTGACCTAGTTCATATCTACATTATGACTACCTATATCTTTTTCCTTTCAAGTCTGAAATTATACTTGCACAAATATTTCTGTGACAGAAAAAATATTGTCAACTTCGGAGTCAGGCAGAAAGACTGAATGAAAAATGTCTCTATTAAATCAGAGAATTAAAAGCAACTATTCATAGGAATCACTTGCTGCTGATACACTATACAAAAATTAGCTATCCATGGGACTTCAGAATGAGTGTCCAACTTATTTATAGGTGATCACGACATGTAGAAAGAAAATTAAAACAGAGAGACTCAAGAGAGCTGCCATGTTAGTTCTCATTTCCTATTTTGTCAAGAGGGAGTGCCCTAATTTCTCTTTCACTTGACTGATGAAACTATAAAAAATGCTATAGAAAACTGTAGAAACACTTGACTTCAGAAAAAGAAGCAATGGTTTTGTTATTTGGTTTGTTGGATTTTTTGGGCTTTTTTTTATTGGGTGGGTTGTGTTTTTTTTACAGTTCTTTTAAGTTTTAGCATGTAAATTTATCCTGTTTTGCAGAGTGTAATTCCCTTCCTGCTCTGATTGCTATTGTTCACATTACAGAACTCATCAGGAGCTCTGACCAGCACTAAAGTGGTATTGCTGCCTTGCAATCTGGTGTTGAAGAACAAGACAATAAAAAGTACAATGCTGCTCCAGAGATTTTACTTTGCTCTAAGTGAATTGCTCCAAGTTATAAATGGGATATAATGCAGTAAGAATACAATACAGCAATTGTATTATCCCTGTTGTGTCAGTTGTGACAAAAGGCAGGCTCCCTTCCTCCCTACCTGTTCCTCTCTGTGGTACATCCCCTAGATCCACATGGGGAGATGCAGTAATCAGCAGTTTACTTTCCACAGGAATTGGTAGGAGCTAGAGGACAACCATTTGCCAGGTCAAAAAACCAGACTGCAGCACAGCTAAGAACCAGACCCATATCACCTATGCCACAGTTCTGTACTTCTCTGACATTAGCAATTATCAAGTTTCCTCTTCAGAAATAAATGGATGCAAGATTTCTGAAACACAACTGTTAATTCAGGAATGAACATCAACATCTACATCAACAGTTTAAAATGCAAACATTGAAAGAGTATTTTAAATAAACACACTGAGAAAAAACAATATAGTATTCCGTCTTGTACTATTCCAATTTCTACATTGTGCTCTTACATGAACAGAAAATGTGTGAGGAAGAGTATGCATTTGGAATACACAAAACCACCCAACTACCCCTTTATGCTTAATTTAGAAAAGGAGATTTCCTTTGTCATTTACACTGAAAAAAATCTGCACAAGAGTGTCTTACTATGGTGACAGGGAGCTAGATGAAGAAAAACTGGCATGTTTATAGTGTAACATACATTCTTTGGGGCTGTAACATCAACCTCTTAGACTATTACAGAAAGCAAAATGGAACAAGATGGGTTTGTACTGTGCCAAAACTTCATTGTGGCTAATTGGTTGCCTAAGACTGAACTTTTCTTCATCCCTGGGAATAATACTTGACACTTAAGGTAGGAATACAATTATCATCATTACTTTGATTCCTAGAGCTTAATAAATTTTGACCATCAGACAAAGAACTTTTTTTCTCTGGTGGGTAATAAATTCACTTACAATTTTCTCATAGTTGTAAGTGACATGTACCTTCATTTCCTGGCTTCTGTTTTCTTTCAATAAGCAGCCTCTAATTACTGAAATCCTAACTGACCATTTGGATATTATCTGGAGAATTTCCACAAATCCAGGACTCCTTGGAAAGTTTCTATTTTTTTTTTGCAAAAAATGATTGCCTTAAAGTCTGAATTACCCCTCAGAGTCTCGACTGTACACAGATAACAGACATCCACTTTCATGGTTTCAGTGCAATCATCTAGTCATGCTGCAGGCATGAATGGCTAATAAAATGATAACCAACAGCACATTTAGCTACCTAGTTCTTCTTTCTTCTATGTGCTCTAAGTTAATATTTGCAAAGCAGCTCAATAAAGCATCTCAAATATGGAAGAGGCAAAAGGACAAACAATGAAGTCAAAATTTTATTTATTCACAAATACTCGTTTTTTAAAGCAGTAATATTTTTTTGTTGGGACTGAGAAATCTAAAGTTTGCTCTGGAAACAAGGACAGACAGACAATTTGTTAGGAAGTGAAATTGTCCTTTTGCATTCTCTGTCTTCCAAAGTCATAAATACCAGAAAACTATATATTCTTAAAATTTCTTCTGATTTTTTCTGTCAGAAATTGCTGACATTCTGACATTTTGTCAGAAATTGCTTCTGACAAAACAAAGAGAAGAAGAAACTGCATAGCCATTCCAACTGTAACAGCATGAGTGCTTCTGACATCAATTAAAAAATGATAATACTAAAGCATGTGCATCCCAGCAGGGTGCCACCAAAGAGAGAGACAAGGAAGTATTTATGAACATAAATATATCATGAACACCATGTCTATTTAATGTTCATATTATTTCATTATGCAAAGTGGAAAAGCCGAAAGTAGAAAAACATAACCTCTCTTAGACTCATCATTTATGCAGGGGCAAAACTACATATTGTACATAATTAATTTATTTTTAAATTACTGTGATCAGACCTCCAAATATAGCAATGAATATTGCACAAGTAAATCTTGACTCTGTATTAAGTTCCTGCAACACCAATTAGGAAGTATGAAGTTTCTGCACCAAACCCTTTGTTTCATAATCAGGATCCTCATACCAAAACACTTTGATGACCCAGTGTCTTATTATCATATGTGTGAAAAAGAATTAAATTCCTCTTCAGCCTTAAGGTATTCAAATTTGCAGTGAGTTCATTAAAATAAATGAAATCTAACAATTTGTATGAGCTTGTCCAAAAGATGGATCTTTAATTTGGCAAAACTGGTAGAAGAAGGGCATGCAAATTCACTTTTGTATTGCTACTTCTGTTGTCAGCTGGCACCAAGACACGGAAGTTTTGCAAACAAGAATTTTGCCAGAAAATTTAGCCAAGTACAACCCAGTGAACGTTTTCCAGACTCAGTGTTCTGTGATAAGTTGAAAGGTTCACAATGTTCTTTATAGTCATATTAGATCAACTATTTTACCATACTCACAGCTGATGTGCCAGGTCTTATGCTGATCTTAAACACCTGGGAAGAGGAAGCTCCAATATGGCTCATGTTTTGACTTGGCATTCAAACTGTTCCTTATTACAAAGTTAGAGAAAT
Organism: Thryothorus ludovicianus; assembly: GCA_013397245.1. Lineage (NCBI taxonomy): Eukaryota > Metazoa > Chordata > Aves > Passeriformes > Certhiidae > Thryothorus > Thryothorus ludovicianus. The sequence goes on from VZTB01004710.1 coordinate 50,833, forward strand.
CACATAAAAATGAACTCTACTCAAATTGCATGAAAACCCTCTTTGTTTTAGGAATGATCTTATGAAGCAGGCAGATTTTAGCTAATCCACTCTTAAAAGCCCCTTTAGGTATTAATTCTATAATGTTGTAATGCAACCACATCTAAAACTGATATCCAGCCTTAAATTCCTTCAGAGCAAATCAACCAGTTTCTTTCTACCCAGCTCTTAACTGATAGTGAGAATAGTTGACTGTTGTTTAGTAATGAGCTGCTTGTACTTGAATAATTTTCTCTTTTATATTAATTCTATCTCCTTTAGTTTAAACTGCTCTTCTTGCATTATGTTTCATAAAATTATCAGTTGTGTTTCTTGGCTGTTCTTCTGATCATTCTCTAATCTCTCAATCTCCTTTTTTATGAGTGGTGTCAAAACGCCATGCAACGATAACTGAAGATTCTCAATCACCAAGCCAAAGAATTCTCATTTAGATTTTAAATACCATATCTCTTAGTACTACTCAAATCATCTCTTTTTTTCCCCAACTGCATGGCACCAGTTTGTGTACAGTCTAATGAAAAAGCCTGATCCTTTCCTCTTTCCTCCACTGTAACTTCATATGATCAATCTAAATATTCTCACATGCACCACTGAGCAGCAATTGTGAAAATACAATTGTAAATTATCCATTGATTGATTGTCACTGCTTTTGCAGCTAGTGACATGGGCATTTTTTTTTTCACTTTTTCCTTATTACTACAATACAATTTCCAAGTTGAAAGAAATAAAATATAACCAACTTATCTGTAGCAATGAATAAACACAGCTACAGTATACTCAATACAACAAAGCAATGCAAGGTCAGAAAGGCCAAGTCATAATTCATTTTATACAGTGCCAGCAATAGCTCTGCTTGGGGCAGAAAGTCCAAGTTGGAAATCCCTGACTATATGAGATCCTTGTATGGTTCTTTTAAATAATTATTAAAGATAATTAGCTGTTTGGAGGATGGCATCTAACTGTAGGTAATTTTTAGCCACAGAATCACCAATTCTTGGGAAGAGTGAAGTTGTCTGCCATTGTTGCTGGCACACCTGATATGCACTGATAAATACTGTTCACAAATTCCCTGTATTTATCATAATGGCATACCTCAGAGCTTGGCGCTGGGATCAGTGCTATTTAATATCTTTGTCAGTCACGTGGACAACAGAATCAACCCCACCCTCAGCAATATTTCTAACAGCACCAAGCCCTGTGGTGCTGTCAACACACTGCAGGAACAGGATGGCATCCTGAGGGACCTCCACCACTTCAGAGGTAGATCTGGGCAAACCTCATGAAGTTCAACAACTTCAAATTCAAGGTCCTTCACTAGGACTGGGACAATCCCAAATGCAAAAAAAAGACTGGGCTGTGGCCTCTAATATAATAAGGATGTGGACTTCTTAGAATGAGTCCAGAGACTGGCCATGGCGATGATCAGAGGGCTAGAACATCCCACCTATTAAAACAGCCTGAGGGACTGGGGTTGTTCAACCTGGGGAAGGCCCCAGGAAGACCTTATTGCACCTTCCAGTTCTTGAAGGAGACTACAGGAGAGCTAGAGAGGGAATTTTGCAAGGACATGCAGTGACAGGACAAGAGGAATGGCTTTAAACTGAACGAGAGTGGGTTTATGTTAGACCTTAGGAAGAAATTCTTTGCTGTGACAATGGTAAAACATTGGAATAGGTTATTCAGAGGAATTGTGGCTACCTTTTTCTTGGAAGTATTCAATGCCTAGTTGAATGGGGCCCTGAGCAACACTAGTTTAGTGTAAAATGTTCTTGTCCATGGTAGGAGGTTGGAACTAGATGATTTTAAAAGTCCTTTCCAACATTCTTTGATTCTCTGATTCTATATTGAGAGGCCCAAATTGTACAGGACCTCCACCTCACAAACAGCATGTTCTGCAGACCCTGTCTCTAAAATAGATTCTCATAATCTGGATCATTCAAGCTATTATAGAATTTTCTTATAGGAAATTATATTCACCATCTTATATTCACTCCACCTATTGTCAAGTAGGAAGGATGTTCACATGAGAACTTCTTGCTGCCCCATTAGATACAGACAGGGCCACACAAGCGGTGTAATCACCAGTACCCAGTGGCAACTGCCTGCAGACTTCTCCATTTCAGAGAGCTGGCTGCATTCATCCCGAAGCAGGGAATTTGTGCAACTCAGAACAGCCCTGAAGGCCCAGCTGTGCATTCAGCACACTGCACCTACTCAGGGTCACTATTGCATAGGTTGCCCCCTCAATATGCAATGGTCTTCTGGCCAGGCTTTGGCTAGCATACAGGCCAGGTAATATACGGTGCAATGATGGCAAAAATATTTTTTTCCTGTGGGTCTCAAAAGAAAGGTGTTGCAACACTGACCTTATAAGCCTGTAAAATTGTCTTAATTTCTTCTCAGTAGCATCTAAGAGAATCCTGACTCCTTTCCTAATTGTTATTCTTCACTCTGCAGAAAGAAAAATTACTTGGGGTTTTATGATGAATATCATATACACTATTATACCATGAAAAAGGAACAAGAAACACTATTTAACCAACCTGCAATTAGATCTAAAATTAAACTGTTGATAATGAAATTCCCTAAAAGCAATTAAAACATGGTCCAACTTTTTCACAATGGGAATCTGAAGGTAAGCCATCCTGCCTGCCTCTCCCACTACCCACATCCGTCCCATCACCACAGAGCCTGAAGCACTATAGCACTTTGCACTGGACAGAGGACTTTCAAAGTACACCCCTCCCCATCTTCAAATGCCAGGCCAGAGTAGCTTACTCTTGGAGGAAACAAACCCAGAATTTCCACTCAATTTGCATACCCAAAGTACTCAGACCCCTTTTTAGGCTTGAAGGTTTCCAACACTTCATCCCTCCCTAAGCTGGGCGAGTCACTGTATGAAGCATTTTCCCTAGGAAATCGCTTAGATAGAAGCCTCCTCTATTTAAAAAAGTGAAGAGACCTCTAGTATGTGCTGTTTGGCTAGATTTCATCTTTGTGGCAAACACTGATTGATTAAAAATGTCCACAAGTGAAAACACACCATGTGTGCTCTAGCTGATAAAGCCCTTGTGGGAAGGCAGCTACATCAGATGTAAACTTTAGCTTTAGTGTCATGGGAACATCCTCCATATTAAAATCCTGCTGATTTTAAACAAGCTCGTTCTACCTACTGTTGACAAATTTTTATGCAAGGCACACAATGGGGAAGGTGAAGGTGAAATAGTTGCCTTATACTTCTGTGCTACAACATTTCCCTAACAACCAATGTTACAAAATTTGCAGAGAGAATATAAAACTCAGTTGGCCTAACAGAAGCAGAAGACTGTCAACTGACACAGCTGTAAGTTAATTAATACAAGAATTCTTAAAAAATGAGAACTATTTTATGCTCAGTTCAAGCCACATCTTAAAAATTTTACAGTATAATCAGCTTAAAAATCTGCTGCAAAATTAACAAAATATCTGCCGCAATATTAAGTTAAACTTAACTTAATATTATCACACATTTTCTTCCCTGCCTGATATTGAGGACTTTACCCCATGATTAATGTCAAGAGACAGGTGTGTTCAAGAAAATCCAGTTAGGTTCCTGTGCTATATTATCAACAATGGTGCTTCACTTTTGTAGTGTATAAAAAGCCCTAGGCGTTTTCTGTCTTTTGATTCTGGGATCCACAAAAGCTGTTGAGAGATACCTGCAAGTAAGGTATCCTTAGTTTTTCTTTCCTTTTGAGGATGTTATTTAAATGTATTTCAACCTCATTTAGGCTTTCTCTTTCAGTAATACTATGCCAAGGACTCCAGCTGTGCACCACAAAAATTAAAGTGTTTGCAATTATTGTACTTATGAGGTAAATGAAACATTTAATGTGTGATATAATTTAACAGTCATTCTTTATTTAAAAATTTCATGTTACAGCTTTTAGTAGGAGCTTTCTGATTTTGTTATGTCCCATTCAGTACACAAGATAATAATATGCTTTACTCAGTATCTTGTGTTAAATTTTCTATTAATTTTCTGCTGTGTAAAAGCTTCCTAGCAACAAGCCCTCAAAATCTCTGAGCCAGAATTGTTATTTCAACAATGAAACCAGGCTTTCACAAATAAACTTGGTTTAATTACAGATTAAGCTATGAACTCAAGCGCAAAGTTGTTCAAAAACAGCTATATTTTCCATCATCATTTCATCTGCTAAAGAATGTAGATTTCAAAATCAAGACAAACTCCTATAATTCTTGATGTTAAACAAGCCAGAGAACAATCAAATAGCAGCCCTCAAATAAAAAACTGGAATTGAAAATTCCCTTAACTTCAGCAGAAGTTTTGTGAGTGTAGCAGCTGCAGTACAGGGACTTTACTGCACATTAATATTCAGTGTACCCTTCATGTCTGAAATAAAACAAAGTCTTTTATTAGTAACATCCAGGTCCAGAACCTCTGATAGGTTCTACATCTCATATGCAAAAACAAACATCCAATTCAGCAACACAGGTGCAAATGGTACGTACAAAACAAAACACAAATGTACACATTTCTGCATTGCCAAATTAATGGCTACCACATAAAAACATATTTAGTATTTACACCCTGAATGGTTTATTTTCCTAAATAATTGAGTGTTCCAAGTGTAAATAGCTAATAAGACAGAAGCATGCATTTGCCACAGATCGTGGTGAATTTCTAAATGTTGAGATGGTTCCCCAAAGCCTCATTCCCCTCTCCCAGATGCTGGTGTACACAGGGAGAAGTACAAATTCCCAAACTGCAACAATAACAAGTGAGTTTCATTTTTACAAACATAGCTTACAAAAGAGAGACTCCGCATGTTATGGTGGAGAAGTAGTCAAAGAATGTTCAGAAAAACTTTCCCAGACTCAAATACTTTAATTGTAATGTAACAAGTGCTGTAATGTAACTAGTAGGATAAAGAGACTGAGCCTGACCCTCATCTCGCAAAAATTTAATGCTTCTAAACCAGTGGAGCTATTTCCTATTTTCATTAGATGATTAGAGATTAGAACCAATCACAGTGTAATGCAAAAATGTATTTATGCTGTATACTTTCAACTTTATACCCGTTCATTATCAATCAGACAAGCCTAAATTGTTCAATAACTGATTGATATATGCAGGTAACCCTGCTTTGTACTCACAGACCAGCCTGTGCCACAATGTCAGTTTCAGGGATATGTATGTAGCACATATCTCTCAAATCACATCCACTTTGCCTTCTGCTCTTCCCAGATGTCTCTGCAGTCTCCAGGCTCCAGTTAACAAGTTTTTTAAACTTACAAACACATTACGTATGCTCTCACATGTTAATTTACAGAAGTCTTAAATAATCCTTGTTTTCATTTTATCTGGATTGTCTCAACCCTTCTGTGCTCCAAAAACTGACAAATTGGAAAGAGACCATAAAGTAGTTGCATGACTATATTTTACTTTTGCATTAGATTTAGTAATTCTATGAAAGAAAAAAAGTCATGCTGTAAAGAGATTCCTGTCTTTAATTAAAATTAGGTGTAAAATGGCAAAAATTAGATTCCTGTTAGAAAATTAGAAGATCAGAAATCAAGACAATTAGAATCTTGGAAATTTTCTTCCTGCTTTATCATGCTTTACAGCATATTTCCGGGTATACTAGACACTTATTAGCTAGCTGATCCCTTCCTGCAGACTTCAAATTTTCTAAATTTGTCTTTCTTTGAAGTTCGAATTAAAGAAAAACCAAGAAATCCAGCCCACAACTGAGGGCACTATTTATTTGATGTTCCAGTACACTAAGTGTTACATAATGTTAAGCACCCTAAAAAACACATTGGGTCACTGACTTCACACACTGAAGTCTCAACTGCTTCTGTGTCTCAGTTTTATAAAACGAGCATGATAAAATCCCTTCAACTTCCTGTAATTTTGATAAGATTTACTGGTATTCAGGATTCATCCAAATGCTCTAAAGATCTGCATTAGTGTTCTTTAAACCAGCATTTGAATATTACCCAATAATTACCTATGCACTCTGAAAATAAATATAGATATAACTGAATAGCAACTCATAAGATATGCACTGCCCATTTTCTTCACCTGCTGAAAAATTGAGGAAGGAAAGAAAAAGAGACCGGGAGGTTAAATTAAGGTTAGATACTCCATCTTAGCACAAGACCATGAGAAAAAAAAAGAAAAAAAAATTAAAATCTCTATCTCTATAAAATCTGTTATCTGTAAAGATAACTTTGATCCAGCTACATTTTGAGGGCCAGACTTAGAAATATCAAAAGTGTTCTTTTAATGCAGTACAAAACAAAAATTTAGCACCAACTGGTATAAAAAACTAATAGTATTATGCAATCTAGTCAGTGAGATCATGTTTCTCAATGAGATTTATTTCATATACGTTAGACGCCAACACACTCCTCTATGTTCATACAAGAATTAGTATTTTTGAAAATTATATATTTTGATAATAGTTAGAATACATCATCTAAATTCATGTTTATCATATCCAGCCTTCATATCAGATCATATATGCCTCTCCAGTTCACATTTTTTATCCAAAAAATCTAACAAATGCAGGTTGCACTCACCTTGAGGAAAGATAGGGCCAAATGCCAACATTATTACATGATAAGAAAAGATAAAAAGTACATTTGATTTTCTCTCAACATGTTTTTCTCTGGGCCCTTGATATTTCCTTGTGATAAATACTGATAACACCTTCCATTCTATTATGTAATTATATCTGTGTTGTCCTCATTAATTAAGCCTTTGCAAGATTGAACCACTTTTTATCTGCTTGTGCTGGCATCAGTTGGGATAGAGTTCATTTTCTTCACAGTGCCTGGTATGGGGCTGTGTTTTGGATTCGTGCTGAACACAGGGCTGATAACACAGAGATGTTTTTGCTGTTGCTGAGCTGGGCTTACACAGAGCCAAGGCCTTTGCTGCTGTTTGTATTTCACCACTGATGAGGGAATTGGGAGTGCAGGAGAGGTTGGGAGGAGACACAGCTGGGACAGGTGACCCCAACTGACCAAAGGGATATTCCAGACCATGTGACATCCTGCTCAGTACATAAAGCTGGGGCGAAGAAAGAGAAAGAGGGCAATGTTTGGAGCGATGGTGTTTGTCTATCCAAGTAAGCGCTGAACACAATGGGGCCCTGCTCTCCTGGAGATGGCTGGACACCTGCCGGACCATGGGGAGCAGGGAATCAATTCCTTGTTCTGCTTCATTTGTGTGCATGGATTTGGGTTTTTTTCTCTATTAAACTATACCTCAACCAGTGAGTTTTCCAGCTTTCATCCTTCCAATTCTCCCCCTGATCCCAGTGGTGAGGGAGTGAGGGAGAGGTTAAACCATGACACTGCCTCAGTTCTGCGCTGAACTTGCTGCTTCAACAGAGGCTAGTGACACAGAACTTTCTTTTTCTTTGAACAGGAAATGATTGCATTAAAACTGTTAAACAAAAGTGAAGGTCATATGAGCTAAATATCAGAAATAAAGACAAGAAATCTCAAAAAAGAGTCCAAATTTTGAGAGTTTAAGAAACAACTACTCTCACCATCCGTGTTCTTCCTTCTGTGGAAAACTTTCATTCTCTGTTTTATTTTTATTCTCTACTTTATTCCTCTAAAATAGAAAAACAATAAAAGAGCAGTTGCCATGACAAGTTAAGGTAGAATATTTGACTTTACATAATGTTGCTTTACAGTTCATTGCTTTGGCTAACATGTTACAATCACACCTTCTGTAGCGTACATTTCAAATACAAATTGATCCTTATTAAGCCCATTTGAGTTTCAAAAGTATCAATGTATTAACAAAGGTCTTGTAAAAATGTGAATTGATCCAAGCTTCTCAAGCCCTTAAAACATATTAGAACAAAATATAATACAAGTTCCAGATAAGTATTTCCAGTCTTAAGCAAATTAATTTCCCTTCCTCCTAGTAGTAAATTCAATTTCAGCCTCCAGCAGGCTCTTTGTGAAAGTGGATGACACACCTCTAAGGAAGGCAACACCCTGACAGAAATGTGAGAAAAAAACATATAAACACCTTCAAATAAACAAGAGGTGCAAATGACCTGCTGTCTAGATATCAATTACTTTCCCATGCTCTAGCATCCTGCCATCCCTAACAAATTCAGGACAAGCTTTTCCTGCCCATCCAAAGTCCCACACTTAAGAAAGCTCTGGGACCAGAAGCAATTTGGAAGGAAGAGAATACAGTATTCAGCAACATAATCCTGTCTTCAAAAAATTGAGTTTTAACACACATTTGGCTGCTTTGAGCCCTGTAGGCACTGCTCTGCATGAGACCTGGTCCTGTGTGGTGTGTGTGGCCCCAGACACAGCACTCAGTGCCCCATGCCATAGAAAAGCACTTTACCAAAGAACATGCACTGCCACTTATCTGTTCCCTGCCCAAACAGCGCAAAGGAAGGCCTTTTCTAACCCCGATACTCCTCTACAGTTGATAGATATGTCTCTTTTCTAAACAAATCTTCCTATCACGCAGTTGGTGAGTTAGTTGCAAGATATATCTCTCCAGCTTCAGGAGAAAAAAGAATTTTCCTCAGGATTGCAGAACTTACATTCTTCTCATATGGTGTCCAGCTTCCAAGGGTATTTTCTTTCATGTTTGTAACCACTGCCATCTTTACTACACTATGTTTTTGTAGCTTTATATGGAAAAGTTAATAAAGATTCCCTCATACTATCCTGAAACATACAATTTAATTATAAACCTAATCAAACCATCATCTTTCAACTGAAAGTCGTAATCCAACTCTATGGAATTCATGGATTTAAGAGCATGAGAAATAAAAACCACCAAGGATTGACAAATTCTCCAATCTACAGCTTTCCTTCTCAACCCCATATACACAAATCAGAGCATCTCTGATCAAAAAGGAATACATCTCTGATTGAGAAAACTCCAAGTTACAATAAGCCCTTCAAACACTCTTTCAGCTGCCTCTTTCCTCAGTACATTTTACCTGAATGTTGAACCTCATTCCTAACTCAATTTTCAATTTTGGAACTGACTCAGACCCTGAGGAATGTGATCCAGTTTTGAGTCTCACTGTAAGAAGTAGGCTGGACTACATAACCTTTCAAGATCTTTTCTGCCCTAAACTAATCCTATGATTTTACATGCCTATCTTTAGCATCTTCTCATTTTCCTTTGTTACAGATGCCAAATGTTCCATTTAATTCCAGATCGCCAGCTTGGAAGGAAACATTCACTTCTTTCATTCCCAGCATAAATTGGAAATATCTGCTGAGTCTAAATGCCTCGAAAAAGCCAGCCAATGAAATAAATAAATAAATAAACAACCCAAACTTTTGTAATTTTACTGTCTGCCTCTAACAATTATCTATGTCCAAAATTGTCTTTTGTTGGAATAGTTTTAAGGAAATAACCCTATCATTTTTAGAAACTCTGAAGAAATTTCTGGCTATTTGAGATGTCACCCACATTGAAATCAAATATAATGGAAGTAGTTCTTCTTACATATTACAAATATATATGTAAAGAATAAGTTGTTCTCAGATGAATAGGATGATACATAAGGGCTATCCATACACACTTCATTCTTTATCACATGTAATAGTAGCTTTTATATAGACAACATCCTCTTTTTTCTTTTTTGTTTTTTCTTACTAATTCAACATAGTTTAACTAATGCTTTTAAATGTCCCATTATAAGAGCCAACCATCTTTCAGTAAAGTCAACCATACTGTATTCTCTTAAAAAACAGTAACACCATCTTTACTTCAGTCATTACACAATTCTCTTTATATTTGTTGTAAAAACACATTTGCAAAACTTTTTTGATTATTACATTATGATACATGACTTCCAGTTACCCTCACTGATTTTTAGGGTTCATTCAAAAACCACTTTAGTCACGCAGGGACTGAGTTCCTTACTGTTGTGGTGGGAGTTCTTATATCACAGAAACTTTGTATGTTACATAGATGTGGATATTATTGCTGATAGTTTATTATTGCTGATATTTTAAAACCTGGGTTGTGTTGAGTGATGTTTATTAGGGAGTATAGGAAGGGTGAGTAGGATGAGTTTTGGTGTAGACACAGCGATCATGGCTATTCAGCCTAAGTGGCAGACAAGATGATGAGAATCCTAGGATACTTCAAATTTGTGTTTATTTTAGTTCTATTTGTCCCCCTACGGCTGCTGGGCTGATGGCTACAGCAGTTGGTAGTGTTGAGTTAAGTGAGTGAGATGTTAGGAAGAAAATGATTATTGGGGGAAATTTCATTAACCGCTAGTTAGGGATGAACCTTGAAGCACTTCCAAGAATCATAAGTGGAATGGTACAAGTCCTCGTTTTATCGTGATTGCAATTGTCACAAGGAAGCATGATGTGGCAAGGGCTAGTTGGATGATGTCTCATAGTCCAGTAGATCATACATTAGTCATGGCCAAGAAGCGGGATTAATACAGCTTAGTGGGCACCAAGCAACACCATCCACAGAAATAACCCTATTCACATTAGTATTCTCGGCCTGCAGAGTAGACAGAGGCCTACCAATACTAACTGCCTCTACATGAACCCATGATTCTGGCTGCTTACATAACCTAGACCTCCTATAATGTTAAAAAAAACAATGATTACATTCCTCCCCATAGTCTTCTTATCCCCCTGCCCAAAATTCCTTTGAACTTAGACCACCGCACATAAGCTCCTAATCACCACCTTCAGCCTACAATGACTACTCCTAGCATACTACTCTCCCAAACACTAACATTGACTAAATTCTATCCCCTCTATTAGTACTATGCTGCCAACTACTATCTCACATAATCATAATGAGCCAAAACCACCTGCAATACCAACCACAAACACAAAAAGCAACATTCATCACAACTTTAATTAGAATCCAACCATTCTTTATCTTAGCCTTCTTGGCCACAAAACCAAACTTACTCTTGGACCAGCAGAGCCAGACTAAAAAGTATTCTCATGAGATAGAACAGCATAAGCAAAGACATAAGAAAACAGGAACTATTTATCCATTCTGCAGTTTTTCTTCAAAAACTCCACCTTCCCACATTCTCATTCTCTGGATAAACACTACCCAATCCTTGCATGCCCAGCCTGAAGACCCTTAATGGAAGATGCAGAGAGCTGAGGCCAGAGCTAACATCTTCCCACCACGAACAAGAAAGAAGAGACCAGGTTAGGAAACACGGGGACAGACCGTGAATTAAACACTAGTAGCTGCTGCTGCTGCTGTCAATAGGACAGAAATGGAAACTGCAATGTCTTGGGTCATGCAGGCATTCACCAGCATATACCTTGACACCCAAAGCACAAAATCAGCAGCAATTAATGGTTAAAGCAGTACAGGTTGATCTTCCTCTTTTTTTCCAGCACAGATTAAGCAGACATCAGGACCATGCCTGGCCCAGGTAACCAACAGCCATAGGCAGCAGCCTCTTCTAACTTTCACTGAAGCCAAATCTGTAAAATGGCCAAATTTAGAAACTTTCTCTCCACTTTCATAATAAAATATAAGCAAATATATTAGAAGTGTGAAAAAATTCCAGATATAGGACCTTAAGTTCACATACAAAAGCCAAATTAGAAGACAAGTTAGGGAAAAACTGCTTCAAGTGACCTTCATTTATCATACTGCTGGGCTTTTTCTACTCAGTAGATACTCTTTACTACAGACTATGTGAAACTGTTTATCTCATTAATTGATTGCCCCTTTATAAACAAGGAAGCAAATTAGTTCTATTAGGCTAAACAATTGACCTTGAAGAACATTTCATGCTTCTAAGCCTTCATGCTTCTGGACAAATTACTGTCTGCTCTNCTTACCTCCAAATGAAATATTGATTCTTGCTATTGAACTTAATCTGAAAGCAGAAATTATATATCTATAAATACAGGAAATTATATACATATGAAACCTTCTAAGTATAAGAAATTTAGTTTGAATTTAATGAATTAATTAATTTAATTTTAAAATAAGTTCTAGTCCTGAAGGAGAGAAAGTTGTTACAGCTGAGACTAGCTGGATCTTCCAAATCTTTAAGGTGCCATTCTATTCATAGTTGAATTCTGGCATGTTTTGAAAATATTCATAGAGTAATCTAAACTTCTCATTCTGTGTGGAAGTGAACTTAAAACAGATTTTTTTTAAATTTTTGATCTGAATTTCGTAATTACCAGAAATCAATCCATGTGGTGATATTTGAATTGGATTGCACACAATTTCAAATTTCCCCAAATTTTATTTTTATTAATATAGTTACAAGAAGTCTACCCTATACCTTCGTAATTGTGACATGTAGAGCAAAAGATAGGATGTTGTACAGATTTTACTCTTATCAGAAGCATAACTCCACATGAAATAAAATGTTTTATTCCAAAATTTATTCCTTCCAGCATCCACAAATTAAAATTTCCAGACTTTTTATCCTCTTCTGACCTATTAAAAATTGCTGTCTGCCATTCTGAGATCATCAATCTTGCAGACACCATGACTGTTTCATGACAACAGTTTTTAATACATACTACATTATTCTTACAGTAATAAATCTTGCAAAAATAATTTTTTTCATTTAGGTTGTCTTCCATTATACATAGATGCCCATTATCGGTGAGCTATTTAGGACAAGAATTAAAACCAACCTCATTACACCTATGTGATGAACTCAGAATGTAAGACCACTTAAAATAAATAATCCAGAAGCAATTTACACATGGAGCCATGGCTATAAACTTGGACCAGGAGCAAGTTCTCTCTCCTACAATTGTTTACTCTCTCTTTACTCAGAATTTTCTTCTATTTCATGAGCCTCTTATTCCATCATAGTAGAAACAAATGCAGGCCTCCTGGTGCTGACTTAACCCATTGTTGTCATTTTCTCTTTGGGTAGAAATCTATTATCTAAAAGAAAAATGAAATATTTTAAAATAAAACACATCGCTGATTCTTATAAAATACATAGTAGATTCTCCAGTGAATCTTCAATCTATGCTTGCTTTTAAACTCCATTTACCAAAATCTTTTATAGTTAAACACACCTCTCATTTTTTATCTTAAGTGAAGTTCCACATCAACTATAATCAAGTATGACGCTTTCGGACTGAGAAATTCCTTATGCATCCCCAAACTTTGCAAAAATTCAGACCTTGTTTTTGTTTTGAATTTTTAAGTCAACTTGTGGGCCCAACCACAATTTCTAGTTATTTGTGAATATGCAAATATACATGAATACAGAGTTAACTCATGTCATCCAAGGCCAGAATGAAATCATGAATATCCTCTCCTCATATGGAACAGTTTGAAAACCAGATTTTCAGAAAATTTCATGTCGAAACATAATGAACTTTTAACTGATTCCTAGGGAGAACCCCTCTATCCCTATTTACTCCAGTAAGAGTCAGAGGCAATGAACCTCTTCTGGTTTTCCAGAGTTCAGAGAAGAGCATTCAGGATGGGAAGGAATACAGGGCAAGTAAATTCCTCTCAAACTAGGAAAGAGAACATGTTAGGGGGAAGCCAGTGTTAGTGCACAAAAGCCCATCTGCCTCTTTGAATCTGTACCTGCTGCTCCTAATGTCCTCCAAGAATCAACAGACC
>VZTB01004723.1:9841-24676 GCA_013397245.1 Thryothorus ludovicianus
AGCTCATTCTTAAAAATAACACCCCAATAGTTGATGTAGCCTATGAAAGCAGTTATATAAAAGCTGCATAACAAGAGCAATGCTTTGACACTGTGAAATAATTCTATTTCCAGGCAGTTATTTTTTTTTGTGACAAAGCCACAAGAAAACCTGTTTTCTTATGGTAAATGTCTCCATAGCACAACAAGAGAAACTCTTCTCCCCAGATGAATTGAGGATTTTAAAAGTAGCTGACTGAAAGTCATGGGCTTTATCTTTGCATTGTCAGTGGAAAAAAAGAAAAAGAGTTGTCCGAAATTTTATTCTGATTGTTTTATTATTATTATTATTTTTCCCTTTAGTTCTGTTAATAAAGTTTCTTTGTATATCTTCAAGTATGAATCTGCTTTGTTTTCTTTCCTTTTAATCCTATCTCACAACAAAAATAAATCCACAACATGCCCCTAGCATAGAATTGCAGTCACCTCTTGCTGCTGCTGATTATGGCTTGTCTTCTGCTGCAGTGCAGCTGAAATGCATTCTGCTGGTCTGGGCCAGGCAGGCTGAACCTGCTTCAGTTTATCTTCACTTGATGTGTGGGTTTTGGTAAGATGAAACGGAGTTGGTAACTTCTCATCCAAGGTAACAGGTTTTTTATTCATAGGGAAGATTAATCAGTGGGTTGCACTTTGCTACAAAATTAACAGTTTCTGATACAGTACTATAAAAATAACCTTTACTGGTCAGTGTCAGGCTCATATTTAGTAGAAGAAATTATCTTCATCCTGTATGATAACTTTTATTCAATACAGTAATGAGGACTAAAACCTGTAATTTACTCCTTCACCAAGCCTTTGGTGATTGCTCAACCTTGCCTACCATCATGAAGTGCATAGAAAGCTCAGTTTCTCTCTTTCACTGGCTAGCAAAGATGCTCTGAGCTGTTCTCCCAAAAAGGCATAGGGATAACTGTCACAACAGTATAAGAAGGGTGGAATTTTTGTCTAGAAGCAATATAGTCCCTGGAGTGTTGTTGCAATAGTTCAGCTATTTACTGCTCCCAATCAAAAATATTTGCAAGATGGTACTCTTACTATTCAAGAAATGGATCCTAAACTGCTTCTGGTTGCAAAGTCTGAGATTAAACAACTATACCCTGTACAAAAGTTCTGATAGATAATCTTCATGCGATTTTTAGATTGTTTTTTTCTGCTACATCAGAACTTTAAAAATTGTGCTGTGTATTGTTTGCTTGCTGGGAATTTTGTTATTTTTGTGTCCTTGAGCTTAGTCTTCCAAATTTCCCAGAAGTCAGAAATAAGTGAAATTTTCTAGTGCATGCAGTTATTATTGAAATAATAACCTATTTCTCTTCATATGTTTCTTCACTTGCTCTAGTTTTCATTTCACAAACTTTAAAAAGATCATTGGATTGAAGCATCAGTGTTGTAAGTCTGACTATCATTTTGTGTTTTCCAAAGATTTAGACAGAAAGATGATCTTAACTCAAGATGAGCTATTTCACTTCTGTAATTTAAATCTGATTTGTGGGTTGTAAACAACTAACGTATCAGGTCTAGTCTGTCTATACATAAGGCAAAGACTGCCAGCATTATTTTCAGAATACCACACTCCCTGCAAGACTCCTGGCCTTCATTTTCCAGTCACAGTACTTTTAAATGAAACATAACAGGCTGGAGAGAAAAATGAAGGATAAAGGTAGATGTGAAGGTAGAAGAAAGTGACAGAAGAATTGGGAAAAGAAAGAGTGGGAAGAAAACAGTGGCTCACATTCCGGTGACATTTTTGAGAAAAGGGAAATGGATTCTAACATACATACATGTATGCACTTTGATGTATGCACTTCATGTCAGCACTTCTTCCTTAGCAATACTCACATTGTGATGCTTAGAAATACATTTAAGCTTTTACTTCACAAAGTTTGCAATCCATCATTTTTTCTCTCTGCATCCTTTCTTCTTTCATTAGCCCCTGTTAACTGAATCACCCTTAAATAACTAAATAGCAGTCTAATTAGACAGCATAAATTTAAAATCTCTGGGTTGCCACCTAATCCTAAAAGAAAATACAGTCTGGAGGTGATTGAGTTTCAAGCACACACCTACAATTTCAGCACTTCTGCTCTTTGGAAGGTTTCAGCCTTGGTAGAATGATATGCCTCTATGATTAGTGGAACTGAATACCTCAAGTCCCAGTAGGATACTAAGATGAACAATCCTTTGTGCTTTCACAGGCCTTCATCTGAGAGTTGCGTTCAGAATACATCGTACAGAGTAAAAATTCACTTTAGCCAGAGCCATAGCAGTGCCTAGCATGAGTCAGAGGTTTAATTGCTCACCTCAGGTAGCAGCAAATTCAATTTCTTTTTCTACATGAGGGTTCAAAATTCTAGAAGTAAATACTGACCAACAGGAAACTGGCTTTTGATTCAGACATTGACATATGTCTCAAAAGCATGGCAAAAAAATACATACTAGACAAGTTCAACCAATCAGGTGTTTTGGATAGCCTAATTAGGAGAACCCTAATCCTTAAAATAAATTTTCTACCATTTTACATGCACTGTTATTTAGGTATATGAACAGTGATTTGAGTAGAAAAATTATTAAGATTATGCAGAAAATAAGATTTAAATAAGATCAAATCAATAAGAAGTGGTTTATTAAAAAATGCTAGAAGATAATTCATTAAATTTGTGTTCCTTCATCTTTTTTCTGATTAAATTTTTAATATGTCTTTGTCTTATTTTTCAAAGCAAAAAACTACTGACAGGCACCTATATTGTGTAAATGCAACATACAATTTCATCCTATTACATTAGTAAAATGATTCTTTTTTTATTTTTTGTAACTCCAACAGGATTTAAGTTTTTATACAAAGAGTGAAATACTGCAATACAATTTGTGTAAATTTCTGAAATGTTCCTGATTTTCCAAACATTCTTCAATGAATCCGTAAAAAGCACAGATTGAAGAGTGTATTTCAGCTCATTATGACTACTTGTCATAATGAGCTGAAATACATTGACATAATGGAACAGTACCTTCCCCATCAAACTTATGTTTTCCACTGACTCCAGAATGGCTGAAGAAGAGACTATGTGACTTGTTTTTGTTGTCTCTGTAAAAACATATTTCCCATTCAAAATATTTTACAGGTCACTCAGCTTCCTGTTAGGTCCTTTTCATTTGCTACTCTGATGATACTTGAGGTTCTGCTAAAATGGAAAAAATTAGAAAACACTATACTGAATTTTGCAAGGTAAACCATGTTAGCAGGCAAACAAGGATATAATGCACAAATCTTACCGTTTTCTAAACAAATCTAAATTCCTGGAAAACCAGACACTTAGAAAATACCTCTAAGCAATGATCTCTCCCTAATGCAATGCACTGGAAGATCTTAAAAGCAGGGGGTTTCATTCAGTCCTGGATTCTCCATGCCAGTAAAACATCTATAGAATTTAGAAAAAGCGATCAAGTAAAGATTTTCTTTTCATCGTCTACTTTATATTTGCACAAATTATGAAATAATTAAAATTTATTTAAGTATCTAAGATTTATCAAAATAATATACTTTCTCCCTACTACAGCAGAAGAAAAACGTGGGTTTTAAACTTAGGCATAAACAAGAAGAGTTAGAGACACACATGTTCCTACAGGGCTGTGATCTTCTTGGCATAGTGGAGATGTGGTGGAATGGTTCCTGTGTCTGCAGTGCTGGAATGGAAGGATGCAGGCTCTTTAGGAGGGGCAGGCAGGGGAGATGAGGAGACAGTGTCAACTTCTATGTCAGTGACCAGCTGGAGAGCACAGAGGTCTGCCTGCAGGTGAGTGAGGAGCTGACAGACAGGTGATGGGTCAGGGTTATAGGGAGGGCAGGGGCAGGGGACTTTATAGCGGAGGTCTGCTCCACCTGAGCAGAAAGGTTGAGCAGATGAGTCTCTCTACAGACAGATTTGGGTAGCCTCATGCTCATAAACCCTGATCCACATGGGGATATTCAACATCCATCATAGCTGTTGGAGGCAAAACAATCCAGCAAGTTCCTAGAATTTATTGATGATTACTTCCTTCTTCAATGAGGAGTTGAGGAGAAAAAGTGCTCTGCTGGATCCTCTTCTCATCAAAAAGGAGGGGTTGGTGGAAAATGTGAAGCTCAGGGCAGCCTAGACTGCAATGACCATGAAACAGTGGAGGAAACCAAATCCTTAGAGCAGTGAAGAGCAACTTCACTGACAACTTCACAGGGGAGCAAACTTTGGCCTGTTTGGGGATCTGCTTCCTGGAGTACTGTGGGATAAAGCCCTTGAGGGAAGAGGGGCCCAAAAAATCTGGTTGATATTCAAGAATCACTTCCTCCAAGCTCAGGAGAAATGCATCTCTACAAAGAGTCAGTCTGGCATAAAAATCCAGGAGACCTATGTGGACAAAAGCCAAAAATTTAAAAGAAAGCCTGTAGAGAATGTGGGGGGAAATATCTTGCAAAAAATACAAAGAAATTGTACAAGTAACTAAAAATGAGTTTAGGAAACCTGAGACATTGATGGAATTAAATCTGGTCAGGGATGTCAAGGACAACAAAGAAAGCTTCTCTAGGTAGGTAAGTGATAAAAGGAAGACAAAGGAAAGTTTGGGCATTCTCCAGAAGGAGACAGAAGAGCTGCTTCTCCAGGACATGAAGAAGACTGGTACTTGCCTTTTCTGCCTGTTGTCACCAAGTGCTTCAGCCACACCATCCAAGACACAGAAGGAGAAAGCAGGGACAGAGAATGAAAAACCACCTGCTGGAAGAGATGCCATTCAGAGCGACCTGGGCAAGCTTGAGAGTTGGGCCTGTAGAAACCTCATGAAGTTCAACAACACCAAGTGAACGGTCTTGTACCTGAATTGGGGAAAACCCAAGCACAAGTACAGGCTGGGCATAAAATGGATAAAGAGCAGGTCTTGGAGATGTTGATGGGCAGTAATATCCACTTGAAGCCCAAAAAGCCAATTTTATCCTGGGCTGCATTCCAAGCAGTGTCACCAGCAGGGTGAGGGAGGGGAATCTGCTCCTTTATTTCATTCTGGTGACACTCCACCTGGGAAACTGCATCCAGCTTTCGGATACTCAACATAAGCAGGACACAGACCTCTTAGAATGGGTCCAGAGAAGGGCCATGATTATGACCAGAGGATTTAAGTATTTCTTCTATGGAAGCAGGCTGAGAGAGTTAGGGTGCTTAGCCTGAACAAGTCTCCAGATAGACCAAGAAGATGTCAACAGAAAATCTGAAAAAGGGGTTTTTACCAGAGCAGATAGTGACAAGATACAGGGAAATTACTACAGACTGGAAGAGAGTAGGTTTACATTAGATATTAGGGAGAGATTCTTTACTGTGAGGGTGGTGAGGTTCTGGCACAGGTTGCCCAGAGAAGCTGTGGTTGCCCCATCCCTGGCAGTGTTCGGGGCCACGCTGGGTGGGGCTTTGAGACATCTGCTATAGTGGAAAATTCCCTGCCCATGGCGGGGGAATTAAGATGCCTTCCAATCAAAATCATTCTATGATTTTATGGATCTATGATTCTAATTTTGAACACTGATTGCCAAATGAATAAATTCCTTTTTGGGTTGTTTTTCTTTAAATGTAATAAAAGTAGGGAAGACTGCATAGCTATTTAAGAGTCCCTGTATATTTTTCTGTCATGTGAAACAGGCACATGACCTGCGTGTGTCATCTTGGATTTCCTACCTCTGTACACACTGCCTGCATAGATTGAGTGATCATATTTTTGAGAAGTGTATGTACCAAACGTTTGGAAATCTCATGTATTTGCATAGAACCAGGCAGTATCAGGGCAGTTGTTGAAATCCTTTAAGCCTTGATTTCATGATGGTATTATTAATGTCAAGCAGTGTTCCTGCTTCACAAGTAGCCAAATTAAATATATTCATTCAGATAAAAATTCACAGATGAAGCTAGAATCATAGATTTATGAAATATTTTTGTTTGCAAAAGACCTTTAAGATCACCTAGTCCCATTGCCTACCACGAGCAGATAAAGTGGGTTATTAATATTCTGTTGATATGAAAGTTCATGTGACACTGACGGGCTGGCATCAAACATGAGTAATGGAAGCTGGACATGTCATACACAGCTATCTGCCACCATTCTCTCACCCAGCACTTTGNTCCAATCTATTCATTAGGACTTAACAACCTTGATTGCAAGTACTAATTTTCACTTAATCAATGATACAGTTGTTTGGAGGTTTTCTTTAAAAAAGAAAAAAAATATCCAATTCTAGTGAAAATTTGCAGAATTACAGAGACTAAATGTTATGTATGATTTACAGTGATTTTTAAAATCTATGCAAAACACTACTACCAATAATTCTGGTATGAACTTCAAGAAAATATTTCCTTATACGTAAAAAAAATAGCGTGACAGTTGTCTCCTTAAAATTAATACTTAGGAACCCCAACAACTTTAATTCAAGTTGCCATTTATAGTTGGAAACACACCACATTTGGAAAGCAGTAATCCTATTTTGTGCATTTCACAGGAATAAAATTACTGATACTGCATCTCTTAAAGTACTATCCAAAAAAATTTTTTTTCATAAAATATTTTAACTCCTTGTTTTCTGTAACTCTCAAAACAAGAAAAAGAAAGAAAAAAAATATAGCCAGATATATTAGTTAAATATAATTTTAAGTGCTGATGGGTAATATAGAAATTTCATGTAGATTTCATTCCAGTATTATAGAGAATAAAAAGTAAAAAAGAATGTTGGGATGTATTTTGCTTTCTATAAAGCCTGTGAAAACCTATATTTTCCTCATTTTTGTGGTCACTTTTATTTTTATCTGCCATGAATAACTCTGCAAAGATGGCACTATGGGAAGGAGTATACTGAGGTGCAGGATGCTGCTGCATTTTCATGCAAACAGTTGAGGAATTACAAGTAAATCACTGTATCTCTGCTCCATTTCCCCTTCTGCGAAGCACTGATTGCTTCTACCCTTCTGTCTTTCTCCCCCCCCCCAGAGATTGTTTATTCCTAAATGATCACCTACTGCATCTTCATGCAAAAAGCAGTGAAACTCTGAGTTTAACTGGACACTTTGGATTCAGTGGCCAAAGATCACACAGATGTCCAGATTTGCCAATTTTAATTCAGTAACTTAGAGTTTTGTCAATAATAAAGATTAAAAAAAAAAAAATAGAAAATAATCTCAGATTATTTTTCAATTATTTTAAAATAAATAATGTGGTTCTCTGAGTGTTAAATCTTAATCAAGTAAATTGCCAAGAGCTGAATATGAGCCATTGATAACAGTTTCATGAAACAAATAGATTTATGTTTTCCACTACTCAAAGGTTATTAATCTTTCTTTAGTCAGTCCTCCCTCATTTATGAAGTGAAAACATCAATACTTTCCACTGTAACAACAATCTTTGAAATGTGTATGCTCTAATTTTTCACCTAGATCACAGAAAACTGAAATTTGGAAGACTCAGAACAAAAATTTCAATTTTCACCCATCTTCTTTGGATAACATTATTTTTGAAAAATACAATTATGATGGAATAAAAGATCTCAGTTTCAAAATACAAATAAACAGTCTGTTTGTCAAGCACTAATCAATTTTACAAAAACACTGTCAAATGTTAGTTCTTTGAAAGAGGAAAAAAAGCAGAGGAAGAGAAGAAAAGATAACCCAGTAAAAACTCCACACACATGGGTTGCCACTTTTCCAGGACACTTACCTTTCAAGTGCATGCTATGCTCTTTCATCATCCTTCTAGCTTTTAAACTCTCACTCTTTATGATGATAATGAAGAAAGCAGGCAGCAGATGCTTCATCTTAACCATGAAAGGGAGGGTAAAATGTGACTCTGGATAGTCTTCAGAAAATTAAGATCGTGATACACAGACACTTGGGAGATGAGCTATGTTCAAAGCACATTCAAAAATATGGAGAAAGTCATTAATGTTGTATCACATGGATACCCTCCAGGGTTAAAGAAACAAGATAAAGTTTATGTTAGTGTAGATACAAGTGGACTATTAAATAAATCATTTAATAATTAATAATTTAATCAGTTCAATATTTCTCTCTCTCTTACTGTAAAGAGCCTCTCCTTTTTTCATGGTGCATGTTTCTTTTGTCTCTCTTTTTTTTTCCCTTTTATTTATTTTTTTCTTCTGTGGAAAACAAATATCTGAGCTCTCTGAAAAGGTTTGTTTGTTGCCAGCACCTGTTATCTGCAAGCTATGATACAGTGTCTGTGAAGCCAAAGAACATTAAAAGTGGGCAAGCTCTTCAACTCTCATGATAATTAGAAACAAGATAGAAGAAGTGCAAGGGAAAAATAGAGAATGGCAGGATATATTTTGAAAGATGAAAGGAACCTAAAAGAACAGCAGTCTAATTAAACCAGAAGTGGATATGCTACAACCTGAGCACTCTTCCGTAAATGATGCATCGTTAAAAGACATTAAAGCTTTGTTCCTGAAGAAAAATTGTAACTACTAAAATAAGAGGAGAAAAACATGAGAGAAAGATTAAATTGATGTTATAAATTTCAACAATCTAAGAATAAAGGGCTGAAAGAAAAATACCATTTAAATAAGTTAATTTTTGAAGACATCAAGAAAAACAAGACACAGATTATTAAAATTAAAAAGTAGCTAGTTGTAAGAGCTAAAATGTTTATAATAATTATATACATAACTTCTATTATTCCATTCATATGATCCAAACATTCTTCATTAACTTGACCAAGGTGCCAGTTTATTACTACTAAATATAGTGATAATTTATTGATACATGGGGGCAAGAAATTTTAACTTTTCAAAAGCAATCATTGTGTTTGGTAGTGAAACTTTTAGTTATCTAACATCTGAGTTATAACAGGCCTGCTCTCTAGAGAAGCTAGGTACTCCTTATTCTACCTGAATTCTAAAATATTTCCTGGAGCATTTTTTAAGCCCATGGCATTACTCTACTTTCAGAAAAAAACAGATACATCCACCACTAGTAGCCAGTTCCTCAACAGGGGCTTTAAGCTATGGCTCTCAGAAGCCCGTGGAAAGGTCTGAGTATGTGATTTCTGCTATGGGAGGTGGCATTTGAAGGAAGAACAGACCTAAGCTGAGGTTAGACCTTTTCGGAAGGGCCATATTCTTGCTGTGAGTCAAGTGTCTGGAGAGGTCAACATGAAACAGCTCGTTCAGAAATCCTGTGTAAGATCATGTGTATATAGTTAGCTTGTAAACAGAAATAATATTTCTTAGTTAGCGTGATGATCACCTACTCCATATTCAGATCTTCTTTGCAGGAAGGAAACTCAATAATTTTGTCACATTACAGGGTGAAGTAGATAAAAGAAGGGAAGTAGGAACAAGGAGAAATAAAAAGAGGTCATTGCCCTCCAGATGGAATGGGAAGAAGTCACACACGTTCCTTTACTGTGCAGATACTATGGGAAATTTATTCTCTTTTTTGTTAATTACTATGCAAATTCACTGTTCTGACAGTTTCCAAATAAACTTACTTGCAAATGTTATTTCATATTCAGTTTTAGCAATTCTTATGAAAGTACCATAAGTGTGCAAAATTGGTCAGCTTTCAAGTATTATTTTAGGATTAGTTTCAAGATATTGATTTGGTAGCTCATCCTGTGTTAAACATAAAAAAACTGTAATATTCTTCCAAGTATGAATGGATAAAATTTTTAAGTGTTTGAGTTGTGATACACTCCTTTGAGAACCTTCACTTTTCCTTCCTTTTTTTGCTAATAGTTGTAATCTGCTTAACTTTCACAATAGAGTTTATTGTAAAACTGTCAGATAAGACATGGGTAAAAAACTGGGTCATGGATGGTACACATTTGAAAAGCACGGAATCATTCCCCAGCCCTTTTGAACAGCAAAGTGGCAGCAGAACAGGAACAGGATTTTCAAGCCTCTGAAAATTGACTCTACCAGCCCTCGAAGGAGGACTCACCACCTACCAGGAGGCCCAGCATAGCAAATGTAGGAGAGCAGAAGCTGGCAGGAAGACCCTTGGAAGAGGAAAGGGTGCAAAGAAGAGAAGAAAATTTTAACAGAAACACACGTAAACAAAAAAGAATAAATTTTAGACAGCACTTCCATCACTAAGCAATACAGG
Source organism: Thryothorus ludovicianus (assembly GCA_013397245.1). Classification (NCBI taxonomy): domain Eukaryota; kingdom Metazoa; phylum Chordata; class Aves; order Passeriformes; family Certhiidae; genus Thryothorus; species Thryothorus ludovicianus. Next base: position 20,007 of record VZTB01004723.1, read on the forward strand.
GAGAAAAAAAGAAACCTTTCTTCAAGACCAAATGAACTCATGAGAAGCTCTGACTAAAAGAATGGAGACAGAAAATCCAATAGCAATGAAGAAATGCAGCAGGGGTCAGTTTATATTGTGCAACAAAGGTGAAACAGGCCATGGCACAGACTGAAATTGCAGTCAATTGTGGGAGGAATCAATTCCTGCAGTGCTGCACTTATTGATATTAGTTCATAAAAGTAAAAGGAATTTGTTCTCAGATAATCCATGCCCTTGTTTTTTTAAAATGAATACTGAGCTGCAAATGTTACTATTTTGTTCTTTAAACTAAATGCAGAACATTTTCCCAAAGCCTCTTTCTTGCACTATGGTGTAAGGAATCAGCAGTTTTCAGTGTAGCAGTTCTATGTACACAGAGGCATAGGTGAAAATAGCATTTGACCCACAGAGTGCATTTCTCTGGGGATTCATAAAAATTTTCAACAATTACGATATTTTTCCCCATATCAGTAGGTTTGATACAGCGGAACACTACTCTTGTGTAAAATGAATGCTTAGTAAAGATTAAAAAGTATTATTAAAGGTCAAAACAAGGTTCCATATATTTAGCTTTCAGAAATGTTCTCAGAGAACTCATATTGAATTAAAAATAGACAGCTTGTTTAATTTTTTAACTATTTAAAATTCTCTTTTCCAAAGGAAAAAATACTATCCCATAGGAATTATTTATAACCTAGTAAAATCTATGAAAAATGAAATAAAATTTAAAAGAGAAAATACCAAAACCAGACAGGAAGTTAAGTCAAATTTGTGTAGCCTTGCACCTCCTCAGAATGTGTGCCTTCTATAAATGAAGATCTTTCTTACAAAAGTGGCATGATATTATATAGAAGATTATATTATAAAATATAATTCTCAAAATTGTTATCTTTCATATTTTATCCCTTTTTCTCATTCTTGGATGCAGGGGGAGGGGTTAATAGGAAAGGTAGGTAGGGATATATCTCATGGAAGTCTTTCATAATCTAAAGGACATTGCCAATAAGGGGAAATCTAAATCATGTACACCTTAAAATCACACCCAGTAAGTTTTTCAATCTAAATATCTACATGAAGTTAACATTTCTGGTATTAAAATCTAAAGTTTTTCCTAGTGCCCTGTTTCACTCCAATATAAAACAATATAGCAAAGATAGTTAATGCTGTGAGTCTCTTGCACTTTTGCACTGTAATTATAGGTCAATCACTACATAATGTAACTTATCACAGAAACATTGATTGGCCTGGTTAGAAAGGACCTTAAAAATTACCTGGTTCCATCCCTCTGCCATGGGCAAGGACACCTTCCATTAAACCAAGTGGCTCCAAGCTCCATCTAAGCTGGCCTTGAACAATTATAGGAATGTGAAATCAACAATTTCCCTGAGCAACCAGAGCCAGTGCATTCTGTCACACATTGCCACTGAAGGTTGTTGTAAATAGCCTCTCTCAATTTTTATTGTAGGCTTCCTTCATGAAGACTACCATCAATTCACTCTAAAATGCCATTCTTTTCAGGCTGAACACTCCCACATTTCTCAGCCTTTCCTTATAGGAAAGGTGTTCAAGCCCTCTTTTATCTTTGTGGCCTCCTCTGGACTGGCTCCGACAGGTCCCTGTGCGTCCTGTGCTGGGCCCCAGCTCTGGGTGCTCCAGGTGGGTCTCAGCAGAGCAGAGCAGAGGGGCAGAATCCCCTCCCTGCCCTGCTGCCCATGGGGCTCTGGATGCAGCCCAGGACACGTTTGTCTCTCTGGGCTGGGAGTGCCATGGCTGGGGCATGTCCAGCCTCTCACCCCCAGCACCCCCAAGTCCTTTGGGCTGGGCAGCTCTGGGGCTGTTCATGCCCAGCCTGTGCTGATACCAATAATTGCCCCCAGTCAAGTGCAGCACATAATATTTGGTCTTGTTAAACTTCAAGAAATGTCCATGGACCGCCTCCTGAGCTTGTCCAGGTCCCTCTGGATGTCATTCTCTAAGAACTTTATGAAACTGTACTTTAGAATTTATTTTTATAAATATAAAGTAAGAAATATAGATAACCATCAGCAAAATCTATTGTTCAAAATTATTAATATTGCCACAAAGAAGCAGTGCTTCCAATCTGTGTACAGGGATTCTGATTCCTTGTTTCTTAGTGTATTTGCATTTGGCCAATCAGCTCTTGGCTACTTTTTCAGTCATCACAATTAACTCCTGGTTTAATACAATTTCTAGAGTGGCATAGTCTCACATACATATGATAAATTAGATAGACAGAGAAATAGAGAGAGAAAGAGAGAGGGAGAGAGAGAGAAAGAGAGAGAGAGAGAGAGAGAGAGAGAGAGAGAGATATCAACTGCCCTAATAATGGTATTTCTTATTAACATTGTGTTGGTTGTGCTTCTATTCCTGGTCAACAGTCTACTACTTTGGTGTGTAATGCTGGAGACTGTGACATCTGTATTACTCTTCTTGACATGTTCTGTAAAGGAATAAACATGAATGGCCCTTCAATTGTGCTTGCATTCTTTGGGAATGCAGCCTTCAAGGAAGCTGGTGACTTTCTACTTTGCTGGATGAGAATAGCAGACTTGTCAGTAACCAAACAAAAAAGGAGCTAAGGTCATGAAATGGACCCAGCTAAGTTTGTTCATTAACTATGCTCCTGAAAAGGACACAAGCATGAAAATCTTGCTGTAGTTCCAATGGGTAGGTGAAAACTTCCAATCTACATTAAGAGGGAAGAAATGAAATGGAGAAATGAAATGGAGAGGACAGTGCCTTATTATCCTTCATTGTTTCAATAAATGGTACTGTTTCTTTGCACAGCTAGTAAATGCTATCGTACCTACATTTCTTAATTAAGAATCCACTGCTGGTATTCATGGCATGTCTCCTGCAAACTTAAGGCTGGACAATTTGTCATAGCATTAAGCCCTTTGGACAGTTATGCCTCAGGGGGTTCAGTCAATCAACAGCAATAGAAAAGAGATGCATTTCATATTTTCTTATTTATAGGACTTGAATAAGCAATGAAAGTGGGTGCAAAACACTTTAGAACTAAATGTACTATTATCATCATAACCTGCAATCTGAACATATGACATTCAAAGTTGAGAAAATTGCTTATGTTTCAGAAGACTCAACAGAGTTAATCGGCAATCAGAGATCTCTCAGCTGATATGCAAAACAGAAATGGGGAAGAAGGGCAGCAAAATGCCTAGGAAAATGGTGGAGATGAACAACAGAAAGAGGTTGTTCAATCAGTAATATCAGCAGCAAAAGGTGCATTAATGCACTTATCATCAATTTTCTCATGTACATGAGCAGGAGAATGCCCACAGAGACCAGGGCTGGGACATGGTTATACTCTATCCCAACAGGTATCCAAGTATTGCATATAATGTTCTGTGTTGAAAAAGGCAAGACAAAGCACGTGGTGCTTTAAATTACTAAAATCCATGTGTGATACTGGATGACCACCAGAAAGCTAGAGAACAGCAATGTGTGGGACAACTGACCTGATAATGATTAAATTTAGATATCAGCTTCTGCTGGCAGAATCAACTATATCTGTCTGAGTTTCAAGGCTACAGTCAGGTTCTGGGTTTCTGGCTCCTGCAAGACCACTTTAATCTATATCTTCAATGCCCTGGCTGTGTGTATATGGGAACCTGCCAAATACTATAAGATGCAAAATTTGCTTTTCTGTACCACTAGTCTCCACTGTGTTTGGAAAACATGTATCCACAGCAAATATATTACACAGAGCATAACACACTGTGAAAAGGACAGTGAGCAAATGTAAAGACCTTGCTGCTGCTGACACTTCACAGCTGCCAAGGACTTCTACCCCTGTTTCATAGATCATTTTGTATTATTGTGACCATGTTAAAATAGGCTGGTTTATTTTTATTCATTCACAGTTCTACTGCATATGGTTTGAACTGTTGAGGTGTTGAAGTCTGGAAGCTGTGGGTCATATTTTCAAACAATATACATCAATATAGCTCTAGGGAAATCATTAAGAAAAACCTTTTGTACCAGATGGAGAGCAGCAGTCCTTATCTTAAACCTGTAACATGTGGATTGTGATTTCTAAATTGATAGCAATATCTTTGCTATTCAGCTTTTTTTTCCGTTAAGACTTAGCGCATCTTAATAAAACTTAACCCATCTTAAATCACATATACATGTGTGTCCTTGCAGTTTTAAACACTGACATCTGCCATTTCTGGTATTGATTTGATTCTCTCTTTATACTGCCTCAGTAAATTATTCTTGTGGAAATTATGTTTTATGACATATCTTAAGAGCACACAGGACAGACAATCTGAGTAGTTTTTCCTAATTTGGAGAAATTAAGTACACATGAAAGTGTTTAAATGTCCAAAGCCCAAAAGAAGGTTTCTTTTCTCTCTAATTAGTTTGTGGCTTAGATTTCAGTGTCAGAAATTATGTTTGAATTACATCTGTAAATATTTATTTGTATTTAGTAATATGCAGAGCCCTTCAATATAAAATCTTGAAATCTCAAAATTCATCAGACCTTCTGTAAAAACAAAATTTAAATTCTTAAAATAAGAAATGAAGTAAGAATTACTATTGACAGCACTGTAATGCCTATTTTCAAATTAAATAATTTAAGATCAATTTTTTTTTTTAAATAA
>VZTB01004730.1:2116-14866 GCA_013397245.1 Thryothorus ludovicianus
AAAAGAAAAAAAAAAGAAAAAAAAAGGCTTTTTATTTTCATAGGCAGTGAGGTTTTTCCTCCTGCAGATTGAACTTTGTTTTACCATTTCATTATTGCATAGGAAGTACTGTGGATGACAGGGACAGCTGGGGAATAATCTGGAGGTCCAGCACTGCTAGAGATGGTTGTTCTGTCCCATTTCTATAAATATATACAGAACTGTGTACAAGACAACTTAGTTATTAAATCTAACATAATTCAGACAGAGATGAATCTAACAGATTATGGAAATTTCAGTAAATATTTTAATCCTGAAGTGCTTAATTCAATAGAGAGAGTGATTAGGGCAGTTAATTGTCTAATTTCTATTTCTGCAAGAGCACAGCAAGTGATAAGGGAAGGCAGTAACTGTAACAGAATGGATAACAGAACAGGTAAGCAATAATGAAAAATGTAGAATCATAGATAGGAAAGGCCAAATTCTACAGCTGATTGCATCTCTGAAAGGGCATTGACACTAATAAGCTTCTGAGGATTTATATTGAAGACATTATTTTCCAGTACCCAGCCAGACTTCACCAGTTTTTTTGCTAGCAAAATCAAATAATTTCAGAACAGTTATTTCATGAACTTCTCTTGAAAACACATCTATAATTGTATTCTTATGAAAATTTCCTCTTGCAAAGCTTGGTAATGGTCTCTGTGTTCTTAGTCTAAGAATTATGTTGATATTTATGTAGTTGTTTTTAATAACATTGTGGTATTTACACTTAAAACCAGTCAAAAGTACTTTTTAAACAATTCAAAATTTANTCAACTTTGTGCATCATGAAAAGTGGACTACGTTGATAAGCCAAACTTTGTACAGGTACTTTGTAGTTGCTAGTACTCTGAAAACCCTTGCCATGTTTTTATAGTGGATTTCCATTTTTATTGTTTGCAGCTCTGACTATTGGTCTGTCTAATTTATTGACTAATGCTGAAAAGTCCTCCTTACATATAAGCAGTAAATACTTGCAAATAAAGTATTCTGATATATTTAGTTCTGTAGTGGCTCTACAGGCAGAGATCTCATTCAACTGAAAATGACACTCTGATTGAAAATTTTGCTATAACATAATGAATTCTTTGCTGGTGAATTCTTTACTTGTGTATGCCAGAGTTTGACTTGCTTTTCACTGTGAAATGCTTCTTCTTAGTGTTAATTTTCTTTTTTCCAGACCACTGTATTTTTATTTCGGAAAGTCTGTTCTTAAGCTTATATAAATCAAGGTGTAATATAAATCAACGTTTATTTTGCTTTTTGTTCTCTATATTTTTTGTATTTACATTGAAGCTATTGTAAAAATTGTTTTTACTTCTTGTTTGCTGCATTACTAGAGGACAAGGTCTGGGTGTTGCAGGTGTATATATATTCACAGAAACACCTTAATATGTGATGAAATCCTGAAGCCATTTAAATGTAAGTTTTTTCTCATGTGACCAGTATTTCCCTTGAAAATACATAGGTCAGATTTCCAGTAGGGAAAAAGAAGAAAAAATGTAGTTCGAATGCAAAAACAATGCCAACATCCTTTTCCAGTCTATGTATTTTAAAACGTATTAGGCCTATGCATTCACCAGATAGAAGCTGACATTTTGGTAGTAAATTTTTAAAACTTTCAGCAGCATGAAAATAATATTTAAGTGAATGCCAAATCAGCAGAATTTTGCAAAGTAGAAATAAGAAAACTTTGACCTCAAGGATTGAATCCTGATTTTTCTATTTAGAATTCTGAGTCTCATAGTAGTTGCTTAAAGAGAACTTCTATTTCATGTGATCTGTGTAACAGTCTCTTACTTTTGTCCAACTCTGACTTTGTTCTTCTGATTTCATACAGTCTCGAGAATCTTATGAGCTAAGAGCAGCCTATGGAAAACACAAAGAGGCTGCAGATGTTACAGACCAATTACAGAGCACTAAAAGAGCAATTAAAGCAGTGGGAAGAGGGCGATAGCAGGTAAGTTACACAGCTCATTAAAAACATTTTCCTTACACAAGAAATCTGAATAGAAGTATTACATAGGTATTCAAAAGAGAATGTGATTTGAAGGAAGAAGCTACTATGTGGGGATCAAGGCTATCCTTTGTTAAAGAAAAATACATGGCTTACCCTTACATGAGAAAAATCATAGTTGAAACCAAGACAAAATATATTGAGCTGACCCCTTGACTTTTTTGTTTAGGCTCTCATTGAGAGCCTGAGTACTGGACAAAGGTCAGGACTGCTTACTTATGTTTTTCTAATTCCTCAGTCATTTGTTTTGTTGACTATATGTTTTTAATTTTCTGTAACACTGCAGTTGCTCATTATGTTTCAAATAGTTTTTAAAAATAGTTTTATTTATTAAAATATAGAAATAATACCCTATTTAATAGTGATTCATATATTAACTGAAGCTAAAATCTCCTTCCTTATGAGGGAAAAATAAAATAATATGAAAACAGGGTGTTTTCTTCTGTTAAATTATTTAAAAATAAATTATTTCTGATAATTTTACCAAAAAATGCATTAATATATCTTTATTAATAGAAAGAGGAAAGACTTTACCACATAAAATTTGCATAATGAACATTCTGTATATCATTCTCCCTTAGGCTCTATACAGAACAGTGAAAATTTTATGCAGAAACTTCTTTTTTTTAAGTCCTTAGCAGACAGAATGCAATTGGAGGTATGAAAATATTTCTTATCAGTTTAGTTATCAAGCACTGCTGTTTTTCAGGAACTGTTTCAAGAAAGTAATTTCCTTGTGGCTTTAGCAGGGCTTTAGCATTCACCTAACATCTCAGTAAACATTTGTGCATTTTACTAAAAATAAATTTATTTTTGCAGTTAGAACAATACTGACTAATCTCAACATTAGCTTTATAACTCTCCCTGAAGGAAAAGAGAGTCACAGAAAATGCTGCAAAACTGGTAGCTGTTCAGAGTCTGGGGTGACATAAAGCATCCTACTGTGAATGATAAACTGTTCCTCATATATAAGTAATGCTATGGCCTATCTTAGAAGATTTGCATTGCTTTGAAATACTAGCATATACTTAGGAGTGGTTTGTCTTTAAAAAAGGGGGAAAAAAATCGTGCATGAAAACAATGGTAAAGTACAAAATTCCTACAGGCATTGGTGATAGCAGAGAAGCATTTTTTTAAATACCCAAGCATAATGGCAAATATATTTGGTAAAATTATAATGAAAAGTTTTTTGGTTTTATTTAGGAAAAATATAGATTTTCGTTTTTCTTCTAGCTCACTGTTTTAAATTTAGTGCAATCTGGAAGAGATTTAAGGATGATAGTTACTAAATTCAATGAAATTATTTGATTCTATGTCTACCCCTAGACAGGCTTTCATATCCACTGAGAGGCCAAGGCTAACAAGATGAAAAAAAATTGAACTAGATAAAGACATTAAAATCTTAAACCTGATATACATTGAAGTTCTGAGTGTTCTTGTTCTGATAGCTAAAAAAATGAAAACGAAAAGGGGAAAGAGGCAAAGTGACTTCTGTTTCTGTTTAAAGTAAATGAGACAAGCTTGTGTTATAATGAATATAGGAAAAGTAGGTATTAGGGAGAATATAATGCTCAATCTTCACTTAGTCATCTAATTTTTTCATCTCTATTTAAGATGAGCTGAAAATAACAGGGTTTTAGTAATATTTGTCATCAGATTAGATTTGTGTGAAGCCACACTAAAGGAGGTTTAGGTTTTATTTCTAATATGCTTAAACAAAGGAAACTAGACAAGACACAAATAAAAGCAGTCTGTAACAATAAGACTGTTGTTTTGGTATCTCTAAATGCTGTGTAGTGCTGCTGTAATGTAAATTTTACATTAAGAACTCAGTATCAGGTGCTTATGTGGCATTTCTGATCCTTTGTGAGTGATGGAGGACCCCATTCTCCATATTCTTCATAGATTAGTATCTGTTATTGAGATGGCAGCTGATGGGACCTAATCCACCTGTCAGTGTACATACAACTTGCACTGATGTACGTGACTGCAAAGATGATGGGGGCCTTAGGAGGTTACCACATTGTCTAAGAGTTTATTTCTATGCCCAGTAGGAATTTGGATTGCAGAGTTTAAATTGATCTCATGAAGGATTTTTTAATACAATTTTTATCTTTGACATTATTAAAATACCTAAAAATACTTTAATGACAGAAAAAACTATTAAATATTTTAGTTTTATTTTTCTGTGCTTCTAGAGTCAATATGCTTTTTTTTAATACATCATCTTGTCCATAGATAGTTTATTCATTATAGTTTATTTATTAAACTGTAAAACAACAAGGTGATTTAGAATGGGTATTAGTTGCATCTTCCAGATTGGCTTGCTGGGGCATTAGGCGAGCTGATGACTCTCCCTTTATTTTCAAGAGATTAGGTGATGATTTTAACTTCTTTTTTCTCATACTAATATTTAAAGTAATGTTGTCAGAATGTGGGTGACACTATTCTGCCACATATCACCTGGGAGGCATAGTGTCATACTAGCACAGTATCTGTCTGAAACTATGTAATTGAACTTCTCTTTATTACCACAGTTAAGGATTCACACCTCAGAACATATACTTCATACAAAATTCAGATACATTGGATGCTGTGCTTGAAAATCTGTGTTTTCTGAAAGCAGGGGTGCTTTTATTCTGGTTCTTCTAAAACATTTAGATATTTGAAAACAAACAACCTTTTTAACTCATAAACAGTCTTGAAAATAGTAAAAGCAGATACCAGTATACAGGCTGCTGTCACCTTTGTCAAGAGGATCCTGATATGATGTGGAATGAATTGGATTTTTTCAAAAGGGGGCATAAAAATCTGTTGATTGAGAAGTGCGTTTGTTTCTTTAATGCTATTTGAGTAAAGAAACATACTGTTTTTTTTCTGAAGTGCTTTATAGGCCATAAAGAGGAATTCCTTGCAAAATTCCATTATAAAAAAATCTACAAAAGCAGAAAAGGAAAACATCAGCTCTTTTTTTTAAAATTCCTTCTCTCTCCCCCTTAAATCAGTGACAAGTTACAAGTTTGCTAGCACTAACAGAAACTGTATTCCATGATCTAGGGATTGTGTTAATTAATGTGGCTCTCATCTGTTGAAGGTGTCGCTCTTCATTAGCCTGTATTTTACACACTGCCGTGCTTCATTTTTGGAATGAGGTGGTGAGGGGATAACCTAGCCAGCCATCCTTGTTTGATCTCTGTGATACATACGCAATGCAGAATGCCTCAGCTCTCTTGGTTCCCTGCCCTGTCCTGCTAATCCCAGCTGAGCTCATTATGGTGTAGCCTTGCTGCTACTCCTGGAGCCAGAGCTGTCCAAGCTAATTACTGGTAGCAGCAGAGCTGCCTGTTAAGGGTCTGGTGTGGATCTGCTAACATGGTCCTTGGTAGTGACCTGCAAAAAGCACGAGGGAGTTGCTCTCTTTCTTGCTGTGCACAGCCTGTCCTTTGGGTTTAGTGCTGATCCCTTCACACAGCTCTTTCAGCTGTAGTAAGTGTAAAACTTGGTGAAGGAAACTCTTACTTTAGAAAACATACAGTTTGCTGCTTTGATCTCATAATTCATAGGCTATTACACTCAGCCAGGCAAAGTAAAAAAATGTCCTTTTATACTAGACAAAAGGAAGTTAGTATGGTATAATTAGCCCTTTGCTGTGGTTTAACACTTTCTGTAAGTGGCTATGATTTCTTGTTTTAATTTAAGAATCAAGACATCATAGAAAGTTTTATTCAGACTTTGTTTTTGTCAGCATTAAAGAAAATGTGTTTTCCCGATGGATCACAATGTAAACCCATTTTGTGGCAATACCATAAAGGTTGCTATCACAGAATTTCAACAACAGCAAATTGTTTTGTTCTATGTAAGTCCTTGTGTTGACCATAATCTCCCTTGGTGTATTATAGGCAACATTGCCAGTAGCTGTGTTACATGGGGTATTCTTATATCTGCCATTTAAAATTGTATGCCTGTTCTTGTCACTTTGTTGTCATATCTTTTTTTGCTGTTTTGAAGCTATAGCAACAAATTATCACATGCAATTATTTTTGTGGGTATTTTTTATTTTTATGTAGGAAAGAACACTTTCTTGCCATGTATGTAATTGCATATGTGTAATTCCCCTTTCGTCACTAATGAACACATTCACCACAGGCAATAGTAACTCTAGAGCAATTACAGATGCCTCTTTTTTCACACCAAGTCTTGCAAAAGAGATTCCTTATATATTGGGTATACCCTGAATGTTGGTACAGTTGGGTGCTTTTCTAGAGTTCCTGTTCAGTCACATTTATGGGAACAACCTTATTTCTGTTGCAGATCATTGACCTTGACTAGACTGGTGAGGTTGCATGAGCAAAGAGCTAAGCTCTTCAAAATGCAGAATTTATAAGACAAAACAGGTTCATGAAAGTTCCCATTGTAAGGACTTAGTAAGAAGCCAGTGCAGCATTGTGTTCATTTAGATGAACTCCTTGTGTGGATTTAGGTGCTGTTTGCTCCTTATGGGCAATGTCATTTGCTGTTAATTTATGTAAGGAAGAAATGAATGCATAATTGCGGGGCTTATATCTGTCTTTCTTTAATAATGACACTCTTTAATTTGTTGAAGGAAGTAACCATTTCTGGATTTCAGTTCATTTTATTAAGAGAGTCAATGCTAAATTTATTGTACATTTTAGATATGTGGATTGAGTTTCTTTATATTGTGTTTATGGGTTTTTAAATTCTGTGGATAAAGGACATGATTTATGGAGTTGGACCAGTTACTTATATGAGTATTGTTACAAGTAGTGTAAGTAAATCAGGTTAACCTATAGCTTTTGGGAAAGCACTTAATTTCATAGAGCCTACTGATATCTTAAGCTGATGTAGAGTACGCATAAAGCAAAACCAATGCACCATTGCTTAAAAAAGAGTATCTGTGCAGAGATTTTATTTTGGTTTAAGTAGTTTTAACTTTAAATATGTACAATTTCTCTCTCTAACTAAACCTTAGAGTGAATGTTTGGAAAATAAGATTATTTTTTGTTGCTTGTTTATGCACGTAATCTGTAAGAAAAGTTTTCTCTTCCATCTTCTGAGGGATAGAGCAATGTAAAATGTCTTCAATATGCACCTACGTTAATCATGTTTTTAGCCTCACTAGACCTGCTCCACAGGCTCCATGCCTCCCTTTTAGTGAGGAGCCCAGAAATGGACACAGTAGTCCAGATGTGGCCTCACCAGGGTGGAGCAATGAGGCAGGGTCACCTTCCTCAACCTGCTGGCAATGCTCTTCCTAATGCGCCACCGGGACACACCGCTGGCTCACGGACAGCGTGTTGACCTGAAAGACTCACAGGTCCTGCCCCATAGAACTGCTTCACTGCACATCCAATTGTTCTGCTACCTGTGTGCAAGCTGGCTAATTTAAACTATTTACTATTTCAGCTTTTCCATATCAAAAGCTAGTTAATTGCAGCATAGGGATACCTTGTCCCTTTGGCCTTTGTGTACAGACTTTGGAAATGTATAGATGACTGAATATAAACTATTGTGAGATCTTTACAAATTTGCTTCTTTCATTCTGTATTATTTGTAAGCAACCTTGTAATGGATACCAGCAACAATCAATTATTTGACAAAGAACATTCTTCAACATTAGACATGATGATGTAAGTAATTTTCACATCTAGCAGGAAATTTGTTGTCTGTATGAGTGCTTTGTAATTGTGCGCCTCATCCATTATAGGAAACGTGCACTGGGTCTTTAAAGTGTATGGAATCACTACAAGTTCAGTTGTATCCTTCCTCGGCTGTAGCAGCTATTTAATAAATGTTTCTGATAAGCTTTCCATTTTTAGGAAAAGAAGACTTCATGGTTTCTGCTTTCCTTATTCCTGCGGTATGAAAGCAGCTGTTGTGTACCTGGTGTAGTGGTATGTGACCATTTAGTTGACAGAAGCTTATTCTTAGTACGAGCGACACCATGTGATGCATCCTGCCTTTTCCAGCTATCAGAATGGGTGTGGTGGAGAAAAGCTAAATTAAGTGTGCTGGAATGCTAGCAGTAAGAAACATAAACGTAGGCTTTATTAGTTCCTTTGCTTCTTGAATGTGTGTTACCTCCCCTCTTTAACTAGAGAACCTGCTGAAAACTATAGTTTTAATAATCTTGACAGTCTTAGGCAATGAAAGATACCTGGCCATCAAAGTCTTTTATTTTTAAACCTCCATTGTTTTGTGAAATATCCAAATATCCCAGTAATTTTTTCTTTGTTTCACTCAATAGGTACAGTGTGCATTCACACTACATCCAGCATTAAAAAGTATCACCTACAGCATATAGCCCTTCTGACTTGGGTGTTTCCTTTGTGAAGTAATCTTTCTGGTTCTCAGTTTTAGGAGTGCTGGGACATAGCAGACATCTTACTAATAATTGCTCAAATCTAATAGGTCAGGGCTCTTGCTTACTTTTTTCTGCAGTTAGTAATTCTATAGTTCAAAGGCATATGTAGTTAAAATGATAGTGTGTATGTGTTTGCTTAGGTAAGGATAGGTAAAAATCTGAAATACCACCTTTCATGCTACTGAAAGCAATTCCAGCCTAAGTTCTGTAGCTAGTCTTGTGACTCTTCTGGGGGTTTTGACAAAGTGCATGATTATTGACTGAACTGAGTATTGCTCAGTGAAAATGACAGTCAGGCGCAAGAGTGAGAATGGGAAATACTATACTACAAATAAATTAAAATACAATCAGCAGTATTTGGTGTAATGCAGAGTATAGTTTCTAAAAGATGTTTTAAAAGGACCAAAATCTGAACTGTAAATACCATGTGAACTCATGTAGGAGCTTTTACATAAGGAACAAAATGGTGTTTTTTGTGAAGAGAAATAATTCTTTTTTTCTAGCAAGCTTCCAGGTTTATTTTCATGAAGCACTGCATCAACTCACTGTTTTCTAGTGAGTGGATTCTGTCCAGGATGATGAGGATAATGCTTTTTAATTGTTAAGCTTGTCTCTAGAGCATTTCTTACCTGTGTCCACCAGATCTTGTAATTTCCTGCATCCTAGCTAATAGAGAAATTTGAGGACTTAGTTTGTTTTTTATATCAGTTGTGTTTGTGTTTTTCCTTTGTTCTTCCATATTTAATCAGACTTGTCTTGTACTTCAGTGCCTTCTCATATATGATGGAACTGTGTCATATTGAAAACATGAGTTAGTCTGCTAAACATTTTTTTTCATAATATAGGAGCAGATAAATGCAGAATTAGTTACATTAACGATAAAATTTGGGCAGTGTCAGGGACAGAAATAGCAGAGAGTTAGCCAAAAAACTTAAGGATTCTGTGTTAGCTTCCCTTTGTATTGCTTGCATAGAGCTATTGCTTGCCTTGCTATGGTATCAGAGTGGTTTCTGTAGATTATTTGGTTTGGAAATAAATTGTTGTGCTGGTGGTAAGAACACTGTGCAAAAGAACTGTATTTTTCTTATCCCTCTGTCTGACCTAGACAAAGGGTCTTCAGCATTTAGATGGACATGTCTAATTTGTCTACAGACATGTATAAAAATAAAGAAGTACTAAGTATGTCATATTAAACTGTACCAAATGTTCACGGAAGAAACCTTTGAACTTACAATCTGTAATACCAAAGCACACTGATTACTGCTAACATTTCAAAGTGCTATTTTAAGAGAATAAGGAGCATGTAACAAAAATAAGTTTCTATACAGTACCTTCTATAAATTTCTGGGATTTCTAGTAGAGGTAGCAGTGCTTAGTACATTCTGGCAAGATGAATTTAACATACAGTGCTAATTTTCCACTTGCCTTTACATTAATACTGATTTTGGAGGGGAAATTGCAAATTTTCGCGATTCCACGTTTCTCAGCTTTGATAATACCATATGGAACTTCAACAGTTGAATTTTGAACAAATTTATTTCAGAGGGTGCAAACAGTATTTTACAATGAAAGTTACTAAACATTGTTTATGTATTCTTGCTTTATCTCTTGAACTCTTTCCTGAAGTGTACTGTTTTTTAATTCTAGAAAGTCAGATGTGATGCTTAGTGGACCTTTATTGTGACCTAGCATGATCTTTCTGATAAACTACTTAGCTCTCTTTTGTTGTATGAGGCAGAATATGCATATACATGCAAAAGTTTAACCTATCTTAATGCTTTTGAATCTTTTTCTAATTTCTAAGGAATTCAGAATGCATTTTCTAAGAATTGTTGTATTTGCTTTTTTAAAACACAAATGTATGAGTATAAACATGGAATCATCAACATTTTCCTAGAACTTGAATACTTCAGTGGAAGAAATAAATGAAGAAATTTATTTTTATCCTTGTTTTGCAGTGTTGGAAACCAGCTCCATAGTAACAGTAAGCTGTAGGCAACAGACTTCACTGCATTGTCAACTGAGGTTTTTAAAAGTTAGACACAACAACAAAATTCTCTTGATATTCATATGATGGGTGATGTACCCTCATACTGTGATCACTGAGTTATGTTGATGGCAGTGGTATCCCAATCTTTGCCCTTGAGGTTGAATTGAACTAGTTGAGAGCTAACTATGGGTACAAACACTGTTTATAAGGCCATTCTTATTTTAAAGGAATGGAAGCCTGCAAATTAGAATAATAAACATAGTTCACACAATGTAACATTTATATTCTTGTTAAATTCTTTTTGATTAATACATTGGATTTTGTGCTATAGTGAAACAAAGATTACTAAATGGTAGATAAAATGTTAGGCATGGGTTTCTAACATCCTTTTGCAAACTAAAGGTTATGCTGCATGTTGAAACTATCTTAGTCACTAGTGCTTCTTTGACTTTGGATGACTATTAACTTGAAATATATCTCAAAAGGTACTCTTGACAACTATGACACTATTCACTATTTTGTTATGTGAACTGACATTGGACTGTTGAGGGGAGAGTTGCTTTTATCTTTTTTTTGCTTCTGAATGTGGGTTGTAAATCAGGGAGACTTTACTTAGCAACAATAGATATCTCCTCCTGCAATTTTCATCCATCCTACATGTGACTGAATTGGGAAATACGAATGATAAAGACATATTTCTGGGCAGTGGATGCACAAATAAAATAGATAACTTAAAGACTCCAAGGAGTCAAATATTTCATTTCTTCATTTAATT
Organism: Thryothorus ludovicianus; assembly: GCA_013397245.1. Lineage (NCBI taxonomy): Eukaryota > Metazoa > Chordata > Aves > Passeriformes > Certhiidae > Thryothorus > Thryothorus ludovicianus. The sequence goes on from VZTB01004730.1 coordinate 13,302, forward strand.
AAGATTATACATTTCTTAGTGTAAACTGTAAATTTACAATATTTTTCCTGTAAAGGAATTCCAGTAAATCATTCTGGATAGTGTGAATGATCACAGAATGGAAGTAATGCTAGTACTTTTTGCTTTACTCCTACCTTGGCAGTATTAACCTCAGACATATGTAATGCTTTTTGCTCTTTCACAGTCTATATCAAACACCTACTCCTAGGTTTCCTCTCAGTTTCCCAGGTTGTCACTGACACATAAATATACAGACCCATGAAAAGAGCATATTTTGGCCTTACTTGCAGGCAAATGTACTTGACTCATAATGCTGTGGGAAGAAAGTGATAAATTTCTGTCAAAGTAGTATTTCACCTGTAAAAGTTGGATAAAGTTTCTGCCTGTCTTGGTTCTCCTGACTTGAAGTAGTTTTGGAGTAGCAGAAAATTAAAATTAATGTTTGCATTATGACATATGAGACCATTTTTGACAGCCTCTTCCTCTATTTTCTGTATGGACTTTTTACAGAAGTATTTGTAATATTCATGTGCATTCTACTCTAGTTTTACAGAGTGGAATTTTTACCCTTCTAAAAATTAGAAGATTAAAGAACAGAAAGTGAAATTCTGCTTTGCTTACCTGGATGCTTCTCCATTGATGTGCTTTCTTCTCAAACATCTTTCTTTTCTGGGGGCAAGAAAACAGTACTGCTTCTGCTATCATATTTTCCTTGCAAGGATTATTAGGCTATTTAACTTAAGCTTTGGATAAGAAAAAAAATTTTTGACACTATGTTGACCCAGTGTCTTTGGAACTTACTTGGTTACTATAATAAGCAATGCTGCTGTCCCTTTCTTAGGACTGTGATAAAGAGCATACGAAGGTTGGTTAGCAGCCTTTTTCTGTCTGATTTTTTCTTAATTTGGCTTTCCTGTCTTTAGCAGTCTTCCATGACTCTGGGGTAAAACATTTAAAAGTCAATAGTTAACCTCAGAGGAAGGCTTCCCTGACTGCAGCAACTCCTGGACTGGCCCCCTGATATCTGTCCATACCAGCAACAATATGCATTAGGAGATTGTGGTTGGTTGTGCTTATTTCTCCAAAGAGTCATCCTGCTGCAGTCTTTACAACATGTAATCCTTGGGAAGGAGTCGGTTTCCTCAGTGGGTTATTCCATCTTATGTATTCAGCTCTATTAGAAATTAGATTCTCTGCATGGTTTTATTTTCCAGATAAAATTCCCTGGGACAAATGGGAAAAGTGTCTTATTGTTTGTTTGGATGTTTATTTTAGACTGCCATGAGCCTGCTCTCTTAATTCCTTTTATCTGTATGGAGGGGAGTGTAGAAGCCTCCTGCTTGTCTTACCTGTGAATGCTGAAAGCTGCTGATGAGCAATGGCTGACTTACGGGATGTGTATTACTCAGGAGGCAGTTGTTTGCTAGAGGACTAACTAGAGTCTTCTGGCAATGGGTTAACCCAGGGTCAGCAGCTCTGGAGGGAAGGAGCCCTTAAACTCATAAGTGCAGAGAGAAAGTTTATGCTATAGTTCAGGCTGTCTTTTTAAATTACCTCTTCTTTAA